>VXAD01000401.1:230742-344695 GCA_013399195.1 Dicrurus megarhynchus | reverse complement strand
CGGCGGCATCCCCGCCCCGCCGCGCCTCCTTAGCGACGGTCGCCGGGCAACGCCCATCCTCCCTAGCGACGGACTTAGGGACCACTCCCCGGCCCTCGCCGAGGCTCCGGGGGCCCATGCCGGCCTCTCTCACTTGGGCACCCACCGGGCGAGGTACCCACCCTGCACCTCGGGGTGCCGGAGACCCCCATTTGTACTGGAGCTCCCACGGGTACGGCCGCACCCAGTCCTTCCTGGCCGAGATGCTGTGGGTGCTCAGCGCGTGGTGAAGGATGCTGAGCCACCGGGGCGAGGCTGGCGAGGCGACGGCGGGAGAGGAGCGGGGATGGGGCAGCAGCAGCAGTGCCACCGCGGGGTGCAGAGACCTGTTGGCAACTTGGCACCCTGCAGGGCATCGCACTTGCCCTGGGGGCAGGTCTCAGAGCTGGGGTGCTGGCAGCTCTGCACAGGGGGATGCAGGCAGGGGAGAGGTGGTGCTGAAGGCAGGCGGCGGTGCCGGTTCTCCTGATCTGCGAGCGGGAGGAAGGCGGACGCATTGCGTCATTCCCGGAGAGTACTCCCGAGGGGACAGGCTGATGCACTCACTCCCCGCCAGCCCCGGAGCCGACAGCCTCGCTGCTGACAGCTCTCGACCAGGAGCCTCCATTCCCCAAGACACGTTCTTGGCTTTCGGCCTTGGGGCTCATCCGAGGCTGCCATCAGCCCTCACCCCACGCCCGCAGGCGCTGCCAACACCCCGATCCTGCTGCAGAGCCTCCACCCTCCCCAGCCTTCCTCCTCCTCCTGCTCCTGCCCTCGAGGGCCTGCGAGCAGCCAGCTGAGCTCTGCCGTGCAGCCAGCAGGAGCCTGGGTGGTGACAGGCCCGTCTGCCCCTGTCCTGCAGCGCCATGGCCGGGAACGCTGAGATGGCATCCCTGGAAGAGAGCTTCCGCAAATTCGCCATCTATGGCGACACCAAAGCCACGGGGCAGGAGATGAACGGGAAGAACTGGGCTAAGCTGTGCAAAGACTGCAAAGTCACCGACGGCAAAAGCGTCACCAGCACCGACGTGGACATTGTCTTCTCCAAGGTGAAGTAAGTGACTTGGATTTTCAGGGCCTCCAGCCTCCTGGAGGGTGGGGATGCCTTTGCAGCATGGGCAGGGTGGCGGTGCCTGGGTGTGGGGTCCCCACAGAGCTGTGCTACCCCAGCTGTGTCCCCAGGCTGTCCGTCCTATTTGTCATAGCTCTGCAGGTGCTGTTTGCAGTGTCCCACCTTCAGGTGGGACATGTGGCTGCTTCTGCAAGACCTAACAATAAATTAACCCAAGTTTGGGGGTGGGAGGCTCAGATTTGGTGCAAAGATTGTGCCTCTGCTCCCGCTCCAGGCGTTGGGGTGGGCCTGGTTGGCTCTGCCAGGTTCCCATTGCTCAAGAAGGTGCTGCAGGAAGCAGAGGGTGCTCAGGGTTGTCCCATGTGATGTGGCCCTTCCCTGGGCCTGGCCAACCAATGCCCAAGCTTGAAGAGGACTCTGGTCCATGCAGGTCACAGGGGCAGCTTGAAGGGCTAAAAGGCACCTGGAACTGCTTTTGGGGTCCCTGGGGACACAGTGGCACTTCATGCTCCACACCAGGGTGCAGGAACAAGGATGGGTGGAGAACCTGCTTCCTCCTCATGCTCTGTCCAGACATTCCTTTGTTCCTGGGTTGGGTCAGAACGAGCTGAGCACCGGGAGGTTTTTGGGGTGCAGCAGGGCAGGTTGCTGTGCTGCCCCAGAGATGAGGACCAGGAGCTCAGGGGAGAGATGCTCTGTGCAGGTCCTTCCAAATTTGACTGGAGGATTGATGCCTGCCAGGGCAGAGAGGGTGCTGGGCAGCCCAGGCAGGCTGGGAGCGGTGGGAATGGGTGCACTCCCCTCCTGACACCAGCACCAAGTCCTAGAGCACTTCCATGCACCCTGGTTTTGGTACCAGGGACTTCAACAGCATGTGGCTGAAAAGCTCCTGGAGCTCAGCACCAGCTGTGCCCAGCCCAGCCCATTCAGCTGTAGCTGAATTTCAGAAGTGGGTGAGGGGCCCGAGGGTGGTGTAGGAGAAAGGCAGGGTCTCTCTGATGCAGCTCATCCCATTTGGAGGCATGACCCAAAGACGTGCTGGTGGCAGCCTGAGTTTTGTGCTTGCAGAGGGAAGACAGCCCGTGTCATCAACTACGAGGAGTTCAAGAAGGCGCTGGAGGAGCTGGCCCCCAAGAGGTTTAAGGACAAGAGCAAAGAGGAGGCGTACGAAGCCATCTGCCAGCTGGTGGCAGGGAAGGAGCCCATTAACGTGGGCGTCACGGTGAGCGGGGAGCCCCTCGGCTGCTGGGAGCAGGAGCGGTGGTCAGGAGGGAGGAGGGAGCTCTGCTCACAGTGTAGATGCTTTCTAGGGGACCCCGTGGCCCTGGGTGGGTGGAGGGACCTGGGGGTTGCACAGGGCATGGGGGACACAGCAGGGCCTTCAGTGGGTGTCAGGAGCTTGTGTGGGAAGGGGATGGAGCATCCTCTTGACTGCCATGTCCCATCGCCCCACTGCAGAAAGCCAAGACAGTGGGAGCCGTGGAGAGGCTGACAGACACCTCCAAGTACACGGGCTCCCACAAGGAGCGCTTCGACGAGAGCGGCAAGGGCAAGGGCAAGAGCGGGCGGGAGAACATCGTGGACACCAGCGGCTACGTCAGTGCCTACAAGAACGCGGGCACCTACGACGCCAAAGTCAAAAAGTAGGGACGGGTGCCCGTGGCGCCACCGCCCCGGTCCCTGCGCGCCGGCCGTGGGGTCGGTGCCCAGCCCTGGGACGTGCCCGTGTGAGGTGGGCCCGGGAGGCCGCGCTGGGGCTGGCGGGGTGTCGGCCGCCGGCGCTGGGGGGACTGGGGGAGTCGCCGGGCCGCGTGTTCTGCCCCAGCGCTGCGTCCGTCCCACCCCGTGCTGTGATCCCCCCGCCCCTCCCGCGTCCCCCGTGCTGTCACCGCCAGCCCCACACCGTACTAACAGCACTGCTCCTCAGGGCTCCCCCGCCCCGCCGGCACCCAGACCTTCCCTACCTCAGCCCCGGCTTTCGGGGCACCCTCCCTTGTCCCACCGGGGACCGCAGCCTGTCCTCCCTTCCCGGGGACCTGCCTTAACCCCGCACCAGTTACACCACAGCCGCCGCCTTCCTTCCCCACCGGTGCCCTCACCTCCAGGCTGCCTGACTTTGCCGCTTGCCCAGCCCCACGGGAGGCTCAGACCCTGCGGTTTGTGCCGGAGCTGCCGGGATGCTCCCGGCCCGGCCCCGGGATGCAGCCCGGGAGAGCTCGCTCTTGCCTGGCCATCGGCAAAGGTCTCCGACCTGAATCCCCGTGGCCTCCTGCTGCCTTCGTGAAGCCCAAACCAAAGGATGCTGCAGACCCACGCTGTAACCCGGCTCTGCAATAAACCCCGTCCGCACTGACGCTCCGGTCTGGTTGTGTTCATGGACCGGGCAGCCGGAACCCCTCTGGCCGCTCGCTCGGCCGGACAGAGGGGGCTCGGCCGGCCACGCCGCCCCAGGGCAGCTGTGCCGGGGGCTTGGCCCTGGCCGCCGAGGATTTTGGCAGCTCCTGGCTGGCCCCGAGTTGCCTGAGCAACCGCAGGCACACAAACACGAGCGCCTGGCTCCCGCTCCCGCTCTGTTTGCAACCAAACACACGAGCTCCTGGTAACGATCCCTGGGAACAGGCTGGGCTCCAGGATGGGACGGCAGCTCCGGGATGGGATGGTCACTCAGGCGGGTGCATGAAACTGGGTGTAGGCGCTGCGACCCCGATCCCAGGCATGGGCTGAGCCTGCTGCGGTGCTGCTGGGGTGGCAGTGCCAGGATTTGCAGCTGCATATCCACCTCCAGGGTCATCCATCCGGAGCCAGGCTCCCTAAATAACCCACAGGGGTTATTTCCAGGTGCCTCAGCTGTGGCACTGACACTGTTCAGGCCGTGAGGGATGTGCCAGGGGCACACACGTGGCTTGGACAGACTCACTCACTGCCAAGGCACAGCACTGCACGTCTGCATCCCAGACACCTGCTTTGGACATGACAGGAGAAGGAAGAGGTTGTCTTCTTCTGAGCTGGATTGAGCCCCATCCCCAGTGAGAGTCTACCAGTAAGTGTCTACCAGTGTAGGCTGGAGTGAGAGCTGGTAAAAATTAGCTCTCCTTTCTCCTTTGAGCAGATCAGAGCGAGTTTGTGGCTGTCTACCCCTAAATGCTCTTTCTGAGCATCCAATGTTCCTCCAAAAAATTGTTGCTTATGAAGGGAGAAGGGGGGGACTTTAACTCTTTGCTGACTCCATTGCCCAGCTGCACAAATGAGGTGCAGAATTCCCAGGGCCAGGCTGCCTTGCATGCCTCGAGGTCTGTGAAGGTGACTCAGCCCTGTCCTTCGAGGCTTGGTAAAGGAAAAATATTTTGGGAAGAGGTGAGCAGGTCAGGCCCCACAGGACTCATCCCCTGGCTGTGTGTGGCGCTGGTCAGGACCTGGTTGTGCAGCACGGGAGCTCCAGTGTGGGGACAGCTCTGAAGGGGAATTTCAGGTGTTGATGTGATTTTGATACGGGGAAATCAAGACTGGGAATCATAGAATCCTGGAATTAATTGGGTTGGAAATTACCTTAGAGACCATCTCGTTCCAATCCTCATGCCATGAGCAGGGATACCTTCCACTAGACCAGGTTGCTCCAAGGCCTGTCCAACCTGGCTGTGAATATTTCCAAGGAATGGGGTATCCACACCTTCTCTGGCCAGCCTGTGCCAGGGCCTCACCACCCTGCTGCTGAGGTGATGCCACTGCTGCTCAGGGGATGGATCATCCAAGGCAGGGACTGCAGGATCTCCCAGGACAGCCAGCTCTGCTGAGCNGCGGGCGGGAGAACATCGTGGACACCAGCGGCTACGTCAGTGCCTACAAGAACGCGGGCACCTACGACGCCAAAGTCAAAAAGTAGGGACGGGTGCCCGTGGCGCCACCGCCCCGGTCCCTGCGCGCCGGCCGTGGGGTCGGTGCCCAGCCCTGGGACGTGCCCGTGTGAGGTGGGCCCGGGAGGCCGCGCTGGGGCTGGCGGGGTGTCGGCCGCCGGCGCTGGGGGGACTGGGGGAGTCGCCGGGCCGCGTGTTCTGCCCCAGCGCTGCGTCCGTCCCACCCCGTGCTGTGATCCCCCCGCCCCTCCCGCGTCCCCCGTGCTGTCACCGCCAGCCCCACACCGTACTAACAGCACTGCTCCTCAGGGCTCCCCCGCCCCGCCGGCACCCAGACCTTCCCTACCTCAGCCCCGGCTTTCGGGGCACCCTCCCTTGTCCCACCGGGGACCGCAGCCTGTCCTCCCTTCCCGGGGACCTGCCTTAACCCCGCACCAGTTACACCACAGCCGCCGCCTTCCTTCCCCACCGGTGCCCTCACCTCCAGGCTGCCTGACTTTGCCGCTTGCCCAGCCCCACGGGAGGCTCAGACCCTGCGGTTTGTGCCGGAGCTGCCGGGATGCTCCCGGCCCGGCCCCGGGATGCAGCCCGGGAGAGCTCGCTCTTGCCTGGCCATCGGCAAAGGTCTCCGACCTGAATCCCCGTGGCCTCCTGCTGCCTTCGTGAAGCCCAAACCAAAGGATGCTGCAGACCCACGCTGTAACCCGGCTCTGCAATAAACCCCGTCCGCACTGACGCTCCGGTCTGGTTGTGTTCATGGACCGGGCAGCCGGAACCCCTCTGGCCGCTCGCTCGGCCGGACAGAGGGGGCTCGGCCGGCCACGCCGCCCCAGGGCAGCTGTGCCGGGGGCTTGGCCCTGGCCGCCGAGGATTTTGGCAGCTCCTGGCTGGCCCCGAGTTGCCTGAGCAACCGCAGGCACACAAACACGAGCGCCTGGCTCCCGCTCCCGCTCTGTTTGCAACCAAACACACGAGCTCCTGGTAACGATCCCTGGGAACAGGCTGGGCTCCAGGATGGGACGGCAGCTCCGGGATGGGATGGTCACTCAGGCGGGTGCATGAAACTGGGTGTAGGCGCTGCGACCCCGATCCCAGGCATGGGCTGAGCCTGCTGCGGTGCTGCTGGGGTGGCAGTGCCAGGATTTGCAGCTGCATATCCACCTCCAGGGTCATCCATCCGGAGCCAGGCTCCCTAAATAACCCACAGGGGTTATTTCCAGGTGCCTCAGCTGTGGCACTGACACTGTTCAGGCCGTGAGGGATGTGCCAGGGGCACACACGTGGCTTGGACAGACTCACTCACTGCCAAGGCACAGCACTGCACGTCTGCATCCCAGACACCTGCTTTGGACACGACAGGAGAAGGAAGAGGTTGTCTTCTTCTGAGCTGGATTGAGCCCCATCCCCAGTGAGAGTCTACCAGTAAGTGTCTACCAGTGTAGGCTGGAGTGAGAGCTGGTAAAAATTAGCTCTCCTTTCTCCTTTGAGCAGATCAGAGCGAGTTTGTGGCTGTCTACCCCTAAATGCTCTTTCTGAGCATCCAATGTTCCTCCAAAAAATTGTTGCTTATGAAGGGAGAAGGGGGGGACTTTAACTCTTTGCTGACTCCATTGCCCAGCTGCACAAATGAGGTGCAGAATTCCCAGGGCCAGGCTGCCTTGCATGCCTCGAGGTCTGTGAAGGTGACTCAGCCCTGTCCTTCGAGGCTTGGTAAAGGAAAAATATTTTGGGAAGAGGTGAGCAGGTCAGGCCCCACAGGACTCATCCCCTGGCTGTGTGTGGCGCTGGTCAGGACCTGGTTGTGCAGCACGGGAGCTCCAGTGTGGGGACAGCTCTGAAGGGGAATTTCAGGTGTTGATGTGATTTTGATACGGGGAAATCAAGACTGGGAATCATAGAATCCTGGAATTAATTGGGTTGGAAATTACCTTAGAGACCATCTCGTTCCAATCCTCATGCCATGAGCAGGGATACCTTCCACTAGACCAGGTTGCTCCAAGGCCTGTCCAACCTGGCTGTGAATATTTCCAAGGAATGGGGTATCCACACCTTCTCTGGCCAGCCTGTGCCAGGGCCTCACCACCCTGCTGCTGAGGTGATGCCACTGCTGCTCAGGGGATGGATCATCCAAGGCAGGGACTGCAGGATCTCCCAGGACAGCCAGCTCTGCTGAGCCTCCCCCTTAGCCAGTCTCTCCCTGCTCTTAATCCTGAGCAGAAGCAGCTTCTTCACAGCCTGTGAAGCCACAGCAGAGATCAGGTAACAGCTCACAGCTCTCACAGCTCCCATGTGCTGCCATCCCCCCCATAAAGATGCTCTCCACCCACTCCTCTTCAAGTCCTCCACCACTTTCTCTACAGCTTACATGGAATTTCTCCCCTCCAGCCTTCTTGGATCTCAAGGAGGCAGCTTCAGTGCTCCGTGTGCTCCCAGCATGGAAAAGGCATCTCAGTCCTGCCAAAGCAGCCCCAGGAGAACTCGCACCAGTAAAGACCAACTGGATCTGTTGGCTGCAAAATTCCCCAGATCAGCCTGAAAAAAACCATGTCCTCTGAAGTGATGGGACCAGCTTTCTGGGAAAAGCAAGATACTGATCTGGGTCTTCATCAAAAAGGGGAATCTTACTGAATACCAGTGTAGTGATCTTCTGAGAGTTGTTGGCTGTGTGTGCATGTCCAAGGCTCCCCCGTTCATCCGTGCAGGAGGGTCTGAATGCCCTTTAGAAACAGCATCTGCAGTACTGTGGCTGTGACCTGCAGTACAGATACATCACACAGCTCCTCAAAGTGGTCAGATCCAGGTGGAGACACAGGTAAGTGCAAGGACCATGGCCTTTGAACACCAGTCTTCCCGAGCAGTGTGGGCAGGAGAGCAGAGGTTCCCGGGGTGGTTGGCAGGGGAGCACAGGATGAGGAGAGGCCGAGTTGGAGTGCTCAGCCCTTGAGAAGACCAAAACCTGAAGGAACTTCCACAGGACCAGCAGCTCCAGCTCTTTCCCCAGTGAGGCCTGAAGAGGTGCCAAGGCTGCTGAGACAGCAGAGACCTTGAGGCATTAGTTGCAGATCTACTCTTGTGTGATGAAAAGTGACACTGCCCAAACCAAAGGGCCTGCAGCCATTTCCCTGTGCTAATGACCTTCCTCTGGCCAAGCATCTGCTCTGAGCTTGGCTCCACACCAGCCCAAGACAGACACTCTGCAGCCAGCCTGCAATTCCCTGGAAGCAGAGGAGCCAGCAGGAGGAAGGTGTCTCAGCCAGTGTTTGTGTTGTGTGCATTGATCCAAGCTCCAGACATGAAGATTTTTTTCTCCTTCCCACTTGTCCCTTCCCCTTGGCCACTCTCTGGCCACGCTCCCACAGTGGAGAGACACTCCAGACCTTGCCCCCCCATGGTGCTCTGCCCCACAAACTGCTGCCTCCTCTGGGTTTTAGACAACCAGACTCTCTCACAAGCTGATATCCCACCTTGCCACTGAGACGTGCAGCCCAGAAGGATCAGCTGGGTGGTTGCAATTAATCCAGCTGTAAAATGTGTTTTCTGCCCCCAAGGTCCCTTTCCTAGAGAGCTTCTAAAATCATCTGGAGTCATGGCTAATGTGCTTCATGCTTTGACAGCAAGTTGTGTGCTGGGGATGAGGGAACTGGCTCCTCTGAGAGGTCATTTTTCTCTAGGATGAGCAATTTGACCAGAGATGCTGATAAGGATGGATCACTCTGGTCCTCAAGGATATAGATTTGTTCCCAGAAGAGGGAGACAGTGGGTACCAATATGCCCAGGGAGGTTTTACCCTTTCTGTCCCTGTGCAGGATCACCAGGAAGAGCTCTTATGTTGTCCAAACATCTCCTCCCCAAGGAACATCCCTCCTGGTACAGAGCAGGTCCTTGGTCTTGGGCCAGCCAAAACAGCTTCCCTGTGGAGCTGTACCTGCCCTGCTCCCTCAGTACTTTTCCATTTCAGTGCTAGCCTGATGGACAATGTTTTCCAACATACACAGACAAGGCTGTAAATCGTGTTCAGACAAGATTCAGAGTGCAGCTTCTATCACCTAAACTCGAATTCAAACTCGTCCTGTCAGTGCCCTGAGATTTGTTTGACCATGTGTGTTCCAGGCAAGACTTCACTGCCAGCCACGTGCTCCAGCACTGTGCTGGAATATTGATTCAGTACCCTTTTAGATGGAATTCAATTAACTAAATTACCACCTTCCAGCATGGCATGGTTCCAGATAAAATGTTATTATCCAGGACTCATCCCTGCATTTTGTTAATGTAATAACTGCGGCAGAGTTGTAAGAACACAGGGGGAGATGGGAGCAGGAAGATGCAGAGAAAGAAAACAAAAGGCAAGGATTGGATTCACCGGATTTAAATGCAACACAAGATAGCACGCAAGGTAAAACTGAACGTGATCCATATTTAATGTCTGCTTTGTTCCCTGTACAGAGCACAATTTTATAATTGCTCTGAACTCCAGAACCACCCAGAGCTCTGTGCTGATGCACATCTTCCTAGTGGGGATGATGGTGCATTTCTCATGACTGGTGCATTTCTCAGCTGGAAGAGGTGTTTTAGGAACATTGTGGCTGCTCTCTTTAGTCAGCTGTGGCAGCAGGATGGTTTGTGGATAGTAAGGACCTGGGTGAGATTTTTGCAGAAAAAGAATTAAATGGTAAGCAGGCATTTGGGAGAGGGCACCTGCTGCAAGGATATATTTCCAAAAGTGATCCACTGATTTCATCATGGAACCATAGAATGTTTGGGACTAGAAAGGGCCTTAAAGATCCTTTAGTTCCAACCCCCTGCCATGGGCAGGGACACCTTCCACTATCCCAGGTTGCTCCAAGCCCCATCCAACCTGGCCTTGGACACTTCCAGGGATGGGGCAACCACAGCTTCTCTGGGCAACCTGTGCCAGGGCCTCCCCACCCTCACAGGGAAGAATTTCTTCCTAATATCCAATCTAACCCTGCCCTCTGTCAGTTTGAAGCCATTCCCCCTTACCCTGGCACTCCATGCCCTTGTCCAAAGTCCCTCTCCAGCTCTCTTGGAGTCCCTTTAGGTACCGGAAGGTGCTCTAAGGTCTCCTCCTCTCTTCTCCAGGCTGATTACCATTTATTCAAAAAACACATTTTAAAACATTTATACTTGGACCTCTAAGTTTGTAGCCCAGAGCTCTGTATTTCAAGACCTGCAGCTACAGCCAAGATTCATGTTAAGATTTCATGTAGAGCTTGTTGACAATTGTTAATAACTGATAGAAACTGTTCCAAGAGATCAATAGCATGTGCTGAGACAGCTGGAGGCACATCAGTGGAGCTCTGTGATTGCAAAAGGCAAGTCTCCTCTCTCTCGTTTTGACCTAAGATATTTTTCTAGGAAAAAAAATAAGGTTTCATCAGACCCAGAATATTCCTGATGTGCCGCTCACGGAACCGGCATTTTCATGACTTGGCTTAGAAGTCTGTGACCAGTTCCAGCCTCATTAAGTGTATAATGTGTCAATGGTCACCAGAATAGCTCTCTGTTGTGTCCCAAATCCATCCATTTGCCAGCAGTGGGGGGCATTACAAGAAGCAGCCACGACTGGAGGAATTCTGCTGGGACACAGGTACCACCTCCTGCGGTGACAGGTGAGCTGTCCCCTGCCTGTGGCCAGCCCAGACTTCTGCCTGTCCTGCAGAACAGCCCTGGGTTCCTGTAGTTTTGTCAATTGTTTCAATTCCAGTCTTGGAAATAACACCTGGGAACTTGGACATTTTCCAAAACAACTCATCTGAAGGAAACACAGGGAGAGGGGTGGGTGAGCTTACGGGTGCTGCTGTTCTGAGCATCTTTCTGACAGGCTGGGCTCTCCTAAGGGGGACTGTGGGATCCAGCAGCTGGAGGTTACACACAGCAGAAAATCTCCAGGGCTGCCTGTGAGAGGCTGCACATTCTGTTTGTAGGAAAGCTCATTTCGGTCCTCCAGCAGCCCAGGTATCCATCCTGTGATGCTCTGGCTTCCTTAGAGTGACCCCATTCTCGCTGTACCATGACTCCAAGCTCCCGGAAAATGCCAATAGGGCACAGCTGGCCCTGGCATGTTGTTGCTCTGCATCAATCCTTGTGAGCCTTATAAACCACGTCAGCCCCCATTTACTCGATACCCAGTATCTCTGAAGGATCCCAGCATTTTTCTTTACTCTGTGTGGGTGTTTGATTCCTGGAGATGCAGTAGCTGGAAGCAGCAGCCTGATCCATCTCCTGTAGGGTGGAAGCTGCTACATGGTTTCCCCTAAAGCCTTCATCCAGCTACTGAATAAGATAATCCCTTTGGGATGAGACAAGACATAAGAAAACAACCCCCCAATCCCCAGAATCACAAAGGGTCATAAATGTTACAAGAAATGAATCACTTTTGTACAGTTTTCCCCATGTCTGGTAAGTCCCTCGGAGCTTTCCAGCGGTGCTGTTGAGCCCTCGGAAGCGATGAATGTCCAGGAGTGTGAGTTTAAGCAAACCCTTATGTCACTGCTTTGAAGTATTTGTCTCAAACACACTTCTAAAGAAAAAAAAAAAATATTTTCCAAGCATTCCTGCATAGGTGTGCAAAAAAAAAAAAAAAACTTAAACAAGCAGTAAAATCTGAAACACATCAAGATAATCCAGAGTTTTGGCAGGAAGCTCAGGTGCTGTCAGGAAACAATTCTAAACAGAAATGTTTCTATGGATTTTTTTTTTTTTTTTTTTGAAACCTAATAGGAAACAGATTTTTGCTTTGGATTTAAACACTTCCCTGCAGCATCTGCAGTGTTATCCCTGCTTTATGCATGTCAGGAACAGGAGGGTATGGAGCAGAGGGGGAAAGCTCAGCATCCTCCTGTTCACATTATTGATCCAGGTTTAGCCTGTCTTGGGACAGTCATGCAACATCATTTTCTCGGGATTATTACCCAGTAGACTTCAAGGTAAATCACAAAATCCAACGAGGCCCCTGTCCACTGAAGTCCATCTTTCCACCTTCATAAATCCAGCAAGGATTTCTTGCTCCGCTGAGACGGAGCTCTGAGAAGAGCAAGGAGCTCGGGCGCGTTGCCGTTGTTTTCCCGGGAGCCGGGAGGGGCCGGCTGGCAGCTGAGCAGCTCCGGGCCAGCACGGCGGGGACACAGGGGATGGCAAACACTGAGCTGGGTGTGAACACAGAACTCCACGGGCACCGTCTGAACACGGGATCTGTCCGACACCAAAGCTTGGAACTGTCAGTGGGTTCAGGCTGGACCATTTGTTTATGCAGTGTTTATTTATCAATGGGATAATAAAAATATCCTTAGTTTATGTTTTAATTTTTTTCTGAAAACATCTCCCCCTTATCCTAAAACACCGTGGGGCTGCCCTTCTTCCACCCTCCCTGTCAGATCTGCCCTCTAAAAGCATCTACCAGGGCTTCTACGTCGATGTATTTGCAGTCAAGTAGACCAGCAGAGAAGGTCAGTGACACCAGCGACTCCAAAATCACAAACCTGACACAAAACCAGCCTCGGAACCGCTGTCTGGAAAGCTTATTAATAAAGAAATGAAATAAATTATCTTTATGTCAGCTGAGACTTCCAGTAGCAACACACAGAGATGATAATGGGTAAACCTAAGGGAATGTTCAAGACATGCAAATCCATCCCTGAGGTGTGACACAGTCCCAGAACTGCAGTTATTATTGTACAGATTTATCTAGATATTAATATTTAATGTATAAATTATTAGCAAATATAAAATATAGATATTAACACGTGAAGCTAGCCTGCGTTCATATTGATGCTCTTTTTTTAAATGCTGACCTTATCTCCAGAGGAAGCTTAAAAATATTACATTGAAAAAATAGTTTAAATATTTAAATATTAATGTATATTAATAAAATATTAATTAAATACTGATGAGCCCTGCTATATCTTTATCTAAAGCCCTCTTTAATTTTTTTTAACTAAAAATCCCTCATGATCAAATTGATTAGTTAATTTTTTACCTGTTATATTCCAGATTTCCTTGGTGTTTTTTATTCTTTGGGTCTTGCTCCCCACCTGTTTCCTGTTCTAAAAGAAATTACACAAAGGGCATCTAATTGAAGAGATCTGTCATGTTAGCACTGTGTTAATTGGCTTTTAAATAAATTGCAGCCCTGCCCCTTCCTCCAGGCCTGCTGGGGTGGGGTGAGGAGGCTCAGGCCGTGGCTGGGAGCAGGGGTGAGCCCCCTTTGTGCAGGGGGGAGCTGCTGCCTGGGCACTAATGCCCTTCAAACGCAGCCTGAGCTGCCTGAATTCCCCCAGGAAGGTCTGGAGCAATGGTGCTATGAGGGTGTTTTGGTGCTGCTGTCTTTCTTCCACTGTCTCCTAAAATTGGATGAGCCCCAGAAATACCAAGATTTTAGTATCTGGTTGTTCTTCTTAAAATTTTTCATCTTTCTTGCTTGAACAGTATCAGCAATAAGAAATTGATGAGCTTATCTATGAAAAAGCCTTGTTCTCCACATCATCTTTAATTATCAGTGCAGTCTGGAGCTACAAGCTGTCTCTGGAAGCTACTGAGTTTCATTCTTGCATCCATTTACAGAGGTTTTTTCCCCCCCATCCTTTTCCAGACATGCTTTTGACTCCCTTTTCTGGGCCATTTGTATGAGAAATAGCACCAAAACATTCCAGACATCAGGTTGTTCTAGAATTTACAGGTTTGTTCTTGCCTCTCAATTATGTTTTCTGCCTGGAGGAAGCAGAGAGCGTTGTGGGACCTGCAGAAGAAGAATGAATTAATTTTAATGTCAGTGACTGGTATTTCTCAATTCCCAAAAGTCAAGTCACTCTGTTTTCTGAATCTCTGTTGTGGAAAGAAGCTCCTGCACAGGGTAAGTCTGATAATCATAAGTTATTCATTGACCAACACAGTTTTGTGCTTAGGCACCTTCATTTTTACACACAGACCTTAAAGTTACCTTTTCTCAGCTCTGTTGAATTTATTGTATGAGCATTAATTTTGCAGCTGAAGCCTTTCTTGCAGGCAAAGTGGGATTTTCTATGTGGTTTTTCCAGGCTTTTTTTCATTCTTAGATAATATTGTTTGCAGAAGGACATAAAAAAATTTGGGTATGTAATTTTATCACGGCTCCTGATAGGTATCCAAACAAATAATTGTCACATTCAACTCATCTGCCCTGGTTGGTGAGCACAGAAACTGTTCCAAATTTCATGCTTGACCTTTCTGTAAGAGCTCATTTAATGGTCATCAGTGGGGTTTTGTTTTTAATTAACTACAGTTAAAGAAAGCAGCTGTTCTGTCTGAGGACAATTTTATACTGCCCCATCTCATTGAATACAGATGTTTTAATCTGGAGAAGGTGGTATTGCCCTTTCTGCTGCTTGCTGAGAAGGTTCAGTTGGCCTGAAAATTAATTCATCCTAATGGGACACCACTGAATTTACTGTCATGTGCAACAGGAAAGTGACAGTTCTTCCTCTTTCCCTACTCTGTATCTGCATAAATGAAAATATTAAATGGGTATCTCTAACAAAGATTTAATTTGCTATATAGCTACAAGTATTTTTATTTTAATTACAGTGTAATTTAGTCTTGTGCCAGTGAAGGGTGAATCTGTACATCCTGGCTGGATGAAATGTCTATTTTCAAACATTAATACTTGGGTTTCTTCCAAGTTTTATCTTAACTCTGAGTTTCTTCTGATTTCCAATTTCTTCCTTTTTTTTTTTTTTTTTAATGGAATTGTCTCAAAAATGTGATGCTGCTTGAGATTTCTAACACCAAATATTAACATTTAGCATTTAACTTTTTTTTTTCTTTCTCTTTTTAGGCATTGTTTAAAGATGTTCCCTCTCCAAAGGCAGGGAGAGGAAGACCAGCAAAACTCAGTCATCTATTACTGCATTAACAAACTGTCCACCATCACATTCACCACGAACCTGTTGAGGTATGGCCAGGAACACATCCCACCAAATTAGAATTCTTGCATTCCCCATCCCTGGAAGTGCTCAAGGCCAGGCTGGATGGGGCTTGGAGCAACCTGATCTATTGTAAGGTGTCCCTGTCCATAGCAGGGGGTTAAACAAGGTCATCTTTAAAGCCCTTTCCAACCCAAACCAGTCTGTGATCACAAATTTATGCACTCTCTGCACATCTTTAACAAAAAGGAAAAATGCACCTCTCTTCAGATTTTTGTGGGCTGTTTTTAGGGCAGGACCAGCAAAGTTGGATTTGTCCAGCTGAAAAATACTCCATCTGCCCCCTCTGCTGGTGTCCCTGCTCTAAGGCTGAAAAATGCTTTCCAAAACTGCAGTGGTCAGGAGAACCCCAGGGAGCTTAGAGGAGAGAGCACAGCAATCTATTAGGTCTATAACATGTATCAATCATCAGAAAGTGAGATGGCTTAAAACACCAGTGTCCTGTGAATATTCCACCACATTAGAATTTTTGCATTCCCCATTCCTGGAACTGTCCAAGGCCAGGCTGGACAGGGCTTGGAGCAACCTGATCTTGTGGAAGGTGTCACTGCCCATGGCAGTGGGGTTAAATGAGATGGTCTTTAAGGTTTCTTCCAACCCAATCCATTCCAGGATTTTATAATTCTAACACCTGAATGGCCAAGCTCTGCCTGGGACTTGTTGGGAGTATAAACTGGGTAGAGACAAGCACAATGCCTGTAACGTGGTAGCAGAGAATTGTGTTCCTGGGAAGGATTTCCTAACAGTCCATTGAATCCATCTTTAGGGGATTCCCTATGCAAAATGCCATGGCGAGTTGTCCATGTGAGCTGTGTCATGAGTGTCACTGGGCAGAGTGGGATTCCTGCTTTTCAGTATCAGACTTTATCATCACTACCCCTCGTTAGTTAAAGGGGCAGGGAGAAGAAAAGAAGGGACAAGACAATGTCACTTAACTTGTAGAAGGGTAATAGCTGGAAAAAGTATTGAAAATTCCACTTGTCAAAGATTTCAGCGGAACAGCTGTGGTTTAGGAGCTTATTTATTTTGGTTGCACCCTCTCAAAAATGCATCTTCTAATTTGGGATTCCTGACATGCAGCTCAGACTCTGTGGAAATCAAGGTTGGCAATGGAAAGATTTCTATTTATGCCAATAAAACCAAACTTTTTTTCTCATTGTTTGGGTGGCAGATATGGAATAGGGGAAAAAGAAATTGTTTGTGTGCTCTCCAGCGTTTAAAATGACAGGCTCCATCAGCCTCACCCCAACAACCTGCTGGGTTAGACGTGGTCAGAGAAATGTTACTGCACCCAGTACTCTGAGGGGGTATTTAGACACCCCAGGGACAACTGCTCCTCTCAACCCTCCCTCTCTCCTTCTGCAGCCCAGGTTCCCATGCTGAAATCATGACACAATGCAAATAAGATTCATATAAAGAAAATAACCTTTATTAGACAAATCAATCAAACCCTGAAAAAACAGTGTCAGGTAAACAATACTAAAGGTTTTTCCAGCAATGTAGAACCTTTGAAAGTGAGAAATTCCAGAAGTTTCATGTTCCTCTTATTGCATTATAAGTTCTCTCCCTCTTGTGACATGAGCTACTGCTGTCTTGACAGCTCAAAAACCTTGCATTAACCCAGCAATTATCTCAAAATAGTAACTTGTAAAATATTCCCTGTATAACTGTTTCCCACACAATTTTGTACAAAGGTGTCAAACTGTATTCTCTTTGCTGTCTGAAAAAAGAACAAGGTTTAAAAACATCCAACTTATTAAAAATAAACAAGTGTTTTATATACAGTACAGGAATTTCCAAACTTGAAGGAACACTGTCTCCAGGGTGGCTGTGGGGTGTAACACCCCAGACTGCCAAGGGGAAAAAACTGCAGTTAAATAAATTACTACTCCATCTTCCTCCTCAGGCCAAATGTGGCACTTCCCTCACACCTGCAGGAGCCTGATTTACAGCTCTGCATAAACCAGGAGTAAACAGGAGATTGGCAGCCAAGTAACCACTGTTTCCAAAAATGCTAATTTTCATTTCCTCCAAGAACAGGGGGAGGGTGTCACAGCCATGCAGTGACCTGGGATGTTACTCATGAAAAAGCCACCTTGGAACACAGGGCTTGTTTGTCCTCCAGTTATGCTGTGTTACTTCAAACAACATGCACTTAAGGTTTGGCATTATAATCAACCCATTACACTCAAAACCTGTTGGTCTCAAATGCCAGCACCATCCAAAGCTCTTCAAACAAGCCACGACAGTGGGACTGAAGTACCAGGAGAGGGGCTGAGTCAGAAGTGAAGCAAGGAGCCAGTCCCTGTCACTCCAAAACCAGGGGCACAGTCAGGATAAAGCACAACAGAGCCTGAACTAAGCCAGTGGAACCTGAGCCAGCAGGGAGAGAGAGGGAGACTTGCACTGGGACAGCAGCTACAGGGGGCAAGTGGCTGAAATTAGAGCCAGGAACCTTGGTGCCTCCTGAGCTCCACCAGACAGCTCCCTCCTCCTCACTCCTACTGAGATCTCTGCTGGCTGCTCCAAAGCTCCCCCTCTGTGTCAGCCTCCCCCCTGATATCAGGGCAGTCTCTGCCTGGGCATCTCCCCCTTCTCTGGTGAATGCATGAGGATTTGCAGGTGGAGCTGGCAGTCGGTTAGAGCAGAGGTGGCACAGAGAGAGTGGCAGAGCTGACAGATGGTTATGAGAGAGATTAGCTCAGCACCAAGGCACTGGAAGAACCATCTGAAGAAACAATTCACTATAACAATGAAATTGCTTTCATTAGAATGAAAGTGTTAAGCCAAGGAAATAAATTATTGCTACAATAGACATATTTAGAACATAAGGAAGGACGTTAAATCTTGAACTTCAGGTCAATATAACCCTGAAACAGAAAGTTATACTTCTTTTTTTAAATACCTCAATTTCTCTTCATGCCCTTCCAAAAACTTTATAAAATGTGCAGCTTACACAACAAATAGTAACAGAGTCACTTGTAATAAAAATCTGTACAACTCATAGCTTTAAAAATAATACACTTTTTTCTCCAAACTGCTATGTTACTTATTACTTATAAATATAGGGCTAACGAGTTTTAAATGCCCAAGGTCCCATCCAACACCAAAGCGATTACATTTACTTGACAGAAGCCTTCCTGGGACTTCCCCCCAGGCAGATTTAGGCTGTTTGAAAGAGTCTGATTATGGGCAAAAAATATCTTCATGGATGAAGACTGTCTCCTTCTGCTGGTCAGAGGCCTGGGGTCTTCAGTGAGTTTGAAATGGCAATCAAACCTGGAACACAGCACCGTGCAATGGGTTAGACCAGCTGCACTCCCATGATGTGGCAGGATCCCACAGGTCCCTCTGTCCTGGCCAGCAGTGACTTTGCAGAACACTTGAAATCCGCTGTTTGTCAGAGGTAAGTTTTGGTGGGGAAAGAATGTTTTAGTGGAAGAGCCTTGCAGGAGAAGCACAGCTCTCCCCCCATGTGGAGATCTGCCTCTCTGCCTCAGGACTTGCCCAAAGGCTATGTGCTGCTGTCCCTGCTGCTCCTGTGGCCACTTCAAAAGTCTCGTCTGTGACCCTCCAGAAGGGGCTCTGGATCTTAAATCTGAACCTTGTCTGCTTCTGTACAGCTGGTTCTGAATTCCCGCACCTGCAGCTCATGAGCCACGGGCCTGCGTGGTGTCACACCCCACAGTGCCAAACCTATGAGCCATTCATCACCCTGTGCCTTGACCATTCAAGCCCCAATCCTGCCTCTCTCACACTTGTACACCCCTCTGCTTCCTGTGAAAAAGGAGGCTCAGCCCCAAGACCAGAGAGGAAAAGGCTGAGCCAGGAGCAGGCTGGTTTGAGTGGGCCCTGACATGACATACCAAGGGCTGCCACCCACGAGCACGAGCCCTGCTTGGCTGCAAGTCCTGTCAGGGTTCACCCTCCTTGGATCAACAGTGATTTCCTCGCAGACAAGGCATCCTCCCAAAATCACTGAGTACAGGAGCAACATCTGGCAGCTCCCTCAGGACATCCTGACCATAACCTAGCAGGTTCCTCTGCCTCTGGTGAAGTACCATTTCCTTTGGAGGTTCAAAGGAAACTGTGGGATAAATTCACCTTGGGGAGAACACCATGATTCCCCAAGGCAGTTCAGAGGAACTAAGAGCAGGATTTTGGCAGACAGCCGCAAGAAACAGATTAGTGGTTAGACAGGTGGGCAGCATTCAGAGGAAAGAAGCTCATCTGAACACTCAGGAGGTGGTCAAGCCTCTACTATCTGAACACGATTTTGCTTGTTTTGCTTCTGCAAGGCAGAAAGCATCAGACCAGCTGTTCAGAGTGTGGCTCCATGGGAGCTGCTCTTCTGTAACCAGATGAATCAGAGCCTCAGATACCAGTCAGGAATGCATGGGGAAAACTCAGAGAGAAGCTGAGGGTGAGGTTCCCCTGACTCAGAGCTACTGACAAACCTGACCAGCACTCAGAACTGCTGGAAAATCCCCTGCAGGGGCTACTTACAACAACTCCACTTCTGAGGCAGGGCCGAGGGGCTCACACTATTCTTGAGGGAGTTATGGTGACCTGGCCTGCTTTCTGCAGAAGAGAGAAGCCAGCGTTAGTACAGGGTTAGAGGACACCAGCATTAGGACACAATCTAGTGGGAAGGGAAGCAGCTGAGAACTCTCAGGAACACACTGACATCTCAAAGCAACAGGCTCCCACTCCTCCATCTCTTTGCTCCCCCAAAAAGGCCCAAACCTCCCAGGAAAGGAGTTTGGCAGCATCTGCAGCAGACCTCCAGCCATTCCAGGAGGTTATATATGTACCCCAGCCCATGGCAGCATTATAGCTCCTGTTTGTGCAGCACTCCCTCCTCGTGCAGCCTCCAGCAGTGCAGGTCATCTCCTCAGGGATCTCAGCCACCACAGGGGTGGCTCCTGCACCAGAGGGGCTCTCGCCCACCCCAGAGGGGGTGAGTCTCTGCAAGAGGAAATGTCACTTCCCCACAGTGACCCCGAGCCCAAAAGCAGCATCTTCGGTCCCCCTGTGAGAGGCAGTGGCTTGAACTGGGGAGGCAGTTGCAGGAACAGGCAAAGTGAAGAGAGTGTTTTGGCTGCTTGCACTTACTGCAGAAATGTACTGGCTGTTTGTGAACCTGGGCCTGCCCTCCATGGCAGAGCTGTGTTGTGGGCCCACGGGCACGTAGGGGGGCGAGCTCATGTCTTCACAGAAGCTTTCCTGTGGGACGTTGGAGACACAGCCACTGTCGGAGCCGCTGGAGCCAGTGGCTGACATGCAGTGCGATGACTCTGAGCTCTCTGTTGCTGGGGAAAGAGAAGAAGGTCACTCTGATAACCGTGACTTTGGGCTGCATTTAAGTCGTGCCACATACACTTGATAATGTACCTGTCTGCAAAGGAACTGGCCACACAAGCCCACAGGTCAGCCACACTCCTGTCTGGGCCTTTTTAAGGCCACAGACAACAAATCAACACAGCACCAAGCCTGCCATGGGTAAGGCTGCAGCTCAGCAGGTACTTTTTAACCCCTGCATTTGAGCTAACTCTCCCCATGGAAGCTGAGACAGAGCTGGCATGAAAGGGCAGGGCCCTCATGCCCTGGTCTGGGTAGGAGACAGGGACTGCTGTGACCCCAGAGAGTCTGGTCTGACCACACAGCACAGAACACAGTGCAGAAATGAGCCCACATATCCCAGGTGGGCCATACGTACTCAGTGAGGGCTGGCTGCTGGTCTCGTGCTCCAGCTCATCTTCCTCAATGCAAGTGCCGATGTCAAAGGGGCGTCTGGGGGCCAGGACTCCTGGCAGCAGAGCCTGGTCCAGGTACATGTGCAGGTTGAGGGGCCCCAGCAGGGAGGAGGAGGAGGAAGGGGTGTAGGCAGTGGGGGTGCTGCCGGTGGACAGCTGCGTCTGTGTCCTCTTGAAGGGGTTGGAATGGTCAAACAGAGACACTGCAATTGATGCTCTGGTCCTGGCACCTGCCAGAAAACATACCAAAAATCCCCTGAGAACCAGTCCTGCCTCACTCTCAGGGAGCAAGAGGGAAGGCACAGCTGGCACCTACCTCTACCTTTCATGATGTAATCGATAGCACGGTCATTGATAGCTGCCTCACTGGGTTTGATATCCAGGAACGGCTTGTTACCCACACCCATGGAGACCATCTCCTGCATACGGATTTCTGAAGAGGACGAGATCCACAGCCACACTGTGAGGCTGATCCTCCCCAATCCTCCCCACAGGCATTATTCAGCCGCAGGTTAGAGCACTCCCGGGCTGGGCTGTTTCTGAACTGCTGAGATTAGATCTGTTCTCCCCTTGCTCCCCTCCCCAGTGCTGTGGAGTCTCCAGGAACAAGCAATCATGCCCTGCTCCGGCCAAGTAGCTCAGTGCCATGCCACCTAATAGAGTCCTGCCAAGCGGGAAGCCTGTGGGGGACAGGAGGGACTTGGCCAGCATGATTCAGTAGTGAGCTCCAGTAGTGGCCTAGATCACAGAGAGACTAGCAAGTCTTTCAGGGTCACAGCCTGTGCTTGCAGGACAGGGAACCCTGAGCATGGATCTCCTGTTTCTCTCATGGAGAACAGGTGGGTGTGTAAAGACATACAGAGCTCCCTGGGGATGAGGGGCAGGGAAGGGACATGCCCAGCCAAGCCCAGCACATGCTCCTGAGGCTGCATGCTGGCACACAGCTGCTTGCTGCACAGAGCTGCCTGGTAACAGGATCCGAACCTACTCGGGACAGCATGAGCTGAACAGGGCTCCCGCACCTTTTGCGGCACAGAAGGAATTCCAGGAAGGAATCACACCTTTATTGCGGGCTGCCTGCTGCCACAGGATCTTGGCAATGTCGCGGGTCCAGGCCTGCTTAGTCTCAGCTGAGCTGGCCTGGAGGATGTAGGTGTCACTGGACTTCCGCCTTCGGAACCAGATCTCAAAGCGCAGGCCGCTGTCTCCAGAGTTCTCTGTCAGACCAATGTCTGCAGTCTGTGAGGAATAGGAAAAGCAAAGCATCAACCCGACTGCATCAGGAGCAGAAGGAGCAAACTGTTTGAACCTTGTGCTAGGGCTATCCCCAGCTTGGCAGACCTAACAGGAAGGAGCCTGAGGGTCTGGACAGGAGCAGGTATGTCCTGGACACAGCTGAGCACAGACAGCTCAGGCAATTCCCAGTGCTTCAGCCAGAATTAGCACCACTTCCCTGGCACGTACACATCACGTTCCCCCCACACCCCCCGGCCCTCAGAAAATGCTGGCGCCACATCTCGCAGCACAGAGAGGGCCTAGGCATTAATGTGTGAAGTATTCCCTTCTGGCTTCACTGCATGGTTTGGAGGAGGCTTAGAAGTGATGGTAGCGCTGCTGAAGGTGCTCCTGCCTCCCATTTCAGAGGCAGGCACCGTGGGGAAACCAGCCATGGACACCTCCCACACACGAGGGCGCTGCAGGGCCGCCCTTACCTTGAAGGAGCGCTTGTAGATATACACATCAAAGCCACCCTCGATCCTCTTGGGCTTGCTAAAGAGGATGAGGTCCTCAAACAGGAACACGTGTCGCTGGCACTTCCTGCGGCCCAGCCAGATGGTGAACTCGTCCTGCCGCACCAGCTGCCCCTGCTCCTTCAGGTTTACCTGGACACAGAGGACATCCTCGTAAGACTCCATCAGTAGTGGACTCCATCCAGGCAGCCCTAGGCCTGGACTTGGAGAACAGGGTCCCATATGGCTGTAGCCCAGGTGGTGAAGAAGTGGCAGCTATCTGACATCTTAAGAGGGCTCCTGAAGAAGTCAGGCTGCATGGCATTACTAGAGACCACATCAGGCTGAAACAACTGGCTCCAAACTCAGGGGAGAGCTAGACTTTTCTCCTAGGCATAACCCATAGATGACCCTCTTCTGTCACCCTGTGCAGATCTGTGACAAATCTCTGGGGTGGCAACTGCAGGCACCAGCCAGAGCTTTCTCTCGGGGAGGAAATGAGTTCCATCCACTGCTAGGAGCACATCTGGGTCAGAAGGCCAGCTCCTCAGTTCTTCCTGACCCAGACTGATCCTACTCCACCCTGAGCCCTGAGGTTTCTCCTTCCAGTGCTCCACTTTGCATGCCTCTCCAAGTCCCACCTAGATGATTTTGCCCTACCCCTGGCATTGGCATCAGTTTGAATTCTTGCAATCTGCCTGATCCTCTTTTCACCAGCTCAAGAGACAAAAGGTCCAAAGCAGCCTGCAGGATGCCATCTGCAAGGGCTGCCAGGCCACCTCCCACCACTGGTAAGCATCTGGGAGCATGTTTATGACAAGAAGCTCACCCAACTAAGGTAGCAGCACCCAGGCTCTCAATCCTAGGAAATCAAGGAGACCTCCAGGCCCCACTGATCCCTTGGTCCATGCCTCAGCAGTCCTGCTTTACTGTACTGGCAGACAGCACTCTGATCACTGGGGGAACCTGAGGGGAGGCTCACTGTACAATCCAAAGGCCCCAAGTCCAGAGTAGGGGAGTAAGTGTGGCTCTGTTCCCCTGGGCAGGGGAAGACATTGGAACGTACATCACAGTCACGGATGGCATCCATGGCCAGCAGGTCATTTCCATGCCGGAGCTGAAACTTCACCATCTCCTCCGCTGCACGGAGATAGCCCAGCTCCTGCTCTTGTGCCTCGCTGCACTCCTTGATCAGGTCCTTCAGGAGCAGGGCGTATTTGCTCATCCGCTGGATGGGTTTCAGCAGGTAGGAGGCCAGGTCCATCTTATCCCCCAGCTGCACCTGCTTGAACTGAGAAATGCAGCAAGAGTGAAGGCAGCAGCTGCACCAAGGAGCACCCTGGGCCCCCAGGCAAGCACTGACACCTCTCTTGACTGGGGTACTCAGGAATAATGAGTACTCTTGGGGAAATACAAGGCCACAGGACCAATGCTGCTGTGTGCTGGGTTCTTTTCCCAAGCCCTCAGTGCACCTCTGCCCTGTCGTGCCAGGGAAGCAGAGGCAGCACTGAGCCTGCCCTAGGCAGGAAGGTTGGCTTTGCTTAAACAGATCAGTGACCAAATACACTGAGCAATCCTGACAGAGGCAGTGGAACTTACCTTGAAGAAGGTATTCCCATGGCTGGCCAGCAGCGAGTCTGACTTCGGTTTGTTCTTGCTATACAGTGCATACATTCCAAACTGGTCTTTCTGCAGAAGAGATCCATCCTCGTGTAAGACCCATGCCCCCAGGACACCCTGGGTGACAGCCATGACCCTGGTAGGTTACTCTAGTACTTCTGCCTCTCCCAGGCTGCACCAGAGCCTCCTCTGATATCAGGAATAACTTTGCTTCAAGCTCATTAAGAGCCAGGGAATGTTCTTGTCTTCCTACTCCTAGAGTAGTCAGGACTTTTTGATTCATTGTCCTGCTACTGCTAGCCCATTCCATACCCCTAGTCACCTGGTACCATTCACACCAGGTAGCAGCCAACATGCATGGGGCAGCTGACCTTAAGACCTGTATCCCTGTGCTTCTGCCCAGCAGCCCTTTTCACCCAGAGTTCGTCTGTACCTCTCCGCTCACTGAAGTCATTCCCACTGACACCACAAACAGAAAACAGGTAAGGGATGTCCCTGGAGAAGCAGATGGGCTTAAAGGAGCAGACATTTTGTTTCCCTGGCAGTGTCTCTTGGTAGCAAAGCACAGCAGGAAAGGTACAGAAACCAAGCTCATGTCTGGAAGAGCCCAACCCCGGGGGCAAGGTGCTGATTCCTTACGTGTCGCAGGAAGCAGTGGCTGACCCTCAGTGGGTGGTTGCAGCAGCTCTCAAGCTCTCGCAGGAAGTATTGGCTGTGGAAGTCATAGAGTTTCTCCAGGTTTCCAAAAATGACGCTGCGCTTCCCACGCAGGTCCTGGGGGAGGTCGAGGCGCTCCATCTCAGGGAAGTAGCTGTCGATGATGTAGCAAAGTGACCGCACGTATTCCCGCTCCGTGGTTACCATCTCATCGATGATGTGCCGCAGTTTGCTACAACAGGAAACACTCAGCCTTGAAGGACCCAGGCTGCAGCTGGGCTACAGCAGCCAGAGTGCCTGCAAAGCACTGGACTATCCCTACAGAGGCGCTCTCCGACACCCAACATGGACATGAGACGATCCCTTAGCATAGTCCAAGCTCAGATATACCACTGTCCATGATAGCTCTGACCCTGAGCACTGACAGGACTCAAGGGAACAGCATGAAGCTGTGTCACGGGGGGTTTAGGCTGAGGCTATTAGGAAAAGGTTCTTCACCCAGAGAGAGGGTGGTTAGGCACTGGAACAGGCTCCCCAGAGAAGCGGTCATGGCACCAAGCCTGTCAGAGCTCAAGAAGCATTTGGACAAGGCTCCTGAGCACAGGGTGTGATTCTTGGGGTAGTCCAGTGCAGGGTCAGAAGTTGGATCAATCATCCTTTTGGGTTTCCCTTCCAACTCAGGATATTCAGTGATTCTAAGGATTCAGGAGTGCGCCCAAAGCTAGTCATGATTCTGACCCAAACTCAGCAAGACACGCGCCCCTGGGCCCACCCAGCCCCTGCTCTGGACACAATGGGCTGCTCTGCAGATGGCTGCTCTCCTGAAACAACAGTGACGGCAGAAGTCACAGTAACTTCTGTGAGGAGTCAGCCTGATGACTGGAGACTGTGGGAAGCAATGGTAATCCTGGGAGAACAACAGCTCTAGACCTAGGTGCTGTTGGGCTTGTCCTAGTAGAAGTGAGAGAGTAAAACTGAAGTGTCCTAACACTTCATCAGTGAATAGCAGTTCCCAGCACAGGCTGCTCTCACACATCCCAAAGGATGCCTCTTAGGTACTCGAGGTTTCCACTGTGAGGCAGTGTAGCACCAAACATAACTATTCCAATGTGTCCTTGCCTTCTCTGCCTTTCAGCTTTCCCTCAAGTCAACTCCTCTGGCTGTTCAGAGAACAGAGCAGTGGGACTGCCTCAGCACCCATGGACACGGGAGGCCTGCTGCACTGCTCCCTTGAGAAGCAAAGTGGTCAGCCCACTATCTGCTAGTGTATGTTCCCTGCCATGAGCTTTTCTGACCATCCTTAGGATATCAGAGACCCCTTCCAGAAGATTTCACTGTCCCCAGTCATTTCACTCAAGTCATAACCGTGGTCCCCCAGCATCCAGCACTCTCTTCTCATCTCTGCCATTAATTTTTTACTTTTATTTTAATCTTTTCCAGTGAGAGCAATTGAAAGACCTGCCTGGAGACCCCTTGTAAGAACAGCTCGTATCCCTGGGCTCTCCAAAGCCTAGGCACACACTGTAGTATGACAACTAAGTTGAGATTCTCAAGGACAGAGAAGAAAAACACCACAAATGCCAGCTGTTGGACACCCAGAGGTTTCAGCCCCAAAGCACAAAGACAAACACCCTCTTACCTGTGAAGCTGCTGTCACAAGGTGCTGGAAGTGCCTCCCTACCAGTCTGGGTACAGCACTCCCCAAACTGTGGGGAGCGATGCCCTGTGCTTCTACTCTCCCACTGCACCTGTACCCCTGGCTTTGTTAGGTCCCTGAATACTGTTTCTGCAATCCCTCATCCTCCAATGCTAGAGATGTTCAGAGACTCCCTCTCCTGTCCGGGAACTGAACTTTCCCCTCTTAGAGGAATCACATTGTGAGGGAAGAGCCACAAGACCCATTTCTCTGTCTCCCCACCAAGGAAGGTGCCAGATTATGTGGGGACATCCCTGTGGGCTCGTTTAGCAGCACACACACACGTGCAGGGAAGCTGGAGCTACATCTCCATCTATCTGCCCTGTAACCAGTGCCAAAGTAACCAGCACTACAGAGCTCCTCTAATCTTTGCTGGCTGCCTTTTCACCACCCTGAGAAACGGAGCACCAAATGTCACTGCCACTTACCTGCCCCAGCTCTTGGCTTCTGACCCAGAGAGGCAGCCCCTCTGTCCCTCCAGCAGGCAGTCTGCAGCCCAGGTGCTCACAGCTGGCTGCCGCAGCGCAAACGTCCTGTCCACCAGCTCAGTGCTGCTCACCTCCAGCCCCTTAATGAACACACCGGTGTTGCCGTATCTGGCCGGCTCGCTCCTCTGGCAGCTTGACCACAGGCTCTCACCACAAGGCAGGTCAAAGCTTTGGGCCTTCCGGAGCACCTTCCTGGGAGGCAGCTTCCCAGGGACTGGAGTGGATGCAGAAGGCTGCTTCGCCTCTGGGATTTCTAATACGCTGTCCAGGTTTGGCTTTTCTTCAGGCAGCGTTGGAGACTTACAGGCCCTGATGGCGAAAGAAATTCTGCTTGACTGAGGACCAGGGCTAAGAGCAGCTTGGCAGGCAAATTCTTCCCCAGCATCGACATCGCCAGGGCAGCTTAGGGAGAGTGAGGGAGCTTTCTCCTTAGTCCACTCCAGAGAGCTATTGGTTCTGTTGTAGCCATGGGATGTGCTGTGAGTCCTGTCCCAGTGGGACCTGGAGGTGGCCCCCTCAGAGTGCCTCCGCTGGGACAGAGTGCCAGTCTCACTGCCAGCCTGGGGCTGCTCCCCGACAGCTGGGCTGCGGTCTGACAGCAGAGACTTCCTTGTTCTCAAGGCTGCTTCGAGTTTCTTTTCAAAAACCAGCTTGGTCTCCTGGCATTTAGACCATGCAAATTTCCACTGCTTGAGCCCCTTGTCACTCTTCAGCTCACAGGCCAGCTCCTTCATCTCCCGGAATCGGGCAGTACTGATGTCTGGGTGCTGCCCCTTGTAACTCTCCAGGCACTTGATCACATCTGAGCAGTGCTCAGCAGAGCTGCAGTCCTCCATGCTGATACAGGCAAGGTGTCGCATCCCTTCCAAGGCCCACTCGTATGCCTGCAGAGCGAGAACAAAAAGCAACAGCCAGTCAGAGGGACTCAGTGAAGAATAACCCTAATTTGGTGCCTGAAGACAAGAGAAAGGATCAGTGTCTGGCCACCACAGTTCCTTGAGTGTGGAGGGGAGGGGGTGCTGCTCTTGTCAATGGGGCTTAACAATTCAGCAAAACAAACAGTCCCTTATGCAAAGGGCTTCAGCTGTGCTGGCTGCTCTGCCACAGCCCCACCTCCCTGCCAGGTCCCTGTGAGCTGGCATCCACACTGCTGGGCACGTTTGTCCTCTCTGGGCAGGGGCGCCCAGGGAAAGCTGCTGCTAAGACTGTAGGAATTCACACCTCAGTGTGGCCCTGCTCAGTATAAAACCTGGAACTCTCCCTCCTCCTTTGCCCAGCCACTTTCACCACTGCCATGCAGGACAAGGTCAAGGGGGCACCAGTAAGCCGCAGGCAATGGAATTGCTGCTCTCTACACTGTTTTCCTGAAGCTGACAGCACACAGAAGCCTGGAGCTTCACCACAGCTGGGCTCTGAGGATCACCCCAAATGCTCTGACCCACCCTTGCAGCAAGAAGGAATCTGAGACTGTGCGGCCTGTGCATCTTCTGTGCCTGCTGGCAGCTTGTATGGTGTGCTGTGTTCTGCCTGCCTGCCTGGCTCTGCTTGCCACTGCACTACATGCTTGTGCTGGTTAGTCAAATACTGAGCTCAGCAGTTTATTTCTAATACTCCAGGAATGCTGGAAGCAGCTCCATGGGGCTTAACTCTAGCAGTGGTGCATATGCTGGCCTTGCTAAAACAGTTCTGCCACATCAGCCAACCAAGAGAAGTGTGGTTTTTTGGACAAAATGTGGTCCAATGACAAATACAAGGGAAGAGTGAGTGCCTTATCATCATGGAAGAAATGGGGCTCAGCACCAAGACCTGTCTGTCATCGATCAAAAGCAGAAGAAAGGCAAGCATCTGACTTAGGCTTATAAACCACTATTTTCTCTATAAAGCAGAGATGGTAAGATTTAATGATAGAATAAATAAGATGTGACCAGCTGCCATAGGCCTGGCCAGGGAACTTTACTGCTCATCACTGAACACACAGGGTTATTTGTTGAAACCAGACGCAAAGGTGGGGAAAACACCCAGTACTGGGCTGCCTGGCATCTTCCACCTACTGCCCACCATCAGTGGATGTGCAGAAATACCACTGTCTGCCCTGAAGCGAGCCAGACCATCTCTAGCACTTGACCTGTCAGGCCCTGTGTACCTGTAGAGAAACAACACTCATGCTTAGTGCCAGGAACAAAGTGACCGGCTTTTCCATTTCCTGAGCAGCCTCACTGTAGCAACCTTCACTCAGAGAGCTTAAATCACTTACTTTTATGCAGCTTTAGACACCAAGAAAATCCACCCAAGCTTTATGCAAGCAGACACTGCATCCCCATCAGGGACACGGTGGTCAAAGAGATCAGGTGCCAGGCTCACTCTCTGTTGGCGACAGAGACAGGCAGGGCAGAAGGTACTTCATTCTTGTGATGTTCAGTCCCTGGATGAGGAAGGCTAGGACAGCCAAGCGCTGCTGTTTGTAGGAGAGCTGAATGCCAGCACAGCCTGCAGCCTGAGCAGATTCCACAGGAGCTCCCACAGCCGTCCACATTCTCTTTTGAGCTGCAGCTGCATGGCGTGCGTGCATCCAGCCCCATTACTCATGCGGAGCAAGGAGCTGCTTCAGAAACAGCAGTGGCTGCTCAGGGAAAACACTTCTCAGCCCCACACAACTGCAGCACAGGACAATCAAAAGAGCAACAGCCCCCTTTCCTCCCATTACCCTGCCTCTAGAGCAGCAACAGGCCCCTGACCTGCCTCTCTCTTGATCCAGGCTTTATGCTCTAGACTTGCCCACTGCTGGGGGCCAGGAGGGGTGTGCAGAGGCAGAGGCCATGTCAGATTCTGGTGAGAATCCTCATTTATCCGCGATGCAGAGGTTCTTCTATTCCCTGGAGATGGGAGCATTTCAAGGCGAGGTGAATCACTGAGTGCAGCGGAGCCCAGCAGATCTGCACAGCAGTGACAGATGGCCTATTCTGCTGTGGGGTTTTGAGCTGCCCCCTCCAGCTGTACGCAAACCAACACCAGCCCCTTCCAGCTCTGCCCAGAGCAAGGCTTGGCCATCCGTCTGGGCTAAGAAAGGGCACATCTCACCTCTCCGGCTGTGGAGGTCAATGGGTGATCCTCAATGAACGCTGCATGCTGGCTGCCTTTTGCTCAGTGATAGGAAAAGCTGAGCTCAAAAGGCACCCGGGGCTGTCAAAGAGGGTGCTGAGAGCAATGTGCAGGAGTGAGACAGCCAGCAGGCCTGCCTGGACTTTACAGTAACCAGTCAGAAAGGCAGCTGCCCTGTGAAGGTCTTATCTAAGGCTGGGGTACTCACTTCCACACACAGACGGGAGAGAGAGAGAAAACAGACTTCTTTTATTTCTTGGAAACTCTGCAGATCTGCATGCGATTACTGTGAGGAGGCATCAGGGCTGCAAACCACACAGGGCGGCAGCCCCACCACCTCTCATCTTCATATGGTCTCTCTCTGTTCTTGGCAAGGACTCCAGGGCTGAGCAGAAATGACTCTCAATCTCGATGGTATTTCCTTCCATCCCCAGTGCCTGTCGCAAGCCAGCAACAGCCCAGCTTTGTTCCCTGCACAATGGAGCAGCCCTCCACACCCTGCAGCTTGCTTGGTAACATGCTAAGTGACCACCAAGGCTTTCTGCAGTCACATCATCTGCTTCAACTGCCCCTTTTTGCACACAAATGGCAGTCTTCTCCAGGGACCAAGTGTGCCCCCATCCTCATACAGGCAGGGGTATTGCTGTCATCTGTCCCCCCCAGTAAGGTTGCAAACAACACTCAGCCAAGCCAGGATGTGGCCCTCTGGATGAGGGGCTTTTGGGGAGCAGGCAGCCCTGCAACTTCCCTTCAGAGCTGCAAGATCTGCTCAGATAAAAGGAGGCACCTGTGTGCAGGGAAGCTGAAATCCTCCCAACATGTCTGCAACCAGGCAGGAAGGAGCCTGTACCTCAGCTTTTGATCTTTACAGGCAAGTTGTTACTGAAACTCTCAATTACAGGATTAAAGACAAACATGCTTCCTGCATACGCAGGACTGACCTATCCTGCAACAGGCATCAGCAACAGGTTGGTCCTGCCAGGCTGCCCGGGAGAGGCTTGGGCTCTCAGGGACCTGCCATGCTCTAAGGAAATGCCAGGGACTTCACTGGATTATGGTGCAACCCTCAAGACCATCATCCTCTGTTAGTCCCTGATCATTTCACCACGGACAAGGCTTGCAGCACATCGTGGACAGGAGCTCCTGGAGTCTGTCAGGTTTGGCACCACTCAAGTACCATCTGCAAACACAGGCCCAGAGAAGTTGCTCGGCCCTGGCTCAGGGCACACTGCCAGCACTGAAAGCCTTCCAGGAGTCCTGGATCCTCACCTGAGCCACCACTCAGAAGTTACACCTCTCCAACCCAAACGTATCACAAACCTATCAGATTCCTTGCATACTCAAGGTTAAGTGACCTCTAAGACACCTTCTGTGTAGCCAAAACAGGGAGCAGACACTGTGCATCTCAGACATATGCTAGAAGGGGCAATTTCAGGGGGCCTGCCTTTGTTCAAACTTCTTTAATCCTTTCCTGTGGAAAGATGACTGTAACTATATTTTTCTTGACAAATAGGAGACTGAGTGTCTGAAGAGGCAGAGGTAGGCAGATCAACTTTCTGCAGAAGAAAAGTGCAGCTGGGTGGGTGACTAACTCTGCTGTGAGAAGGCTTCCTTCGGAATCTCAAGTGACTGCACAGTGCAACTGAGACAGGGGTGATGAAAAGTCAAGACTAGTCCTGGTGGGAGCAGCAATACAGGGAGGGATGGAATCATGGCTGTGGGTATGATGACTGAAGCACAGCAACAAGACAGACCAAGTTTCTCACTCTTCTGCAGGGATGTCCCTGGACTGCAAGCCCCCATCTCCCTTGCTCTCTACAGTTCAGAGAGGGGGAAGCAGCACAACAGTTGGGAACACTGCCAAGGACAGCAAAAAAGAAATCAACATAATCAAGCCCTGTTCCAGCTCCTGCATCCAGGCTGTGCTCCACTCTGCTGTTTCTCAGTGAGACACAACTGACTGTAGGTCTCTGTGGCAAGAAACAACTGCATAGTCCCCCATTTAACCAGACCTCTCACCACTGCTGTGCTCATTTTAAGTGCCCTTAACTTCAGCTGTGAGCTTTAAGAGGAAAATGAGGTTAGCTTGCAGCAAAGGAGACAAAACTGGTGCAGCCAGAAAAGTTAAAAGCATCACAGGTACTGTTGTGAGCTGAACAAAGCACTTCCCAACACCTATGCAGGGTGTCACATAGGCACTAAGTCCTGCAGCCGCCCTGCTCTGCCGGCCATCCACAGCCTTGGTACTGAACCCTGCAGAGCTCAGACACTCCCTGCTCATGAGTTAAGAGTGACAGGGACTCACCAAAGCACCATTCCAAAATAAATGCAGCTCTCTTGCAAGACAATGCTGCTGTCCTTACAGATGCTCATTTGGGCTTATTCCTCTGAAGTCCAACATGGCTTTAGGTTGCTTTGAGAAGTGACTCCTGCTCACAACACTGGTATGTCCCTTGCCACAAGCTGCTGCATGCACACAGTTAGCAGGGACCGACAGCTGGAGACTGCCTTATATGCTGATAGTTCAGAAGGACCATGATTTAAAAGCCGCTTTTACATCAAAATATATTGAAAGCAAAACTGCCCAGGCTAAAACCTTACTTACCACAAGAACTGTCAGCTGGCAAATGGTGACAAGCCTGTTTCTCTGCTAACTCAGAGACCAAGCAGCTACAGCAAAAAGTGGTTGGCTCACCACTCACTTGGATCTGCTTTAGGCTTTCCTCAGGCTCCCACCTACCAATACCAACAGCACCCATGAAGAAAGGAGCAGGGAAAGAGCAAGACTTCAGGACCTGCAGATGTTCCCTTGGCAAGTCTATGTGTTGGTTAAAAACAGACTTCATCCTACCTTCCCATCTGTCCAGAGGGAGTCCCCACCCTGGCTGTGCCCAGCTCTGTGCTGCACATTATCATCCCCTACGGCCAGACTGAGGCAGAGCCACTGCTCCTGTGCATCATCTCAGCTCTGGTTATTCACAAGCAAATGCTGCTAGCCTGAATACCAGATTGGGGGGCCCTGGTAACCAGAGACGAGGCAGAAGGGGCCACGCTTCGCACGAGAGCTACTGAAGTGTGCCGAGAACACCCCCACTGGGCGCAAGCCAGATACCCTTTCACAGTGCAAAAAAACAGGGAGGGAAACCATCCCAACTGACCCCAAATTCAAGCAAAATGCAAAGTAAATCACTACCCAACATATAAGAGCTATGGAGGAAACACCGATCCCTCCTAGACATTGCGATGTTTTTTCCACACATCTGTAAGAGCCAAAGCCCCTGCTCACTTCTACCAAGACCATTGGCTCCATAAGCAGGCAGCTCCACTTGGACACAAGAAACCATGTAATTTCAGAGCAAAAGCATTTCAGCAAAGCCACCAAGTTAGAAGTAATCCCTTCTCTATGCAGAGGATCGCTGTTACTCTCTTGCCCCTCTGTAGCACTCAACTTTTCTAAACTGCATCTGCAGCCCTGCCTGCAATTCATTAGCAGCACAAACCAAACTAATCAAAACTGTGTCCTACATAGGATGTAGCTGGTAAAAGCTCAGCTTTAAAGACATAGAAAAGGACTTATGCTCTTGAAATTAAGAGCTAAACCATTTCTGAGTTGCTGGGTAACTCACAGAGCCTTCCCTCCTCCAACAGAGAACACACCATGAAAATCATCAGTTTGCCTAAAACTCGCTGCTAAGGAAAATAAACTTTAAATCCTGCATTTGCATTTCTGCCAGTTACCAAGTGCCAGCTGCTGTACAAACACTGTAGGAGGGCAAAGGATGATAGAGGAGCACAAACTACAAACTCCTTGGATTTAAGCATAAGAAAGGAGAATAAGCAGATACCCACAGCTGGGCAGGAAAGAAGAACAAGGGGTCAGAGAAGCAGCACCTGCCAGGGTTGGTCTGGGCATGCCACAGTCCATGTACCATCAAAGGCTGCTCATTAGAGCAATGTGCTTGGACATCCTTTTGCAGCAGCACTCTTGAACAGAGCTCAAAAATCCCTTCGTTTGCCCTCTGGGCAGCCAGGCATGACAAGTTCAGGAGAGCCTAATTACAGGAGAATATAATTGGCTAAAATAAGATTGCACATGATTTCTGCTCTCTTGACGACAGCACGAGGACCCAAAGGGCAAATGGGGCTCATTGTGCAGGAGCTGTCGTGCAGGACACGTGCTTGCCCTTCTTTTCTCTGCTGCCACTGTCAGGCAGCACCTAGGGGTGTCCATTAGAAACAGGGTGACTCACCTGATGAATCACAAGCAGCTACAATAACCCCTGTTTCAGAGCAACTCAGAGATTCCACAAGAGCAGCCTGCACCAGTTTCACCACGTATCTATGTACAGACACACACATATATATGACACGCATGTGTATGTTTACATGTGTATGTATAAAATTACTCCCTAGGTAGCTGGGCAGCAAGTGGCAGATTTGCCTTCCTCCAAGCTCCACAATCTCTCATGACCACAGCTTTGGGTAGATCCTGCACTGATTATTCTCCCCCTATTTTTCTGTCTCACCATAGGTATTTTCTCAACATTTAAAAGCTCCCAAGTCCAGAGGACAAGGGGCCAAGTTTGCTCCCAGTAAAATCAGAAACTTCAATGTTTGCCTTTGCTGCAAACCAGCCTCTTCACAACTGAGGCACTGCCCATTTTTTCAGCAGCTTTGTGCACCCATGAGCCAAGAGCCTCATGTTACCAGCCAAGCTCAAGATCAAGCAACAGCAAGATGTGTGAGTCACCAAAGCTGGACCTGGCAACTTGCACAACAGCAACAAATTACCCCATTCAGAGACTAATGTCACCTCCAGAGGTTTTTTGCATGCTTTGCTTTTACATCTGTCCCGACAGTCACACCATCACACTGTACAAATACCCCACTGTAATAGCACCCCACAGGCGAGTGTGGACAGACTGGACTGGGGTGGATGTCTCCCCTCTGCTCTGTACTGGCTCCCTTTTAACGAGGTTCTCTGTGCTCAGTGCTCCTTGCTGGGGATTGCAAAACCTCCAGTATGCCCTTGGGCCTGCATGTGGAAACATGGGTACTTTCTCTGTAGTCTTCAATTCACATCCTTTCCCTTGTGACAAGCTGAGCCAAACTCTGCTTAACTACCACAATGTGTTGGGATCTCTCTGCACTGCACTGTGGGTGCTTGTGCCCCGGGAGATGTGGAGCTGAAACTGGATCCAGACACCCAACAGATTTGCTGGGTCTCCCTTCTCAAGGGGAACTGACAACGCTGGAAACAGCTCCCTGGTTTAAGAGCACATCAAGATGTACTTGAAGGGTGCAAGGCCCTGCAGAGCAGCTAGAGGAGCCTCACCAGAGGCAGTGGGTGCTTGGGAGAACCCTGTTCATATGTCCAGGGCTTTGATATGCAGATTGAGCCATTGTGAGCTTCAGTTCCATCTGTACGCTGAGGGGAGCTTCATGACCAGATTGCTTGAACAGATCTATTTAAATCCCATGACTAAAGGGAATTCCAGTCTCCAGGAGGATCCCAGCACCCAGATGGATGCCAGCACACAAAAATTCAGAAAATCTGTCACCCTGTGCAGCTTCTATCCCAAGATCAGAGGGGAAAAAAGCACCCAAACTCAACACTGCACACATGCACAAAGCTGGGCCCAGCTGAAGGGAGATCTCTGCTGGCATCAGATCTCACACCTCAAGCACAACAAATTCCCCTCGCACCTCAGCTTCGATTCAAGCTGGGAAATCCCTAAACCTGCTGGGAGGAAATGCTGTTTCCCTGCCATGACTGACTGGCTCCCAGTGTCGTGATCCTGCAGATCTGAACCCACCTGACAGGGGCCCAAGTCTTTCAGACAACTGTCAATTTATACTCGTGGCAGCCAAGGACACTGAGGAATTTTTACACGGAGGTGCTCTGGCAATCAAGGCTGAAGGCAGTTTCAGCATGCCAGGCGTTGCCCCCTGCACACATCCAGGGGCAGAACATGCTGGCACTCCCTAGATCAGGGAAGGCACATGAGGGGCAAATACCCTACATCCAACATATGCTACACACTGGCTGGCTCCCTCAGCCTCTTTTTCCTGCTGTATCCTCCACCGATGGGGAGAATTTGGCCAGCACTGTAGGAGGGAGAAGGACCCCAGACAGATCAATGCTTTGCCCTTCTGCACATGTCACAAACACATCACAGACCTTACACTGCACTAAAGCATTGCCTGAGGTGCTGGGACAGGTGCTCAAAAGCATCTGAACCCAAGAACCTCTCACCTTCAACTGCAAATTGTGCTTGGATTTAGCACATGACAAAAACCTAATTAATTCACTGCTGCTGCTCTATAACAGAGAGACAAATGAGTCTCACACCTATGTTGTACAAGCAGAAAGGAGCACTGAGTGCTGGTGCTAACTATTATTTAGCTTTTACCTCCTGCCACAGATCTTGCCACGGCTACAGGCACTGCTGTGCTGCCCATTTGACAATGCAGTTATTGGTGAAACATGGGAGAAAATAACTCAAGCACCAGTCAAGCCAGCAGTGATTTACTGGAGAATTCATAAGACAGAACAGTTTCCAAATCACTAATTTTGCAAGACAGAAAAATCTGATCTGTAGCAGATCAGATTTAAGTGTTCAGGACTTCTTGTTTGTGCAAGAGGGCTATCTCCAAGGCAAAGAAGAAACTTTCTAATGCATGAATACACTTTGATAGGAAAGTAAACACTAGACACTTTTTAACCTTGCAAGAAGATTTCTCCAGCAAAAACCTGGCAGGAAGGAGAAGGGAGAGATTTCACGCATTAACCTTGCATGAACTCTGCCAGAAGATCGATTTTCCAACCTCGAGGCTCATTCCCCCAACTGCTTCAGGCTGTGCATGAAAAAGGACACCCCTGAAACAGGAGAACAAATCAGACTAGATGTCTGTCTAGGGGCACGACTTTACAGGCATAACTGAGGAAGGAGAGAGAAAGAGAGATGAGACAGCTGCTGTCAGACAATGCTGAAGCCAGACAACAGTGGCTTCCTCTAAAATAGCAAAGTAAATATTCCTCTCCTGTGCCTTTTGGATCTCCTTTCATCATCCTGAGAACTTGCACCGGTAACCAGATGAAAACTGCTATTTGGGAATGTTGTGCAGACCATCCCCAGAAAAGTAAAGCCAATCTCTGCACAGAACTAGAGAATAGTGCACATTAATTCACAGGGACTTTATTACAAACCACAGCAAAATCTCATTTGCTCCAAGGTGCTGGGGAGCAAAACCATGTTCTGACCTGTGCACAACTGCTGCCAGCATCGTTGCACACAGACCTATGTCTCTGTTTACAGTAAGTACGCTACAGTAAGGACACATCAAATTTTTCCACTTTTTTTCCACTTTGTTGCTAAGTTCTATTCTGCACTTCTCCAAGCACATTCCCAGAGCAGGGAATCATAGCACCCTTTCAGTAAAATTACTTCTCAAACTGTGCCAAACAGCCTGCTACAGAAAAATCACACTTTTAGGTTGCAGATACCAGGATCCTTTCCAGCTTCCCACAGACCAGCATTCACAACCCTTCTTTTTTCATCAAAGGCTAAGAAAAAAGAAACATCAATAATTTAGCACCTCAAAGAGACTTTTTTCCCCTCAAAACTATCATCAAAATTATATCTGGTACATAATCAGAAATGAAACACAGCAGAAAACAAGGTATCAGCAGGTCTCTGTTCTGAAACTTTTGGGGAGAAGTCAGAGATAGCATTTGGAGAAGGCAACTTATTTAGCATACTCTGGATTTCTGCTGTCAAATCTAAGATCAGATCCATCTCTGGAAGCTGGGAGTGCTGTGCCAGCAGGTCTCAGTCACCTGGGGGGCAGGAACCCAGCAAACTTTGGAGCAGTCCAGGAGGGCAGCCCCCTCTTGTGCTGTCCACGACATTGGACAGAAGTCCTGGAGGCTGAGAGGTACCACCTGCCCTGCACATACATCCAGGCAGTCTAAAGCACGCAGCCCCCACAGCAACTTTTTTTGTGCAGGTAAATTATGCTCACTGAAATGATCATATAATAACTTCTAATAAAGAGAAAGAGGGACAGGCACTGCTCTACTACAGAGAGCGCAGCCCTGGGATTCAGAGGGACCATGCAAAGATGCCCACAGCCCACGGGGTTCTGTCTGAGCGCACAAAAGCCGCACACAAAGCACTCTGATTCATGCTGGATGCACAGAGACACGCACAAGCAACCGAGTGAAAAGCCTTCTCTACATTGTTTCCAAACAATATCAGTACAGCTCACACGTCAGCCGGGGCACCGCACACTTGCTACTTACAAGAGGGTTTGCTGTGTCCGTCTGCTGCCGGAGCTGGGATGGGGCGAATGCGACTTGGAGGGAAAGGTGCATGGAGATGTGCAGAGAGGCGAGAGCGATGGGAAGAACGGCCCCAGCCCCTCTTTGGGCCCCAGAGCAGCAACACTTGCTCACGGGATGGAGCGCAAAAAGGCTGGCATTCCTACAGCAGCAAGGACAATGGGGAGGGATGAGGAGGCACTGCCATAATCAAATGCAGGCCAGCTGGCCCTCCCCCAGGAAGGGCAGGCACCTCCTTCACTTGCCAAAGGCTTTGTTTTCTAAGCCACAAAGAACAAAGTGTCGAGGAGGAGAGCAGAGGAGAACCCACTGTGGGGGCAGATCCACCCCCAAACACAGGTAACCCATTCCTAGAGATGAAAACACAGATGGAGAGAGGTTGGGCAATATTCTGCCCACTCCAAGCAGAGCTCAGAAGCAGCAGCTCATTGTGTGCAGCAGAAAAAAGACAACTGAGGAACAAGAATCAGCAGAGGCTGATGGCCAGGGGTCCTTTGAGGGAAACGGTTCAAGGGAGGCAGACAGAGAACACCACTGAAGGAATCGCTTGTGGAACAGAGCCCCAAGAAATCCCACTATGAGAAACCCTACCATTTCTCAACCTGCCTTGCGCCACCAATCGTGAGCAGTGGGAACTGAAGCTGAACGGCTTCCCTCAGAAAGCAAACACAAGGCAAGGGCTCAAGCAGCAAGAGACTCACAAGCTATAGCAGGACAATGACCATACTTTCCCTGAGCACCAGTGAGGCACCATCTTGCACAACATCCTGACAAGCAGGAAAAAGCCCCTGGAGCTGCCTCAGGCCCTCCTGTAATGATACAGGCAGTTCAGCTCTGGGGACCACACCACTACACAGCCACAGGGTATGCAGGTGCTGAGCCTGCAGTGGGACGCTGCCCCTTCTGGTTGGGTCAGTGCTTTCTTCCAGAGTGACCTGTGCCAGCAAGGATCAGGCACCTTTGTTCCCGACCTTCAGCAGGACTGGTTGTCATCCCAGACCTGGCAGAGACTGTGCTGTGTGCTCTGGCTCACTGGACATGCTACTGCAGGTAAGGTGCTCAGTCCTGAGGGCACACAGCTCTCACATGGGCCATTTCAAACCTGCAGTCCAGGTAACCTGCACTTCACTTATGGTAAAGTCAAGAGCACGGGATATAAGAGTGTTCTGGGAAATAATTCACCCAAAGAGAGCTTGAGGAAGGAAAAAATATGAAGGCTAATGAGATTAAAAAGGAGAGGAAGACTTGCTGTGGCTGCTCCTGGTCTTGATGGTATATCTATGTTATTGTGAAACCAGGACAGAGAGGAGGAGAAAAGGATACTGGGGACTGTCCTTGCAGGAACCCCAGAACAAAACAGACATCAATGCTGTTGGTACATCATACATACCCTTGCTTGTTCAGCTTCCCAGATCCCAACGCAGTCTTGGAACTGAGTAAACAAGGGACAGCGGCCAGACCAGGCTTGAAGCCACAGGGAGATGGCAGGTCCCCGAATATGCCCACATTGACTTTGTGGTACTGAAAAACAATCCTCCAGCCCACAGTCAGAGGTGGGGACGGCAGCTTCCTTCACAGCTCCTCCTGCCTCAGCCCAGCCATCATTCACCCCCTGTCAGGCACCAAGGGCTCCTGCCACAAAGGAAGTGGGGACAAATGGAAACATCCAGCTTGGCACCAGCCATGGCTTTGGGGAGGGAACCCTGCCAGCCCATGTGCAAGCTCCATGTGGTCTGGCCCAGCTCAGCCTGCCTCATTGCAGGGAGCTCTGACAGGCCTTCAGGAACTGCCAAGCAGTGAAAAAACACAGTACAGCATCTTGATGGGACATATGGGGTTATGCTGTCCTGTCCCACGGTCTGTCCAACAGCCACAGGGCAGCACCCTACAAAACACGCGCCCACCACATGCAGAAGGGCCAGCACCACAGAGCCTCCAACTCCCAGCAGGCAGCAAGGTATGTGAGGGGTGAACACCATGATCCCCATGGTGGGCGTTCCACTCCCTTGGTGCATGCTGAGATGTTCGGAGATCTCAGCTTGCCAGCTCATTACCATAGTGTACATTGCTTATGCATCTTTGGGCTTCTTCCCCAAATCCTGGGGTTTGGCACTCTGCAGGCTCTTTACGAGAAGGAAAATCAAGGACACTGCACTTACTGTAGACTCCTGCTCTTGATATCCCCTCAGATATTAGGGAAGAGAGAAGGGAGTTAGGCAGGCATGGACAAAATCACTGCAGGAAGGTCAAAAGCAGCTCAGTATCAGAAGAGTGTGAAATCAGTTTAGACAAAATCTTCTGCTTATCCCCCATCTCCCAGACCATGCCACTAACTTTGCTTTGGGAAGGCAGAAAGCATTCTGGAGATCAAGATCAAACTCACAGGCGCTGAAAGAACTTTCATGCTATGCAGCAATTTCTGCACTGATCCTACAGCTGCAGGATGTATCCCCCTACACTCCTGGTTTCAGTTGGCCACTGGTTCACAATACACACATAGTGTATTTACACCACCAGAACTGTTTATAGTTTCTTACTGAAACCAGTAAGACCAAAATCCTCCTCCCTCCCTGAGCCAGCTGCCTCTCCTCCACACCAAAGCAGTGTGCAAACACACTGTGCCACTATCATTTTGTTTTCACTGGGGCCGTGTAGCATGAAAGGCACAACCAAGAGGGCTGCTGTTGCTGCCAAGGACTGCATCCAGCAGTTTTCATCCACCAAAAAGAAGCTGCAATGCCCTCAAAAAATTAATGGGACACTGTTGGGGTCTATGTACCATTTGTGTCCCTAGAAATGACCCAGGCTCTGAAAGGCTTTGAAGCTGTGGAGGAACAGACTGCTATAGAGTCATGTCCAACTATCCTGGCAGCCCAAGAGCTACCACCACAATGTAATTTCCATGCCTGAACAGAGCATGGAGCAGCCTGGAAGCTTCGGGGAGACCTTAGAACACCTTGCAGAACCTGAAGGGGCTCCAAGAAAGCTGGAGAGGGACTTTGGACAAGGGCATGGAGTGACAGGATAAGGGGGAATGGCTTCAAACTGACAGAGGGCAGGATTAGATTGGATATTAGGAAATAATGCTTCCCTGTGAGGGTGGTGAGACCCTGGCACAGGTTGTCCAGAGAAGCTGTGGTTGCCCCATCCCTGAAAGTGTCCAAGGCCAGGACAGGGGCTTGTAGCAACATGGTCTACTGGGTGGCATCCCTGCCTATTGCAGGGAAGTTGGAACCAGATGATTCCTTTCAAATCCCTTCAAGCTCAAACCATTGTATGGTTCTATGATCATGTGCTACAGTCCACATTTGTGCTCCAGAGACTTCCAGCTCTGGCTGGAAGGGTTCACATACAACCAGTGTTTGGCTTGGCTGCAGAACTGTCAATATGCCAAGCAAGGCCTGGTGCTTTTGTGTGCCTCAATTCATCAGAAGAAACATGAGAAAACCCTTCCTGGGATCCTTCCCAGGATCCTCCACGATGGCAAGGGGTGTTCAGGTACCAGAGCAGCCCCTAAACATCTCTGTTCAGTGAGGCAGCAGAGCACAGGTTCTTGCCATTCTCCTATGGCACAGAAGGCACTTCTCTCTCCATTGGGGTGAAAAAACAGTTACACATTTGCACAGTAAGAGGGTCCCCAACCTGTGCAGCAAACTGCAGAGATGAGCCAGAGCAGACCTGCAGAGCATCACCAAACTCAATCCTCATTGCCCTGACAGCAGTGTTCTGGGCTGCCTTCTCCACTTTTCTGCCTCGCACTAGATGCTTTTCCATGTTTTCATGTTCAGCTGAATTTCCTCCCTCCTCCCCTGAGCACTTCTGGCTGCCAAGGCAGCTCAGAGACAGCAACAAAGTGGCACCTACATCTGGTACAGCTTAACTTTTAGCGTCTATTCTTTCTGGAATTTGAGAACTTCAATACCCAATGTTTGTACAAGTGTGGAATAAATGGAGCACAGGCTCCCTGGCCTTCTGTTCTTGCCAAAGCTGTATTTTAAAATGCACTTAGAAAATCCTACTGCTTATTCATCTGCAACTTTAGAAATTAAAGAACATCAAATCCAACTGCAGATCTGCTAAATGGGTGCATTTGCACTAAACCAAACAGGTGAGTAGGTCAGGCACTCAGAACAGTCATCACACACATCCTCTCCTCCTGCTTCCCAGATCCCTGTGATGATCCAGGGATCCCTTGTTCCGTCTGCCACACTTCCCAGCTCTCCATTCTGGTGCTCCCTTTCCTCATGCAGGCCTCCACGTGGGAGGAGTTTGACTGTATTTAGGACTGAAGAGCCGGGTGCTACTCCTGATGGGTCAACAGGCTGAATTTGCCAGTGTGTAAGGATTCAGCAGGAAAATGCAGGCAGCCTACCCTGGTATGGTGGCCAAGACTGGACACAAGCAGCCCATCTCTTGGCCCTTGTCATCAGAGCCAGCACTGCCATAATCCCTCTGTCCACTGTGCCCATGAAAGGGGTTAAAAAGTTCCCACTCAGAGAGCAGAAAACCTCTATGCTTAACACATGTGGACATTTTCTGGAAGACACACTCACTCCTTCTCCCACATACTGACTTGAAAAAAAATCACTGCAGACACATGAGCATGAGGGGACTGCTGCAGGTTGTAGATCCAGCTCCCTGATGGAGCAAATACTACATTTCACACCTTTCATAGACAATCTAGCACTGGACTGAGTCCGAGCAGACTTTTTACACCCTCCTCTGTGCAGCAGATGCCTTGTCTTACCTTGTCAAAGAATTCATACAGCCTGACTGTTTCACAGACTCGGTGCCTGGTTTCATCCAGCTGGGTGCAGAACTCCTCCAGCTGATCTCCATAGGTCTGCAGCTTTACCCTGTAAGAATGCACATCCACAAAGGAAAAGTCTTCCCATTGATTCATCTTCTTTAATGCTTCCTGTCCCCTTTTGCAATATTCCTGAAAACACAAAGGAATTGCTTATGAGGACAGAGACCTGGAATCAACCGTAAGTAGTGTTCAAGGCCATTACCAGCTAGGGCTAATTAGACTGGTTTTTAAGGTTCAAATCACATGATCACGGGTGTCTTTGTTTACAGTAGAATTCTGGAGCCTGATCTCTTACGATTTACACTCGTCACACAGCACCTTGTAAAGGCTTACATAGCAAGACCATGGCTCAATTAGGATCAAAAAAAGGCAGTGTTACAAGCACATCAAAGAAGGAACAAAAAACCCCCATCTTTCATCCCAGCAGTTATTCTCCCCAAGACTGGTAAATGCTACCTACTAAATGTTGAGCTGGTGGCTTTGTCTGCAAAAGGAGAGCTGGGATGCTATGTAGTGAGAAGGAATGACACACACTTTGGTGATGAACACTCTTAGCATCATGTGTTTGGTTGAGCACATACAAGACACACATGCTACCAAGTCAGACACTGGAGAATATATTTTTCCAATCCAACAACACTTACACTGGCAACAAGATCAAACTCCTTGAACTGCTTTTGTGCTTGAAGCAGCATCTCCAAAGAATCATCCAGGTTGATCGTTTCCTTTAGCCGTTTTCTGCCAACACTCTCAATCCAACTGCTGACCTAGGAGAAAAGGGATAAGCCCCGCTTATTAGTCACCCTGTGCTACTCACCAACGTAGGCCTTTATGTGGAAAGAGCAAGGAACTGCTCTCATAATGCTGGTCACCTCATTACTGGAAAGAATGTGTGTAGACTTCTCCCCCCCATTCTGGCATTTCAGTCTGAGCCTCCTGCTAAGAGTTTTTCCACTTCAGGTTACAGAGTAATTGAAAAGCTCTGCTATTGCTCACTAGCCTTAGGCATAAACAGGGCAAGTGGCTGCCTGGGCTCTGTTTTGGGTGAGCCATGGTCTAAAGCAAGCTCTGCAACCTGCAGACTGGACTGACACTCCTATTATTGTTACCCCAAACTGGGATCAAATCTCCTTGCTGCCAGATTTCCTACATCACTTCCCTTTTCTGACTGGCAGGACATGAACTATGCCGGTGTGAATGGACTGATGGATTCTCCCCATTTGCAATGTTTCATGGTTCTCTGGGACTCTCAGCTACTGGTTTTCTGAAGGCAGCTCTCCACAAAGCTGAGCAGCAACTGCATGTTCCTCAATGGAGCACAGCCACCGCTGCAGTCATCAGCCCACATCCTCAAAGAGGGGTAGAGGATTGACTAACAAAAGCATCTTAAGAGCAAAGCAGTCACAAGAGGCCAGGCAGGATAACACAGCATCTCCAACATCAGTAGGTTTTAAAAGCAGGCTGCTAAACTTGTCGGCAATGCTCCAGGCATAGGTGCACCTGGGGGAAGGGATAGACTAAGTGTTTCCTAACACCCACACATCCTGTTTTCCTATATCATCTGAATCCAAATCCCAACTCAACCCTACAGTCAAGGACAAACTCCTAGATTTGTGGACTGTGAGAAAGTTACAGGGAACAAGCCCACTGGCAAGAGGAAGAGATGGGGGTGGGTTCTCAGTACTTCAGAGAGGCACACTGCTGCTGCCTGGAGCTCTCAGGCAGGCTTAACAGCAGGAGCAGCTGCTGCCATCATTAGGGATCTACAAGCAAAGTAAGCTGGGAGCAGTCAGTGTTACTCAATTCAACAAAAAAAGTTCAGCTTACAGCAGAGACAGGTTGCAGTGCTTGCTTTTGTGCCTTTTTTCATTTCTGTTTGGTATTAGGAACCTGTGTGTTTAAGAGTCTCTACCAGGTTCTTGCAACACACTTCTTGTCCTGAACACATCCTGCATGGCGCCCAAGTGTCTACCTCCAAATGGGAAGTCATTAAAACTCCCAGATCCACCTTGGCCTGTGAAAACACTAGGCAGGCTATAGCCTCCTTTGCAAATCCAGTTCCCACTAGAGGAGAGGAGCCCAGAATCCCAGAAGAGCAATGCTGAAACTGATACTAACAGTAATTTTTAAGGACACATAAAACTTCTCATTGTTGATGAGTTACAGCACAGGAGACCATACGACTCCATAATCTCAAGGCTGAGTTCAGGCTTAGGGATCTGCAACATGGAACATCTGAGATCTGCAACACTGGAAGGACTGATCAGCTCTTGAAGGATGCTCAGATCTGAGCTGCTTTATGACTTTTTGAGGTCCTCTATCAACATGGCTACAGATTTCAAAAGTCTTTCTGAAAGCCAGTGCCTGTTTGCTTCAGTTATCCCATGGCTGTCAAGAGTTTCAATGAGCACCAAACGAAGGGAAGTTGAAGGTCCCACAGAAGTGCAGGGGGTGGGAGGTTGAGCGTGGCTCTTGAGCTAAGGACAAGAGGCCATTCCCTGCCTGGAGCCTGTATAGAGGGCTGCACCCAAAGGCAAACTGATTGTGCCTGGTGCTGCACCCAGAGAGGAAGGAGTGTGCCTAGACTTATCAGATATCAGGGACCTGAGAACAGCACAGGAATCTAAACAAGAGTACACAACAGGGATGGGCAGCCAGTGTGGAGCAGGGATATTCAGCAACAGGATGTCAGCAAACACTGCAGGAGCTACAGCCCAGAGGGGACATGCAGACTTATCATTAGCTTGTCATCACTGCTGCTTCTCAACGTGAAGTATGAAGAATGCCTCATCAACAGTCTTGCTGAGAGGCCCAAAAAAGGCACCCAACCTCCAAGTGTATTGCTTACCTATACACTTCACAGATATTTATGGGGTTTGACTGATCCACACCTAGAGAGAAGCCAGACTTTCACCTTGGCATCAAGAGATACCAGGGAAATAAATGGCTTGATTCTCAGCAGTTCTGAAACTCTATCTCAAATTCTTATGTTCAGTTGTTCTTTTAAAGGATCAAGCATCACTGTACACCTTCACACAACAGATCAACAGGCCCAGTACCTGCAGGGGAACACACAGTCAGAGGGCAGCAGTCACTGAAACTGACAGGCAGGCCTTACCTCCTTAAAACACTCTTCCACTTTCTCAAACTCCATCACCAGCTCCAGCTCCTGGATGCGCTTGTTTGACAGCATCACCAGTCGGTGAACGCCCTCATCAACTTGATTATAAAGCACGCTGGCAGCATCGAGTGCATCTCTGCAAGGGGACACAGGTCTGGTCAAGGGTTTTGCATTAGATCTTTCCTGCAGCACTTCATGCAAACACAACCTGGCCACCAACAGCACTCCAGTCATCCTCCCCGTGGGACCTTCACTGGCCATCTCCACATGGAGAACAGAAGAGAATATTGCTGCTCCCTACACACTACCATGATTCACCACTCTGACACCAATACAGATAACCTGGCAGGAAGGACAAGGGCATCTCCTCCCAGCCAGGCTCCTTGCAAAATTTACTGTATTTCTCACACTTTCAGCTTTTCATAAACATAGATTGTTGCATCAGTGGATTTTCACAAAACACAGGGTCAAGCAGTTTCAGCATCTAAAACCACCATTTGAATCCAATTAAGTAAATAAGCCACCACTAGTAAGTAAATCTCTCCTGAGTGACAACAATATTAAGTGCCTGATGCCCCACTCACTCACAGGCTTTCCACCAGCCAAACAAAAATGCAAAGTGTAAAACAGCTCAGTGCCAGGAGAAGTCAGATTTTACAGTGTTGTGCTGAAGAGATTCATAGACTGAGCTCCGTATGTTCCACAGGCAGCTGTGCTGACCAAAGCCCAGCAGGCAACACCAGGAGGCACTCTCCCTGCCAGCCTGACCACAGCACACAGGCAAGCTTGGAAGGGGTTCAGGATGGAGCCCAATGCCTTCAGATGCTGTAGCCAGGGTCTTGGTAAGATGATGCATATCAGCAAGTTCCTTTTAGATGTGTGCAACATCTCTCCAGCACAGGCTTGGGTGAATTACAGATGGGATCCAGAAGACAGAACAGCATTCAAGCTTATTCTTCGTGTATTTCTTTTACTTCTAGTTTTCCCCTCCTACAATCATGGGCTCAAGAGACAGCTACAAAAAATCCCTACAGCCTCCTTCAGCTGTGCTCTACACTGGCACGTTCAGCTGCCTTGTCATCTCCTGTACTCACCCTAAACCAATTTTCATTTAATTATCTTACAACCTTCTGACTTATTAGAGTGTGGCTTTTTTATCATATTATTAAAATTATCTAAAGCACTTGCAAAATAGGTAGCTAATACTGCTAATGGAATATAATTCAAAACAACTCAGCATACATGCTTATTTCTGTCTGGGGTTACAGGCAATCTTGAACCTATGAAATGCAACTGAATATGAACATTTAGTAGCAGCCATCCTGTAGTTTTTATGTAGTATTTAATTGACACGAGGTAGCGCCACAGGTCTGGACAACGAGCTCTGCATAGCAGAAATCCACACTATTTTTCCATTCAGAATTCCACCCTGTGTGCAACAGCCAACTTCTCAAACCTCAGGCTCCTAGATACTTTTGTTTTTCCTCTTTGAAATGCCATTAGACTGAATGAATTTCTCCAAAGTGCAGCCAAAAATACCCAAATAGTTTCTGGACTAAGATCAGTGCTACTGCAGTGCAGAGCAGACAGGTTCTCTACAGAGAATCTGTAGGCTTCATTGGAAAGATCCAAGCTGTACCGCCACTCCGGCGTTTCCCAAAACCGCTGTAAACAAACCGTGATGATACGAGCCTTCTGTTTTGTAATCCTTTCCTACAGACCGACCCAGATCCAACCCAGGAGACTCACAGCAGCAGTCATAATCACTGTCCAAGCTGAGCTCTGGAAAGTGTTTACAGAGCAGGTTGTGGAGGCCAGTTCCCGTCAGCAGCAGTGACACAGCTGGGACAGCTAATGAGAAACAGTTCGGACGATGGCTGCAAGTTAAATTTGGCAACACCATTAATGCTGTTCGGTTTTGTGCAGCAGAGCATATCTGTCAGGTCCCATTTTCTGAGTAAGTCTCCAGCATACTGATGGCCAGACAGGCAGACACCCTTCAGCCTTACTCCCACAGGGCTGAATTCCCTGCTGGCATGAATGCTCTCATCCACTCAGAAAAACACATGGATACAGCAAACACTTCCTCCCGCTAGCACAGACAATCAAGCACCTATAACTTTAGGCATTCCATGCTGCTATATGCAAACATTTGCAATTATCCCCTCATGAGGCAAAATATTTTTCCAATCCTTCCCTGAGCTTCCATGGAAATCACTTTGGTGTTGATGCTACTTCTTTGATGGCACTCATCAGCAAGCCAGATTGACCTGCTAGACCTTTCTGTAATAGGAGTCCTTATGTCCACCCAAGCCAGTGACAAAGCAAGCATGCACAGCTTCAGCACTTAACATAGTATCATCACATGGCAACCTGATGGCACAGGGACCTGAGACAAGGGTTCCAGCTCTAGCGTTGCCTGACCTAGCACAGAGTGTGATCTGATTAGGGGATGGGAGCCAGGGAGTCCCACTGTGCCCCTTTCCATACCCAACAGAGGAAACAACTCCCCCATTGTCACAAGTCTGAGTAGTTTTCCTCAACAGGAGTCAGTAGCAATCCGGGCTGCAAGGCCTGACAAATACTAGAGATTTCTCACATAGCAGAGAGCACATTTCCCAAAGTCACAAAATACAGGCTTTCCTGAAGACAACACTACAACTATGGGGGGAAAAAAAAATCACCCTCAAGGCAGAGGGATAGGAAGTGATTATTAAAAAAAGCTAACAAAACCCACATTTCAAATATTTTTTTAATAAGAAATAGACATACCACAAGGTCACTGTGTAAAGAGGCTAATTCACTGGGCCATTGTGGAAAAGACCAGTCTCTTGGAGCACCCTTGAGACCAGTGCTGGCCTTATGACCAGCAAACCCCTCCAGGGAAAGTCAGGTTCAAAATGGCAGCAATAAAATACTCCTGCTGGCTCACCCAGCAAGCCCTGAGGAACCCATTTCAGGAGAAGGGGCTTGAGTGAAGTTCTTGGTGCCCAACTAAAGGACTGAGAAAAATCCACCCCAAACAGCACTTCTGGCCCCACACATTCCTTCCACAGAAGGAGTTACCCTGCCTCTGAAGATGTCAATGCAACCAAACCTTTAGGTGCATTTGCAGAAGGTGGAAGGGAGCTCCAGTTTAAAAGCGAGCACTGAGCCCTTTGCTCCACTGGATGTAATCGTAAAATACGAATCTCGGTAAATAATGTGGCAGCTACAGATGTACAGAATCTACACATCTATGCATGCTCAGTCATCTTTCCTCCATCTCAGCTGATTCAGTGGTAATACAAGTGATATCCTGTAACTGAACACACACACACAGAAGACCTTTGCTTTACTGATTCACAGGCATCTCAAACTTACCTGAAGTCAGTCTAGGACGCATTTGGGAGTTTATGCTATATAAGCAGGGACTAGACAGAGAATTCAGTTCAGAAAAAGGCTGGAAATTAACTCTTGTCAGTAAGTTGGGCTGTTTGGGGTTCTATAAGCCAAAATCCCTTACTCTTATCATTTAAGTGATTCTTTTCTCTGTGAATGCTTGCAGCAGGCTATTGATACCCTTATCAGCCACAATTCTCTATTCACTCTAGGACTGTTCCTTCTCATGGTCCTGCCAATGGTTTCCTGAGCGACTGCAAACAACACGCACAGAAAAAATGTTTCCAAACAGCTCCTCTGGGCTCAGAGCCCCCAAGCAACTTCAGGTGTGGCCTTACACCATTCCTCCTCCTCCGTGAGTTCTTCCAGCATCCCAGCACCTCAGCCCTTTGTTTCAAGGACCAGCCACGTTGTTTTCACACGTTCTGCTTCGCTTGGCAGGCATTCATTAAAACCTCAACATCTAGTTGTTGGTCTTCTGTTGCATCTCCAAGGTAACTCCATTCATACGTTGTCAGCCCCTGACAGTTCACTTTTACCAGCCCGACAGGCTCTCTAACATCCATCTTTTACTGTCTTACATAGAGGAAAATATAAGCCTTTCCATGCTGTAGTATAAAGTAGGTAGGCAAACTGAGCCAAACAAAGAAATCGCTCACAGTCCATGGGAAAATTTGTTTTTTTGATTCACTTGGGCACTTCAGCGCGCACAGACAGGATCCACTGGGCATTAAGCGTGTTCTCCCAAACCTCTGTACATCTGTTTATCTATTTACACACACACACACTTGCTGATCCAGATCTTAAAAACTTCCTAAATGATTTCCAGTACACTAGTAAACTCCCCGATATCCTGCAAGCAGGAGTTTTATGGGGAAAATGGTACTTCACACAAATATCTATTTCTTTTTCAGCTTCAGACTCAGAAGTTTTTCATTCCTGTCCTTCAGTGCTTTCAAGGCAGCTTGGAGTAAACAAGCCAAATATTGAAAATTTGGTTGAAGAAGAAAAAGTGACTTCCATCCTGCCACACAAAGGAAACACCTGGTTGTTAAGGACTTTAAAGATATTTTAATAGTGGCCTGTGCAACTCTGAGCACGAAAGGCAGAGTTGTTTGAAGTCAGTGGAAATTCTCGTCTAAGCTCAGATTTGTGTGGATGCATTGCAATTTCTCTGCGCATGGGAGTGTGGTAATAAGAGTCTTTCACTACATTCTTCCATGGTCAAATCATCAAAAGCAATTTTGCAATAGTGAAGAGTCAATATAATTTATAGCAAAAAGGAGTAGCTTGATGTCAGTTTATGTTTCCCCAAATCCTGTTTTCATTGGGCAATTATTGTTTCAGTGGAAAAGGTTCCAAACGTCTTCAGTTTTCTGGAGAAGTGCCAAGCTGTTGTATAATGGTAGGGTAATTTTAAACCTATAATTTAGAAAGGCCATTTCTGTCTGAATCCATTCTTCAAAAAAAGCAAGCCTTGGAGAGTTACACTTAGTTTTCAAAGCAAAATACCTGTTTTGTTTTCAAAAAATAGATGGCCACAGAAGAAACATCCAGCAGAGTCACAAAAGCAGGTGCTGCCTGAACCATTCCTGCCGATGCCAGCAAGATGCCAACAGGAGAGCACAGGGAAGGAAGCAGCAGAACCATCACTGTTCTGCACTTCCTGTCTGCTCTTTGAAGAACTGCTCTGACAAAAAGCAAGAACAACAGATCTAACAAAAGGGCTGAAATCAAGAGTTCATGCTCTGACCAGCCTTGGTCAATTTTAAAATGGCAAAAATTCAAGGATGGAAGGAAATACTACATTTCGGTAGCGTGTTTGACGGGGTTTAGGCAAGTACAGTGCAGCTAACTTGTCCTGGGAAAATCAGATATCCTTAATTGTTGTGTAATTTAGAAGAAACAGAGTCAGATGTTATAACATTAGCCTCATCTAGTCTTCCACTCCTGGTGCTGAACTTCCCTTGCAGATGTCTCTACAGGTTTTAGCAGAAAATGAATACAATCTGGCAACTAGGAGGTTTAAAGGATGGATTAGTCCAAGGACATCACCCAGATCATGTATGCTGATACCTCGGCTACAAATCACTTAAAACATCCTGAGCAATGCTTCAGGAAGAAATCCTTCCAGCTCTGCAGGGACAGTCCTGTGTGCCTGAGGGACATTTTGCAGGAAGAGAAATGTCATTCTTGGTCATTACTGCATTTTGGTAGCAACCTACGTAAGTGCCATATTTATAATGATCCCATAAAAAGAGGTCAACCTCAAATGCACAGCCCTGCTCTTCGAGCTGAGAGCTTCACATGCAGCTGAGGTTAAAATTCCAACTAGCCATGGTGAGCCTAAAGCAGATACTGCTAAACTAATTATTCTCTGCAGCACATAAATAGCCATGGTGGTCTTCCAATTCCCTGATAAAAGCATCTGAGGAACCAGGTACATTTTTTAGAACCCTGAAGTCTCCTTACAAAGGCACAGAGGTCAAACACCAAATCTGGAGTTGCCTGTGGGATGCCTGTTCCCATTCAGGATGGGACCAGTGGATCTGGCTGAGACCACAGACCTGGCTGAATCCCTCCTCACTAGGTTACCTGACCTGGGAGCAAACCATCCAATTAATACAATGCACTGGAGACCACAACTACCAAGAGAATTCTCTTCTGGAGCAGAATTCATTTAAGTGTGCTTTTAGCAGAAATACACTCAGAAATCCCCTTAAAAGCCAAGGGATCAATGCACACAGTTAAACAAGTGTCCAAGCACAGTCCCAAGATGTGACCTTTGTTTCTTTCTCTGCCTGGCTTGCCTTCAGTTATAATAAAACTGTGTTCAGAGTCTGGTTGATTTTAAATCCCAGTAAGATCCATAAAAGTGACTGGAAAAAAAAACATTGTAAGAAATCCCAAACCAACAAGTAGCCTGCTTATGGGGAAAGTTCCCTCTGCAGTGGAGCCTTGGATAGGATTTGGAAACACCATTCTGGGAACACTGAGTCTCAAGATATGGTTTTCTACCAGCTGTAAACAATTTCTACCTCTAAACTTGTCTAACATACACTAACCTGCTTATGTTTATACTTCATATCCTGGTCAAATGCACCAGTCTAAGAGGTGGGTTCCTGAAGCTGAGACCACCAGGTTTTCAAGATGCCCTGCTCAAATATATACACACTGTCATTTAAAGCCACATCCCTGTTTCACTGATACATCCTCCTTTTACCCACTTCCAGGGCTGTGATCCATATAATAGCAGGCACTGTGGTATTAACCAGCCCAGCAAGAGAAGTATCTATCCCAGCCTAGTTACAGAAAAAATGGTGCTTGTGGGATAGCCTGGGCTGAGGCAGGAATGTCAGGCAGTTCAGCTAACATCCTATACTGGAAACCTTTTGCAATTTTTTCCGTAATATTTTTAAACAGATAAAACACAGTGTGTCGTTAATTACCTAATGCCCTGTTGGCATGACAAGCATTGCAAACAAAAACAAGCAAAACTGGAGTCTTCTGGGTAAATTCTCCCTGAATCCAAGAAGATTTAGGACATAAGACAGCAGAAAATAAAAAACAGAAAGGGAGCTGAGGGGAATCATCTCATAAAAAGCCTAAGAGGACAATGAAAACTTACCTAGACAGGACTCTGCAATCTTTTAGCTCTCTGCAAATGCCACAATTGACGCCTCACAGCACTTCATGCACTCAGAATGACAACAACCCCAGCTCCACTCTCCTTTATGTGCGGAGCAGCAAGATTTGTTTAATGCGAGCGTAAGTGCTTTTTACCAGGCTAAAACCACCACGCAAACAGAGGGAACAGGTTAGACTGTAACCAAAATGAATACCAAGCAGCACAGTGTGTGTTTGGGTAGAAATGTCGCAGTGCGCTCCTCCCTCCACCTGACACAAACAAATAAGGCCAGGGAAGAGCACTGCCACCCATGCTCGGCCAAAGGCTTAGTGCTCGTCAGCACCTTCTGTGTCACCAGCAACAGCACAGAGGCGTCTCGTGGCAGCCTTTGAGCCCAGAATTTAAGCACGTTTTTTCATCTGGCTTCAAAGGTATACTGAGTATATGTCTCATCCCAAGATGGAGGTTTTAGGATTAGGTCTACAGGAGAAACATGCACAGGACCCTCCAATGAAAGGTGCCTCTCGCAGACCACATCAGGAGTGCACACTGTGGCAAGTGGTAGCATGAGAGGCTCCCAAAGTTCCCAGAGATGCAGGAAGATGAGCAGGCACTAGTTCAACTGCCGTCAGCAAGAGGGACACAAGCATCACCATCTTCTGAGGCATGTACAAACACACAGAGACACAGCAGACCCACATCTCTAACGCAGAAAGGGAATTGCAGAAGACAATAATGCCTCCAGGAAGGATTTCCCAGCCTAAGCTGCCTGGCTATGACCACCAGCCTATAGCAGCAGCTGTCACTTTGATGGTGCACACACCACATCTTACAAACCAAGAAGCCCAGCCATCTCAGTCTGCCCAAACTGGCACTTTATACACCGGACACCCATGTCCCCTCTAACCTTGCTCCCAACTTGTTCCACATTTTGGATGATCAGCTTAGTCTCTCTGACTCTACCCAAGCTTCACATGGTGCTGTGCAATCCCTTGGCAGAGGGCTGAGAGCCTGTACATTATCCAGGTCTACTTCCACCAAAGGGAGCTCATACAGCACTTTGCAGAATGGCACATGCAGGCCTCGTAACATCCCAGGAGTTGCTACTAGCAGAAGCCTTGCTGGAGACCCACAAACATGAGCTCTGCAGCACCACACAGCTACACTCCACTGCACTGTCAACTGGCCACAGCTTCAAGTAGACCCAGAGTCTCAGTAGTGTATGTGGAAGCCAGAACATGAACTATGGAGGCTTTGGCTGCAAGATCACCGTCTTTGTCACTGTAATTGAGTCAGGTCCAGCACCAGGAACCTGGCTGCTTCTGCTCAGGAAGTCTGCTCTGTACTGTCCATTACCTCTGCTCAGCTCAGGTCCCCACCCAGGGCTTCCAACCAGATCACCAAGCCACACTAAAAATAGCCAGCTCACAAAACCAGCTCTCGGCTCTAGCCACTCCACCCTCAAAGTACAGAGACTAACTATACTGCCTTCTGCAAACAAAGGAGAATTCACTCCTCCATCTATTTATAAGCTGCTTATTCACAGCTTGCAAGCACAGATTCTTTTCTGATGAGGAGCTTGGGGGAAGAGATGATGCTTTTTCTGGTTCCATGTTGCACAGAGCCAAGCACTCAACATGATCATTCCTTCACTATCTGAGGTTTTTCTCCTTTCAGCTCTCACCTCCAGCCTTGGGACTATCTTGCCCATCACCATGCAGAACATGACACAATCCTATTCCTGTGCCACAGTGAGAACATAGGTTCGTGGTAGAGCCAGGCAGGTGCATTCTGGTTAAACTAGTATAAACCATCTATATATTACTATTAAATGGTTGTACCTTCTTTACTCTACTTGTGACTCATAACACATCTGCAGGACCAAAGGCACTCACTGGGCACTTTGTCTAGGCACACATTTCCAGCTCTTGGCTATGCTGGAAGAGCAGCAATAATGAGAACAACAGTGAAAAACACCTGGCTAAAGACCAGGTTAAAAGGATCCTGGCCTTGCTGCCCAGCCCCACATCATAGCCTCACTTCAGCAAGAGCTCCCACTGCTGCTGTCTGGCTTCTGGCAGCTTCTCTGACACTTCCATCATAAACTGTAAGTTTTTGACATCCACTACAGAAGCAGCAATACATTAGTCCACCTTTCACAGCTGGCTCAGTGAGTTGCCTGCAAGCTACAGGTTAGTTGATCACTACACTAGATAGACAGCCAGTAGCCAAAGCTACACCTTCTAACCAACTCTATGTACCTGATTAACAAGACTGTGCTTATTAAAAAATTCCTGTTTGAAAGTGCAAAAAAAGAAGTATTAACAGCATTGAAGTGATGGAGGTGTCTGCCATTTGGCCACACTTACCAAGAGGAACTTCAGCTAGGCTAAGAGCTCTGCATTTCAATCTCCAGAAAGACTGGGCCAGCAAAACCGCTAAGGATTCAGCTAACAGACCTGGAGAAGCACTGAACCTTCAGCGCAGTGGATGGTGTGATGGCAAATGGGCTAGCTTTAAATCCACCAACAGTGAGCAAGTGGCAATGCCACCTCCAGCAGTCCCCCTGCACCTCTGGGTGGCCAGCCCTATCATTACAGCACTTAAAGAGGCGCCACAAAGATACTGGCTCATCAGTGCCACACCCACACCAACTCCAGGCCAAATTCAGCCTGGTCTTGCTGGAGGTGGGAGACCTCAGAGGGACCAACTGAGCACACCACAGCCCCTAAGCCAACTCCCTGCAATGAGCTGCCTGCAGGATGTGTATTCTGGTAACTGAGCTCCTCCTTTCTAAGCTAGGAAAAGGCAGAGTTCCAGACAGACTGCTTGGAGAAGTCCGTCTTTCCTTTTGTGGATGAGCAGCTGGATGGGCAAGGCTATCTTTTACAGTGGTACTTGGTGGAGAAAGGAGTATGAGGACTCCTGGTCAGTTCACAATGTGAGCAGAGTTACTTGTCAAAGCCACTGCTGTGGTACTATAGCATCTCAGGATAGGACCATCCAGGAAAGACTCCCGGAGGCTCTTAAATCATCTGTTAGAGAAACGAATGGATGGAGCACAACACATCCCTCCTGCATACCCACAACTTCGATTGGATGAGTTCAACTTCTGCAGGAAAGAACCTGTGGCACTGTCTTAGCAAAGCCTCACAAATCCCAGGTCAGACCTGAGCAGCAATGAGATCCCACTGCTCTGTGCCACAAAACACTCCAAAGGGCATCTCTGCTCTCCAGGAGGGCAGAACGAGCAGAGAACGTTCCACAACCAATCCCATGGGAAGTCTTGTTTGCTGTGTGCTCTTGAAAGGTATTTGGCAGATAACATCTGATTGCACTGAGCACATGCCTGCTTACTTGCCTCTTTTAACTTATCATCTCCAACCTGTGGTCAGGCATTTTAAGAAGGGTTCATCCCTATCTATTTTTACCAGCTCCTGGTGTTCTTTCTCCACATGAAACCACAAACTAGCAAGAAAGACATCTGTGCGAGCTAGAAAAAGGTATTGCCTGAAAAAAAAAGCAAGTCAATCCCTTGCTTGGTTAATCCCAAGGTGAGGGTGCAGATGGGCTTGTCATCTTTATTTTAAAAAGAAAAAAAAAAATCACAATTTTACCTTTAGTTCTCCACTTATAGTTGGCATATTTTAATTAAGTGGAGCCAAAAGTCCAGAAAACTGCTCTTAAAATTGTCTCCTCTATTTATATGTAATTCCTGCATGTTCGGACAGTCACCTGTTTACAAGAAGTGAACTAAGAAGTCCTGGCAGTCACGACTCTGTTCTATCAGACTTGTGCACCACAACAGACAATAAAAAACTACGACAACGGGACACGTGATAGACAAAAGTGCCAAAAAGGTGGCTTGGAAGAGTTAAAGCCATTTGACTTGCTTTTGTAAATAATTTATTTCAAGTATTGGGAGAATGGGTGTGGAATTAGGCTGTTAAGCATTGATCCAGATTTTACAATTCAAAGTTCAGAGCAGCAGTACCACAAGCCCTGCTGAGTGTGCACACAAAGCCAGTCCTGTTCCCTTTTCAGGCATCACCAGTTAGAAATTGAATATGGGACCTACATACATCAATAGCCACTCCATGCTAGCTTAGTTGGCCAATTGCAATATTTTGTCCATACCCTGCTTTGATCGTATCTGTTAAAGAAGCCTTTGAAAATCATAATCTTTACAGTATTAAGCAGAGCTCAGAAACTTTAATATCTGCACATCAGATAGGAAAGGAGTAAGTGCAAAGCCATGGAGGACCCAAAACCAACAGTGCCTTATACGGAGCTCTCTAGCCAAGTGACAGAGCCTTCTTCCCCATTTGAAGGAATCCTGGAACAAAGAAGAGTGGACTTCTTTAGTCCTCTGCCCTAAGTTAGATGAAAATTAAAATACTGGATGGATTTCAGTTTCTGCAAGTACTCCACAGCCTAGAAGAGAATAACTTTCTCCTGGTACATTAATTTACACTCCTTAAGTTGGAGAGAGCCACATATATTTGAGCCATGGCATACAGTCTCCTTTCACACCGGCAGGCAATGAATATAACCTGAATTAAGCAGAGAACATGCTACACAGCCTCAGCATGCACTCAAGCACTGTACAATCAAAGAATTCTGTGTGTATCCCCCACCCCTGCCCTTGCTAAAGTAATCAAAGAAGTAAATTATCCTTAGGGGCTCTGTCAGATCAGGTTTCAAAGTTGATCATTTCCCTGCACAAAAACACAGGCTTAGCTCAAAACCAAAACAAAACATAAAACTCATGCACATTCTCCCCATTCTCCTAGGACTCTAAAGTTGTTGTGTGTAGCTTAAAATAAATAATAATTAAAAAAACCTAAACAAAACAAAGCACAAAAACCCGCATTATTCTGCTTCTCATGTCATGTGAGAACGAAAAGACTATACTGTACTAATTCAATCCAAAATTGCATCAAGATTACTTCACCAGTTCAGCAAGAGAACTGTGTCTGCATAGGCTGCCAGAGCTCCTGACAGGAGTCACAGCAAGCAGGGAACAGAAACAGTTACACAGCCTGCCCCCATGCTCCGCTCTCTGCACCAAAATGTCTATCCTCTTCTTCCAGTGACAGGTAGCAACTTGCACTGTCATCCACTTGCTGAATTTAAAAAGAGAAACGTTCTCTTCACAGTGTTTGGTTGAGATACTCCATAATTACTTTGTTATCTTCTCTTCATTCCCTCCCTTCAAACCTCCCAGCTTGTGATGGCAACAGGGAGTTTAACCAGAGCATGGCTGTGGATGCATGGAGCTATTCCACACCACCCTGCCACCCCCTGCGCCCTCAACTGCACCCACATGCCAGCGCTTATCTCACACTGGGTTGGAAGCTCCTGGGTGCAAGGCTGCCTTTCTACCTTGTTGTTTGCACAGCACATAGCACAGAGGCCTTCTCATGCTGATAGGCTTCAGGTGTTTTAATAGCACAAACACGAGTTGTGCAATGCCCTGGAGATGTCAAACAGCTGGGCTCTCTCAGTCCCCGCTTTTCATACCAACCCCACAAATGGGCAGCAAGTATTTGTTTGTGCAAACTGCACCAATGTGAGAGGAGATCAGAGCCTGCTGCAGCCAGCAAGCATTCCTCCCAGCAAAGGTCCTTGGAAATCCCCTTGCATAAGGAGTGCCTTAGGAAATCACACAGCGATAATGGCCTGCACCTAAACATTCATCACTGGTATCATCAATTAAGGCTTGTGTTTTAATAATATCTACCCAAAATATCCAGCTCTCTCTCCACTAAAGAAGATAAGTCTGATTTGGCTTGAAAAAGGAAGTTGAACAATCTAAGTGAATCCACCTGGACTAGTTTTTGGACTGGGGAGGAAGCAATCAGGATAAGAGTAAAATTCATTACATTTTTCACCTTTGCTGTTTTCAACATAATTCTTTGCTACACAAAGCTGTTCTCTAGCCTGCACCAACAATGGGGCACCTCGGAGAGACTCCTAGCACCTGCTTTTTGCTCATCTCCATCTCCTCTTCTCCCACTCTGGGGGCTCACCTGTAGTCTTGGGTACGGGTGACACAAGACTCCTCCTTCGCCAGTCTGGCCAGAAGCGCTCCACCCTCCTGCTGCACCTTAACCAAACTTGCGTCTTCAAGAACGTTCTTCATCAACTGCCTTGAATTCCTCAGCACCACAGCTGCATCCTGGAGGGATCACAAGAGTGAGGTGAACAGTTACTGCAACCTACAGGCAAAAACCAACACCTAAACCAAAACACACCCAAACCACATCTCACCTGGGCCCACTCTAGGAAAAGGGGAGGTTGGTTCCCACAGCTGTTTCTCTCCAGCCTGACAAGTCAAAAGTGATAAACAGTGCTCCTTATGCTCCTGATACCTTCCCCACCAGGCTAAAATTGTGACCCAATTACCATAATTTTTGTTCCATTCATTTGCTGGGCATAGAAGAAATAAACTTTCCAGCCTCACTTCACCCTCACACCTAGTTCCTAGTGTTCTGAGAGCCTGGATCTGCATGGCTCCAAGCTGTGGGACAAGATGCACGTGAAAGGTTTGTGGATATACAGATGTGTGCAGGAAGGCCACTACCATATCCTCCCATCGTTTACTATTGGAACCCTCAGTGCAGAGCTGGCAGCAATTCCCTACCATGTCAGGGGTACAGCAGCTTCTCAAGAGGAGAAATAGAAAGTTTGTGACCACATAGGCTTGGTCTTTGTCCCTTCCCCTTCTAATCCACTTCCAGACTTGTGTTCTGGAGGCAGCAAAGTTGGACCCACAGCACAGAACTAAGCTGCCACCTAATTTTATTCCAGGCCATTCAAGCCAACCTGATGCAGCACAGCCCAAGGCAGCTGCTCTGCACCTGGCACACCAAAGTTTGTACCAGCCATAGAGCTCTGGAGCTGCTAAAAGTGCACCCCAATGCTGGAGCAAGCACCCATCAGCAACAAGCCCAGCTGGAAAGATCTCCTGGGTGACACTGAGGAATCAGACAATCAGCTTCCAGACCCACTGAAGCCTCTATCACTTCATCTGGATTAGTTTCTACCAGTACTGTGAACACCCTGCTACTACAGCTTGCAAATTCAAAGCTACAGCTTTTCTGCAGCTATCCAGCCTCATGCTCTCTTCTGTCTCAGGTCCACCTCTGATCTGAGGTGAGGGACATGCTTACCTCAGCCTTTTCTGGTAATTTTCCAGATTCCACTTTATTAATAGCTCCCTGAAGGAAGGCACAAACACCCTGGCATCCTTGTAGCAAGTATTCCAGCTTCTACAAGAATAAAGGACCAAGGCAGAGATTATTGTCTCACAGTTGACAGAAAAGGTCTTCTGAGCTTGCAGAAGCTTAAGAGTACAAAAATCAAGAGAGCATCAAACACATTAATGCAAGGGTTGAATTATATCATTCAGTGAAACTGTATCAGCAAAGAGAGGCCCATCAGAGGCTTCAGATGCATCACACTAGACCAAGGCCTCTATGCAGACTTCAGAAACCTGCATACTCATGGCTTGGATGGGCCATGCTTTACAGAAAAAAAACCCAGTCCACTTATGTCTCACATTCTTCTATTAGGATTTCTTGTAACTTTCCACGACGATGAATCACACTGCATGAATTTCAGAGAAACAAAACATAAAACAAATACTTGGAATTTTTCTACTTTAAATCATTTCTCTTCATATTAAAAGTAGTGTAAATTAAAGATTAGGAAACTGGAAAGCTTCCAAAACTAAGCACCTTAACCTATGGACAAATCTGAAATCCTTCCTCTCTTCAGGGGGGTGGAAACAGGGAAAAAAACCAACCAACCAAAGCCCAAACATTTCATAAGGGTTTATGAGGCACCGTTTTTCAGAAAAGTCAGTAATATAAAGCCTGAATACTGTCAGATGCCACTGAAATCAAGAGAAGGGAGAAACAGCTATTCCAAAATAACCATGCTGAAAACAAAACAAAAAAGCAGCTGTTTGAATCTTAACTGAATTGAACTCCCTCCTCCCTGGAGTGCTGGAACAGTGCCAGCAGTGACAGATTAGCAGGCAGGATGCAGGTGAGATCACTGAGACAGGAAATAAATGCTGTTTGCCACATAGCTACAGAGCTAAAGGAGCTGAACACATGGGTCATTATCACACAGAGTATAAACAGGCATTCCATACAGAAGGATTCCCATACTAACTCCCTTCGGTAATGTTTTACATGCTAAGACAATAAGTAGCCTGATATTATGGTCCTTCCTTCAAGAACTGCCCTTCTGCACACACAGAGCACCTCAGCTCTCAAGGTATTCTCCACTCTGTCCATAAAACTAATCCATAACCTCTTGCAAAGTTTCTCTGCTTCCTCACTGCCAAATAAATTTCAACTTCTCAAAGTCAATCCTAAGCACCAAGATGAGGCTTCTGTACCTCTACTGCATGAGCACAGGTTCATACAAGTACTTTTAGATAGAAGTTTAAAAGAAATGGTTCTAAAGTAAGTTGGAAAAAATAAGTTAACATCTAGCACATGCCAAGCCTGTCTTCTGAAGCCTGCCACCAGCACCACAGTGGTGTTATCACTGACATCTTAATCTGCTTCAAGTGCTGCACTGTGCCACACAGCACTCTGGGCAGCGAGGTAGGAGCCAAAAGACCACTGGATCCTCTGGAAGCTGAGGTGACAATTCTGTCAACCACCAGGGTGAGCAAATTCAACATGAAGACAGCCAGCTTGTGTGCAGATTTACAGAGATTTAATCCTGTCTAGTCTCAGTGTGCCAAATAACTCAATAGAGCTTTAAAATATTCAACAAGCACCTGGTCCACAGCACTCAGGCTCCCTCCACAGCACAAGCGCACACGGAGCTGGGTATTGGTACCATGGATGCTACCTCTGCAGGCTTCTGGCAGTCTGCACATACCCTGCTGCTTGAAGTAAAAGTTATCCTAGAAGAATTCTGAACTGATTATCAGGAACTTCCAAGTCTCGCTTATGCAAGGACTGCAGATTTTACTAATGAGATAATAGCTTGATCTGGGGAACTTGCTCCAAAACCAAAACCATTTAACTCTTGTTACTACACTCAAGTTCTTCATTGTTAGTCCAACAGCAACATGATACTAACAACTTCTCCTGACATTAGTTTCAGACATCTGTCCTTAATCCTCAGAGTATAACTCGAGAGCCACTGCACACCAGAACAAAACCAGATTCCATTTCAGATTTGATCATGTTTTGAAGGCACAAAAGAATTAATGCAGTTCAAGCAGATGAGTGAAAAACTAAAATTTTACTTCCTGCAGTCACACCAATAGGCCACAGTGTGTACCCATCTTATGAAGACAGTATTAGCATTGTTTTGATAACAGAGATTCATTTGCATTCACAGCTTTACAGAACATTGTCTTTCAATGCTTGTAGGTTCAGCTGTTGACAGGTTCTTCTTGTTCCCATCTGTTACCATGCCATTGCTTCTCTCAGCCACCGAAGCACACGAGACATCCTACTCACCCTGCGGAAGCTTAGCCAGTCCTGGTGGCAGTACGGGAAGGTCCCATCCAGTTCTGGAGGCAGCTGTGAGCTGTCTATGTGCTTATGGAGGGATTTCATGGAGGTGAGAAGTTCAAACTGCACAGGAATAGAAAGGAAAAGAAAAAAGCACACTTCTGTTAGGGTGTGAGTAGTGGAGGAGGAGGGGAAGGTTAACAAAAGGTAGAATCCATAATTTCTTTATCTATCTTGCACAGAAGCACAGCATGCAGTGTGTATCTGCAATATCACTATAATATGAAGGGGGGAAAAAAAATTCAATCTTAGACCAGCTTGTTGAACAGCTCAGTGGGTGAACCCTGAAGGAATGCAGGCCATAACATGCTGTTTCACCAGGCAGAACATCTGTGATGGGAGTCTGGCAGCAGCCAGCCTTCTCCAGAGCCAGTACCTCCCGGTGTAAGCAGAGCAACTCCCTCGTATGTTCCCACAGTTGTGCTGTGATTTGCATCTGTTTGGAGAATCTGGGAGGTTAAATCCAGCCCCCAGCTCCCTCATCTCACTTCCTGGAAAAAGAGTCTAACAGAGCAGCCCCTGCCCTCAACTCTCCACTCATCACAGCAGCTATTTGCTCCAAGAGTTTCTTGCATCTTGGCACAGGTAACTTGCCTTCTGCAAGTCTGTAGGACCTCAGAGCATTTCTACACTCACCAGAGCAACAAGTGTTCCTGCAGGTACATGGAAGCCAGCCCAGATACAAACTCAGGTGCAGACATTTAACTCCCACATACACAGTGTGAAGTTTCCACCTCCTTACAAAATTGTGATGATGCTTCCAATTCCTCCTGCATGCCCGTGTCTTTATTAGCCTTTCCTGTGTTCCCTCCTACACTCTTTGTGTTTGTTCAATGTGTTTAATGTCTTCTGTAGCTCTCCCTGCATGCACATGCCTGCAGCCCCCATTCTGACTCCGAATTCTTCCACATGGGGGCAATAAGGAAATGGACGTATAGCATTTGTTATTCTTTAGTCTTTCGGGACACCACACCACACACACAGCAAACCTGATGCCTATCACATCATCTTCACCCACAGGAGCCAAAAGGGAGGTCCAGGCCTACTCTGAAATCTACAGAGTTTCAGCAGGCACAGAATTTCAGTCCACTCTTGTAGCTTGCAACAGTCTTGGAGTATAGGGAGAGGACTAAGATGAAGTCTGATCCTCTTCACTCACCACAGAGTGACTTGGAGCCTATATTTCTTATACAGCCATAGAATACCAAGACAGTTTTACTTCTAGTGGGGGAGTTCAGTGATGTTGTGGTAACTCTCCCTCCTGTTAGTCTTTCCAGACATTTTGGCTACAAAGGGAACCTCACACAAATGCCCATCTCATCTTCTTCTTGCAGAACTCTCTCAGCCACTGACAGCAGCAGGTATGAGGAGAGGAAACAGGAGAGATGCAAAATCCAGGAAAGCAACAAGCACCTTCAAAGGTGGAGTTCAGGATTTAGCCTAATGTGATCTCTTCCTGACCACACGTTTCCCCCCTTGCTAATGGGAGAACATGAAAACCATCCCTAGCAAATTGTGCAGGGCTCCTCCATACAGTTATCCATGCTCCCAACAAACCCCGTGTCTTGAGGACTGACGTAATTGTGGTGCAAATGTCACTGATGGACATGGCAATAAACAGAGCATGACAGGCATCTGTTCAGCTCACATAAACACTACAACCCGTAAGAGACCATGACCACAAAACACAGAGGACACCTACAGAGATTTCATGTGAGAATAAACATACATCAATGACAGGGAATTTGCTTCTGGAGAGTTAAATAAAAGATATCAAGAGTGGCCCAGCAAACCCCAGATAAATGGTTTCATTACCTGTCCTGCTGGTGGCTTCTCCATCCGAAAAGTCAGATCTCTTTCAACCAGAAGCAGTACTCCATGAATACAGTGAGGATCCATGTCCTACAACAGAACAGAGCACAAATCCTTTACTGATCTGCCTTGGATACTAAGGAGAATGTACCACACTAGGTTCATACACAAGATTGCAATTTATCCTTCAAAGGCATCTACAAAGCCTGGAAGGCAGTCACCAGAAATTAAGGAAGGCCAGTCTACAGGGTACCAAGGTGATGTCTTCAAGGTAGTTTGATTCAGATCAACTAGTCCTGTAATATTTAAGGAAGCAATGGAAAAGGTGAGGTGTTGGCTGTACTGAAAAAGCTCTGCCTTCTGCACAGGAAAGTGAGTCAGGGGAAAAAAAAAAAAACAGAAGCAAAAAAAAAACCAAAACCAAAACCCAAGTTCTGCGTCCAAGTTTTTTCCAGATAACTTTCCTAGTGACTTCACCTAACTGAAAGGAAGTGGCTTTCCCCCCTCCACCCCCCACCCAGTGCCAAAAAAATCGTCTTGTCTCCACTTACTGCCAATTTACAATCAAGTACTTGCATCCTGTTTTTACTGTTAAACTAACAAATTCCAAATACAAGGGATGTCTGGCAGCTGTAGTTCAAACTCAGTGATCCAGAAGCAGCTCTCCAATTATAGAAGCATTCTACAGGAAAGTGAGAAACAGGCAGAGAGAGCAACAGTAGGAAGAGAGAAACATGGCGGAAAGATCCAGACCATGGAGACAGGGCTCACTACACATGTGATGCCTGGACCAGAAAAGCAAGGAGAAGAGTCTTTTAAGCTGTTGTGCCTCATGGTTAAACAAGAGCCATCCCATTTCGATGTCTCCTACACGGTCTTTGCCTCTGCAAAGATCTCAGGAATTGTCAAGCAACAAATCCTTTCCAGTGTTGCTCAAGCTGCAAAGAACCTGCCACAAAGCAGGCCACGACAGCAAAGGAAACCTGTTTAAATCAACAGCTCCAGCAGTGTGCAGGGTTAAATATCTGCCAGGAGCAGCAGAGCCAGAGTATAGAGGCAAGTGGACTGATGCCTTAGGTTTTAAATTTTGTATTTCTTAAATCCTGTACAGCCTAGTATGTAACTCTGAAATTTCATATGGCCTGTTAGCTACTGTTCTCTCATGCTGGTTAGACATAACATTCAGCAGAGACTGAATGACCTAACCTGACACTGGGCCCAGTTCAGCAATTAAGAAACAATGCCAACACAAGGAGCCCAAATTCTGCAAGTGAAAGCAGCAGCAGAGATTCCAGAACAGAGGAAAAAGACCTTTCTCTCATCCAGTTCTAAACCACGATCCTTTTAAGCAGGCAGCAAAAAAATCCCAAGTGAAACACCTTCCAAAACCATGAGAGGTTTCTAAATCGTCTCAAATTTCTCCAAAGTGAATTATTCATACTTTCTGTTATTCGAACACTAATCAAAAGGCCAAAAAGGATTTATTGCATAATTAGGCTGCAATAGATAAATACTGAAGAGAGGATGGGGAGATAACACAGCTGTATCACCAGCTCTGAATTTATCTGCTAAAAAGTACTGAAGGATAAAGACTGGACACAGCTTCAAGACTGATGATGGTATTAAACAATTTTTTTTTACACAATCCCTCTTCTACTTCAACAGTCGTGAGATGCGCAATCTGAGTGAGGGATAAAGGTAGTGATGGTGTAACAAGAGGTTACCACAACAGCCAAAACACTCATTTGTTTGTTTGTTACTCCTGAAAATAGAAACTGAAAAACCGTTCACAAATAAAGCTGTCAAGGGAAAAGTTCAGGGTTTTCCAACTCAAGAAGAAATTGTATTTCCAAAGAAATCAAGTACTTTTCAACATATTTTTTAATTTAAATACCTGAAGTCAGTCTCATCCAGCACTGATGGAGCAATCCAAAGACTACAACAGCTTACCAGGAGCACCTCAGGAGACAAGCAGAGCTGGGAACAGCAGGAAGCTGTCCTGCAGCTTTATGCACAATCTCCTTCCACCTTTGCTAACAAAACCAATTATATGGAAGCAAAGAAACAAGAGTTCCACACACCTAAGTGAACTCCTCACCTCCCAAAACAGGTACAGTGCGGACAGCACGGAATAGAGGGGCATCAACAGGAGTTCAGAAAGCATCATGGTAAATATAGATCCTTTTATTGTTATTCATTTTAAAGAGAATTAGATACTTTCTGCAATGTTTCTCAGACTGAAGTTCCAGTTTTCTGGTTTCCTCCCCCAAATGGAAACCCATGGCCAGACTTAACAACACTGGCATAGTCTGAAGCACAGACTGCCAGGAATGTTTGTACAGAGGGGAGAGTCCCCAGACACCTCAGTCAGTCTCAAAGTGACCGCTCTAATGGAGTAGCAGGAGTTCCCTGGTCTTTAGCATGAGACCAAGGTCCTCTGTACTTCTGCACTAAGTGACAATGCAAATACACTTCTTGAACAGAAAGGTTTGCACAGAACTTCTCTGCTTTCAAATACTAAACTGACTCTTTCCAATTCAACACACAAACACAGCTGATTACAGGATTAAGCCTTTGCACTGATATGGAAAATTCAAAAGAATCTCACTCTATTAAGACTCAGGCAGAGGAAAATCCCACAGATACCTGCTCACTGAAGACCAGTGCACACATGCCATTGTCCATGCCCTGCCTGCTCACTGAGAAAGGGATCAACCTAGCACTTCTGAGTAGCAAAGTTCCTCTTAAGAGGCCCCCCAGCACAGGGCTTACTGGTGACAACCTGTAACCAAACATAACAGCATTATCCCTGCAAAAATCCTTGCTCCAAAGCATCATTACGCAGTTTCCCACAGGAACAAGCATGATCTATTCCTGCAACATGCACACACTGTGCACTTCCCTTCACCTCCGCACAGAGCTGCCAGAGTTCCTCCCGCTTCTTCCTGAGTTAGCTCTGCAGCAGCTTTTTATTCTGCCCCACTCCCTCTGCTCCGGCTGCTGTCTGGGACAGAAAGATTTCCCAGCCACGCAATATTCTAAAAAGAAGGGGAAAAAAAATTCTTGCAGAATGCAACTGCCCCTACCCTGAAGGCAGAGAGGACAAGCTCCCACCAGTTTACCAGGTTGTTCTGGACAGAGCAACTAACAGAATCCTAGTGCTGTAGGGAAAACTAATCTGCAAGCACCCAAAGTTGTCTACTACCACTTAATTCCAATCATGTATTCATTCTGGAAAGATAGAGAAGTGGAAAAAGGATTTCCTCAGGTTGATGGATCTTGATCCAGGAACCTCTGCTCCCCAAGAGTCTCTCTAGGCTTAACAGATCCAAGCAGGAAGGGACTCTGCATTAGGGCATCGCATCTGTGCTTCCCCTCTGTGAAGCAGTGCTTCCCACTGCTGGGTTAAGAGGAAAACAGCCATTCAGAATTGAACAAGCAATGCTGGACCTCAACATTTAACAGATTCCAGTACATTATCATAGCAGGCTTCACAAAACTATGTAAGTAACATCCTGGATAAGGAAAGTGTGGGACAGCAGAGAAATGAGCTCTAGAGATCAGAGACACTGAGATGTGTGAAGCATTTCAGAACGGACCCCAAGGAGGTGATCTGCTCCATAACCTTAGAGGTGTAACACACAGGCTGTGCTTCAGTGCAGCCACTGGCCAGGCAAACCCTGCTGCACCCTGAAACACTTAGCTTGCCTCACTCCAGTTACGCTCAGTTTTCTGTACTACTCTACCCTTGTTCCAGAGCAGAGGAGAACATTGCCATAGGATCATGGAGTAAATGCTGAGGATCTCCAAATGCTCAGAGGAGCCAGGGATTACTCCTGCGCCATAACTAGGTGATGAGCTACCCAAACAGGTCTCCTTTACAGAGTCTTCAGAAGAGTCAGTGTAAGGATCAAAAAAACATAAGCAGAGTAATCAGCCTCTGTCAGTCACTGTTACCTGGAGCACACACTCAGATCCAGCAAACTGTCTTGCAGCACATTAAACTCTGTTAAATAATTGTAGCACCACCCTGATAATGAGGTGCTCAGAGCCAAATAGCCATCACAGCACAGCAAAAAGCTTCCTCGCTCCCTCAATTCAGAGGGGAAACTTAAGGTTAAAATGGCATCATTACCATGCTTGTATGAGAATTGAGACAGCCAGAACATGTTGCTGATTTCCAAATCAGGCCACTAAGACTGCCATGCAACTTACATGGACAGTGAAATGCTCTAAAGCTTTAGCAAGCCCACTGCCATGGGGGCACAGCATGAAAGAGAATGTATTTGCTTGTTACCTCTGCAGAACTGAGCAGGGCACCAGATTACTCCTTCACCACAGAGAATGAGCACGCTGATAGAGCTCACAGCTCCACCCAGCCCAGGAAGCAGGAGAACAGACCTGTGAGTCAGACTCAACTCTCAGATGTGGCACTGAAGCACATAAACCACAGACATTAGCTTCATTAAAACATTGCCCTGTTCCAGTTTGCAGAGTTTGAATCCTAAGAGACCTAAGCTCTGATTTAAAAGGAACACCTGCTTAAACAAGATTAGTCATCGCTACAGCCCAGCATCTCCCTGGCTTTCTAACAGCAGCAGATAGTTTCTATCTGGGAGGGGGGGCAACACAACCCACTGGCTTCCCAAGTGACTGATATGAAAGCCTTTGACCTGAAGCAATATAGAGTTACAGCACGTCCGATTCTAATCATTCACCGACAGCCACATCAACAGCTGCACGTGCTTTTCCACCCGGCATGGTAAGCAGTGTCCTTCCCTTCCCATGGCAGCAGGCAGAGGCCTCTCTTCCTCCCTTCTCTGTGGCAGGCAAAAATCCCTGCACATTTCACACAGCCCCTCAGTGCAGGGGACAACATCTCCAAGCAGGATAATTCATGACAGCATTGAGGCTTGGGTATGGGCTGTTCTCAGCACTGAGATGAAAGCAAATTTGGAGGGGTGGGGAGGGGTGTTCTCCCCTAACTCAGACTTGCTTAAGTTTTTTGCTTTGTCTGCAGTCTGGCAAGTCCAGGTCATCCTCCTAAAGCAGGGTTGGGTGCGTATCTCCACCTCCCAGAGCCAACTGAAAGCCAGGTGGCAGATGGAGACATAAGCAGCAGATGGAGATGTAACATCCAACCATGACAGCAAGCCAGCCAGTGTTCCTCTGCCCAAGCTCGAGGCTCACCTGCAACGTGCTGAATGCCTTGAAGAGAGCAGGAACGGGTGAACAGCGACGAGCATCCACAAGAACAGTGAGACCCAAAGCCTGACATTCTGGTCTGCAAGGACAAAGATAAAAAGGTCACCTTTGTCACCAATGAAAATTAACAAGACTATGGAAACAGAACCTGCAGTCATGGCAGGGTGAAAAAACCAGTACCTTATGGCTTTGTAAAAACAGGAACTAACTGGCCACCTTCTCCTAAACAAGATATATACACAGAAACCACCAATTCATTGCTCAGTTTTTACCTTTGCCGTATGATTCTGTGACTTCCACCCAATTTCCCATTTCTCCTATTCCTAGAATATGTGTCACTGATGGCAAAGGTGCTGATGGCCACTGGAAAATCCACACAGGAAAACCAGTCCTTCCTAATTGTGTTCAGAAACAAGCCTGGTTTCAGACTCACTGCTGTAGAAGAGCAGCCAGTCTGGAGCAGACCCAATGCCTATCTCGCACAGAATCAGATTTGAAGGGAGAAGCATATGAAACAAAGCACAAATTGCAGAAACTTTCTCATGGGTTAAGCCTGCTCCCCTTACGAATGGTTTAAAGGCTTAAAAAAAAAATCACTATCAGAGAGTTAGTTTTCCCTCTTCTTATTTAATCATCTAAAAGTGAAACATAGTGATGAGCTGGGGAGGAAGAGTCTGTCAGAGTGAAAGGAAGAGCAGCTGCAGCAAACTCCAGCCTGCAGACTCCAAAAACAATTTTCAGCCAGACATCAAGGCAGACTCTCAACCCTTGCAGATCCTCCCTCCCTCTCAGCTTGGAGGCCTGGCCCTAAAATATCATGTCACAACACTATCACAGAGCTGCTGCATGACTGCCCCATGATAGCTCCCAAATCCCATTTTCTGAACTAATGAAGGATAGCAAGAATGGCTTGGATTCATGGCAACACATGAAAACATTCAGTACACACCCAATTCTATCACACCACGTGTGCAAGGCATACACAGAACAAGTAAAGTGCTTGCTGAACACAAGCTTGTTCACCCTAGCAGAAGACTGCCAACTGTGTAATTTCAGAACTGTCTGGACCAAGTTCCTAGGCCAAGAAAGTCAACCTCTTTCCATTCCTGCCTCAATTCCCACCTCCCTGAAAGGCAGAGTGGACAGGGCAGCAGCTGTCTGCCCTGTCAGCCCAAGAGCATCACAAACCTTGGGATGCTATGCAAGTACAGAAGAAGGCGTACAAGCTCAGTGGTATTGCAGTGGGGGTTTAACCAGGCTGTGTTCCTCGTCGTTATTATGGCCACTGCACGTCCTGATTTGTCTCTTGTACCTGTAAAAAGAGAGCCGGGGTGGAAATCACACAAGTAATTCAACAGAGCCTGGTTCCAGGTGTGTATGCCTCATATTCTCCCACTGAGACCCCACCACCTTCCTGGAAATCCTCCACAGAGCTCAATATAGTGTATGTTGCAGATGGTAGGAGGCTATAAACACATTTCCTAAGTACCCAAATGCTGCCCCAGAGTGAAGCACATGAGCTCAGCTTGTCTTTCTCTCATGGTAGTGTTAAATTTGGACTGCTGTCCTCTACCCAAACACACATTCTTCATAAATATGGCTGAAGATGCCTAATAACCCAATCTTGAGAAAAGCAAGAATCTCATAAACTCAAGATACAGAATCTCACCTTCACATTGCTGTCAGATGAGACAACACAGACAGGTGTGCAGAACCTGCACTATGTAATGAGACTGGGCACATGCTGTAGGCTGAGCCCAGAACAGAACCAGGCATCTCCTCAAAGCAAAGCCCTGGAGCAGGAGCCCAGAGCTCCTCCTCAGAAGCTGCAGAGAGGACAGCCCAGGAGCACACTCCTGCCTGCCTACAGGTCAGACAAGGGCAGAGTCAGTGCTAGGCTTTGATTATGTGCAGAGCTTGCTCAGTGTCCAGGGAATAGATACAGCACAGAATGGGCAACCCAGCTGAGCTGTGATACACTGAAGGAGAAATCCCTCTGCTTCAGTTAGCCAGGAAGGACAATGCTTCTCTGCCACCCGTTTTCCAAAAGCCCAAAGTCACAGCTTACCACAGGAGAAAAGGACCTAACAGTGCCAGATTTGGAATTATGGCCAGTCTCTTCTCCAGATGCAAAACCAGGATAAAGAACAGGTGGACACACCACTTTGGAAAGTCAGAGCTGCCTCTGAGACTCCAAATCAGGCAGTGCCTGCAGTGAGCCTGCTCAAGCAACTGGGAAGGTAAGTGATTTGGACAACAGGAGGGACAACACCTCTTTTGTGTGAAAAGTAATTCACAAGAACAGGAGCCATACAAACTGTATAAGAAAGGATGGAGGGGGGTGTGTGTGTCAGAAATCCCAAGCACAAGACAAAACCAGAGACTTAGAGAAAGCTGTTTCTTCCTCTCCTGAACTCTTGCTCCCACAGGAGATACTCTCCTGGACTACCTCTCTCCCCCATCCCAGGGACAAGCATGTGAGTTGACAGGTAAAACAGACACAGATGGACAGCCCCAAGCATAGAAAGCTGCCCCGGTGTGATCTCAATCTGTCACTAGGACATGACTCTCGAGTAAGGGCCACAGACACAGATGGACACCATTTTGAAGCAGGGCTTTCTCCCTCCCGGGGACCAAAACTATGCACAGACTTTCTCCTGATAACAAAAACCTTTCATCATCAGTGTGATTCAGGAGGACTTTTATTACTCCTGAAATACTGTAGCCTGGATGTTGCATAATCAAAAAGCTAGAAGGAAATTAGAAAAAGTTTATTAATATAATTTGTTTCATAAGCTAAGGGGACCATCACAAAATAAAATAAAATAGCAAAGCCCTCAGTTACTGGATAAATGGCTCAATAACCAGACTCAGTAAAAGCTTTTTTAACTCTGAAGCAACATCTTCTGTCCATCAGGCAGGTTGGGTATCACCAGAACTTGATTAAATCTTGAACTTCCATATAGTAGTCTTGGAATTGCCTGACCAGGTCAAAAAAAGCAACTACAGCCACCAGGGCTAGGTCTTCAACAGTGGCATAAGCTATATCATTCAGGAGCAGAATCCAGAACTGAAACTATCCTGGAAGTTTTGGCTAACTCCATCAGCTACCAGTTATTTAGCTCTTATTCACCATTCACTACAAAAGTTATTCTTTCTAATGTAATTACTGTATCATTACCACTGACTAACATAAAGCATTTAACTGAGTGGTGAGCACATTCCCTCAGGTGTGAGGATTGCCCACTGAAACCCCAAAGGGGCAGAGAGATCAATCAAATGTGATACTGCTTTTACAGGAAACACAATTCCTTCCTTAGAGAAAAGCTTCCTTGGAAGCAGTATCAAACCAAATCCTTGCTTCTTCCAGGCATTAGAAGGGCACATCCCTTCATCACATATTCAAACGCTTTTGCCTCATTTAACAGTGGTACATGATGATAGGAATCTGTGACAAAGGGAGTGTGAGGTAACATGGTCAGGCTCCTGCAACAGCATGGATCGTGAGCTTCTCTGAAAGACCTTCTCTAATCCTCTAATTTTTTGGGCTGTTATATACAGCATAAGAATGTCCAGCCTTATCAGCAGACCAGAAGACTAAAAATCCCCCTTTGGAATTTGTTGTAACAATTAATCTCCTAATGCAAAGTTACACATACAAATGTACCACAACTCTGCTCTGGCCTTGGGTTTTCCATTTCACCTTCTTCCAGAAACTGGAAAAGTTTTAACTCCCTTCTTCCTTCCTGGAACAAAGGTGATTGCACCTCTTTCTCAATCATCCTGTGAGATAAACAACCTTCCAGTCTCTTGCCGTAAGACACCCAGTTTGGTTACAAGAAAGGGTTGTCACCCTTCTCTGTACCATCTCCAATATTTACCATTTCCTTTTATAACACAGCCCAAACTATTTGAGAGGCATCACCAACAGAGGCTAAAATCAGTCTCTTAATCCGCATAGTCATCTCCTCCCCTTTACACATGTGAGGTCAAAATGGGTCTTGCAGACCCAGCACCACCTGGGAGATGCCTGTGCTGCCTTTCTGCTCTTCTTCCCAACTCCTCCACACTGCACAGGTCTGCCTGACCTCTTCTCTAAGGTTGGGCCCTCTGCCCAATTTTCAACTCATACGTGGTTCCTGAGCTGATCAAATGCAGCTCCTCCTGCCCCACACTGAAACACCCTCTCGCTGCCTTGGGAAGAACCAGCCCACAGGGGCTCCTTACACAGAGCTGCCAAATGCTGTTTCTCACTAGAGAGGTAGATCTTACTTCCTCTGCTTTACTTCACATTTGGCTAAACACAGAGACGTCTTGTGCGGGCCCTGTACACCAAGCAATCCTGGCTGCTCTATCCAACAGCCTCAGCTTTGTTCACCCCTTTGCCAATATTTGTCCCATGCAGAAATTTTATCTGCAGCTATTTGATACTCATTGCTCTATCAGATGCAAACACTGAATAACATTTGACCTACAAACTGATTTTGGCAGAATAATTCTGGGAAGTCCTCTCTTGACAGCTAGTTTTGTCATCTGCTATTTAGCTACACCATCGTTCATCCTACACGTTGCTCATCCACTTCACTGGGATATTCCTTTCAACTCCCTGTGTCATGAAATCAAATGTTTTCTAAAAATCCATTATATCTAGGTAGCTACATTTAATCAACCAAACTTCTAATTACCAAGAATAAAACTGGTTTTCAAGAGTCCTGTCAAAGAGCATCTTCTACATTCCTATCCTTTAATTATCTACCAAGTGAATCAAGCTCCTATTCTTCTGACCAGGTCTGATGTCAGGCCCACCAGCCCATCATTAGCTGCACCCTCACTCTTCTCTTTTTGAACTCCTGGTATGAGCCCACAGATTGGGCATTTCTGACTCATACATGCTTGGTTAACATTTTGAGACTCCTGAGAGCAAATTAACATTACTCTAATGGGAGGGAAGTTCTACTTCCTGTCCTGCCCATTTGGAAACTTCAGAGGATTCAAGAAGTGTAACTTCTGAAGAGGTTTGGGGTGAAAGAAATAGAATTGGCAGCAGTCTCCAGTGCTGCAAAAGGAGGCTCATCTCCCTTGCCCTCCTACAAACCACATTTCCAAGACACATTGTGGCTCAGCTACTCACCAGGCAGGTAGGCAACTCCACTCCTGAGCAGTTCTGGGTTCACATCCTTGACTATGGTAGGTGCAAACTGACCACCCCAGGCAGTTCCAGAAGTTGGGGATGTCGGGGGAGTAACAGGTGGTGAAGTTTCCTCCAGGGCACTGATTTTACTCACTGTTTTCAACACACCTGTGCCAGTTGCCTCTTTTCTCATCTCTGTCTCTTCTGACACCATCCCTGTAAGACAAGCAACAAATAGAAGCTCAAGCAAAGTTCCACCCAAAAGGTCCCAGGTAAGCACCAGACTGGGGAGGGACGTGCCCCCAGCCCCAGCACTCTGCAGCTCCTCCAGCCCTCGTGCCAACAGCATACACGTTCCAAAACTGGTTATAACATTACTACTACTGTAATTCTAAAAAAAGAAACCAATTTATTGTGAAGTTTGCAAAGTACAAAAGCTCAATTCAGATCAGGATTACCATAGTCAAAGTCCTTTTTAAAGGTAACATTTCAAGCAGTACATGTCTGCTCACAGCCTGGAAGTCTGGCACAGTGCAAGTCCCTGGATGAGCTCCAGCAGTCTGAGCATGCTGAAGTGATAAACCAGCTTCTGACAGGGAGGGCTACTCCATCAGAGCAGAATTACTCCCCCAACACCACTTCCAGATTAGTTCCTGAAAACATGAAGTGAACTGGAGGCTGACAAATCAGCTGGAAATTAGCCAAAGAGACCTTGTTCTCCTTGTCCAGACTTTTTTAATTAACACTTAATGTGAAAGTCAGAAACCCGTTTAAAAGCACTGAAGAACAGGATGATTACACTAACCAGCTCCTGCTCAAGAACTGCACAAAATGCTTCCTTTGTCTGACACTTCAGCTCTAAAGTACAAGTTATCAAAATCAGCTAATTCTAAAATGAAATATCTTGGCTACTACATAGAAACTAAGGCTAGTTCTATCAAGTTTCAATTTTCATGTAAAATTATCTGGAAAGAAGAAGAAAGTATCTACCCACTGTGTAAGAAGTATTATTCCCCATTTCCCAACATCACAAGAAGCCAACATTACATCTTCAATAATACATCTTTAGCACCCTAAGTACACAACTAGGCTATCCCAGTGTTTGCTGAAAGCTGTACTAAATAAAAGGCTATATTTCACTGCAAATCCTGATACTTCAGTATCTACCAACAAAAATATCAACCTTTCTTCAGGAAAAGAAGAGTGGAATATTTATTTGCTTGCTATGAAGTCAGACGTTTTAATTGCTATTTAAAATTTACTTCAACCATCCTACCTTCCTGCTGCATCAACAATGTTGACACTTGACTCAGTTTATTTACTAACAGATTCCAATACTTCATTAAAGAGCAGGACCAGGAACAAAGCAGTCCTTGAAGTGGCTTTCAATACAAGTTTTAGCAGTGAAGGAGATTTACAGGTTGAGGCTTAGCCCAAACTGCTTTCAAAATTGCTAAAATGAATGAGAGAAGTGCCTTGAGCAGCATGGCTCACTGCACCAAATTATCCAACAGTGGGGGGAAACTAGGAGGAGTTCCAGGACTCTGCACCATCGAGGTCACGACAGAATAGCTGCTCATTCCTCTTTGCTAACACCCCTGGGTTGAGGAGCATCCCTGGGACCCAGCTTGGCATCTGCTGCATTTGGCCACATAAGCTGCTGTGACGGCTTCAGGGCTCTGCCCAGTTTTGGGCCACACTAGAGCCCCACTCTGTTCCTAGGGCTACCTCAGCCTCCACTTCCCAGTGGTGCAAGAGGTCATCCACTTCGGACAACACTGCTGTATCTTCTGAAGCAGCATTTTAGAGGGGCACTTATCTCCTGCAGAAAGGGTACCACAAAGTCATGGAAGTTGTGCCCAAAGGTTTCACATTAAGAGCTGGTAGACCCTCTAGGAGAACATAGAATGACCTTATCAATGAGCTGTAAGGCCTGGCAATAAGCAAAACTACACAGTTTGTAGTAAAGGGATCTGCATTAAATGACAAAAGCCTGCAAAGAGGACCAAAAGGTGAAATTTTTTAAAGAGGACAAGAAAGGGAACATAGATAGCTGTGTTCCACATAGGTTACACACCAGGGAAAGAGAAATACATAAATGTACATGACACTCCTGACTTGGATATCTCTTAGGAATGAGGTAGCAGCTCCCAAAACGTAGGAGGGAAGCATTTTGCTCAGTCCACCACACACTGTCCAGATACTGGGGCTCTTCAGCCCTGAGGAAACCTCACTGGAGCTGTGCAGCCTCCAGACTATGCACATCTTGCCCAAACAAAACTCTTCCCTGAGCTTCTGAGGCCCAGCTCAGAACTGCAGATGCCACCTCTCCCAAGCAGGCCAAGCACACCGTTTGTTATTTGCAATCTGGGGCGGAGGCACTCACTAAAGCGGAAATTGTAGAATGCGGAGGATTACATCTAAAAGCAAATTGAGAGCAGGGACATCTGAATTTGCCGTGTTTGCAGGTTCCACCTTTCCCCGAGGTTAAGGAAGTGGTAGAGGAGGATTTGCTTGTGTGCATTTCAAAGAGACATTAGCATTTTCCCTGCAAACTGCCCCAGCACCAGTATCACCTATGCTAACATCAGGTTGTAACTGGGAGCAGGAATGGAACACCCTAACAGGTGCTGCTGAATATGCCCCAGTGTGGCTTTTCAGCCTATTTCTTGAATATCAAGATATTTTCCACCCACAAAATAGAGGAATTCTCTCCAGAGCTGGAAAGTTTCAAAATTCACTTTCATTTAGATGTTAGTCATTAGGAAAAAACAGCAGTCATATTATCTGTGAATGGAACCTGTGTAAATTTTAAGCCACCAACTCAAAACAGTTCACATTTGACTTCAGACTTTATTTCTATTTATATCTAAGTCTTTCTAAGTTACACTATGTTTGTGCAGAAAATAAGCTCACTGAGAATGGAAGTAAAGGGAGAGAGTTAAGAGACAAGGAAAAACCTGCAGACACAGCAAACTCAGATGCCCCAGTTCTGAACATGTATTTTGACATAATCTACAATATCTGCTGTAACAAGCAAGCTCCTCCACCTCACACAGAGCAAATTGTGCCTCTGCCCACTGCTGCTGAGGTGTGAACTTCAGATCTGAATTGACCCAGTAAAGCTTAAGCTTTGTTGTTATTTATAGTTTAGGCAAGATACCCACAGTTTCCAATCATAGTAGCAAAATGACCTCAACAAGACACAGAATTTAATCTACAGAACTGCCTTGCTGGAAAAGTAGAGTCCATTTGTAGGACATTTGCTTTGCAATTTTATCTCTAAATTATCTTATATCTCTGAGGGTTTAATGGGGCTAGATAAGGGGATGGCTTGTTTGGATCTCAAAGCAATCAAATGTAATTGAATGGATTAAGCTTTTTATAGTGCCAGCTATAGTGTTTAAGAAATACTGCCAGCATTAAGATACTTGAGCTGCCCTTTGCCTTAAAGAGTTTATTTGGTTAATTCGGGTAGTTTTCCTGGCGATTTAGGTTGTTTCTTTTGCTTTACAAACACTGAGATAACAAGGTTTGCTTCTTTTCTTAAACAGCAATGCCCAAGTTTAACATCAGCAGACTTGAGGCACGAATGTCACTTATTTCAGCCAAATCCCCAGAATCATTTGTATTATCTTTCATTAAAAACAAACTCCACATGTACCCCAGAGGGATCCATCATTGCTGAAATCTCCAGCAGTGGCCAAGATTTATTCTTTGGAGCAGTGAGAACATCACACTTATTATCTCATAACGAGCTGGACCTGGCTAATTTTAGACAGAAGAGATGGGAACACTGAACAAGCAGCCACTGGACTCATGAGCAAAGTGTCCACCCAGCACTCAACACAGACTAGGTGTTTCAAGGCCCGGTCCTGAGCAAGCATGAAATCAAGCCAGCTTCAGTTTGGCCAGGGGAATGGATACCCACAGCACAGTTAATTCCTGGCATATATCCCCCAAGACCCACAGACAGGCAGAAGGTGGTCCTTTTTTTTTCTGTTCATGGTGATAGATGCTCAGAGAGATGTGCACTGCAGAAATAGAAACTTTTGAGCTGAACTCTCCATTTCACAGCAGAGAAATGCTTGTCACTTCACAAGTATTAGAAATGCCTGGCAACCCTGGGCTTGCCTAACTATGGAATTAAATGAGTTTGATGCAAATGTTAATGAAATTTTATTTTAATCAATGGACACTAATTTAGCTCCATTAGGAGGTCGCTAAGACATCAGGTAAAATGTGACATTTGGACACTTGAGAAGCAGCTGTGTGTGCAGCCAAATGGAGTCATGCTGCAGCTCTTGGATACATAATTTGGGACCAGGGCAAGCACTACAGTGGCAGCACGTCCCAAGACAACCAGCTCTGGATCCGTTGCCCCAGAGGGTCAAACATGCTCTAGCAACGTGGGTCTGTATGCCAACCCTTTCAAGAGTCCTCACTCCAATATTTCAAGCTGGGTAATTTTCCTAGCCAGGGGTCTCAGGGAATGAGAGCTGTTGAACTGGAATGGCATGTTCCACCCGCCCCCGCCGCACACCCGCTCCTCCGTGTGATCTGCATATCGAGCTGCAGCTTTCCAGACTCAGCAGAGCTGGGCAAAGCCCACACCAGGCCCATGCGGTTACACACCGCCTGCCTACAGTCTGGTGCAAAAGGCAGACACCTGGATTGCCCTCTCAATTCCTTCCAAAGTAGCACAGCTCCAGCTCAGGAACCCAAGCATCAAGAAATCTGGGTAATACCTGCTTGAACATTCCATCTGAGTTGAAGTTAGATGCTTAATTTCTGTGCTCTCCCACTCAAGTTAAACAGCTCCTACTTGAAACATAATCAAGCTGAAGAAAGCATGCCAGAGGGGAAGGCAGGGAACACAGGGGGAATCCCTTAACTCTGCAGTTTGCTGCCTGAAATCAGTTACCAGCACATCATTTGTTGATCTTCAGGTCACATTACACAGCTAGTGTTTTACTGTGGCATCCACTGCTGCTTCCTCACCACAATCATCTTCCTAAAGCCAGTTTTCAACTATGAAAGACTTGTACAGTTAGACAAGTCTCTCCTCACACATTCTGCACACCATGAATGTAGCAGGTAGAGATCACCAGCAATCAGATTAACTGAAATTAAAACCTTCTTACAACAGAACTTTGTTCTGTACCAATGTAAATTTGCAAAGAATTTTTAAACAAAATACCACAATAAACCCACCTCTGAAGAGAAAGCTAATTTCACGCCACAAAAAATGACAATTTAATCACTTCCCAGTATTCTGTGCTATTACCCCAAAGCCTCCCAGATCTACTTATCAAATCCTGCCTGAAAAGTAGTATTCAAGCAGTACTCCTTGAGGACTTTGCTTTCAATTCATGCTACCAAACACAACCACACGAACATCCAATGGCCATACCTTTAGGAGATGATGCCCCAGAAGCTGCCTCTGGATAGGCGTGAGGAGTGGTAGGCTCTGTATGCCCCTCAGCAGGCCCTGAGCACAGTGGTCCAGCCTCCAATTCCTCTTCAATGGATTCCAGTGTTTTTGAGGCTGTAATCTTCCACCTTTCCCCATAAGATAAACTTTCTTCGATCTCCTCCTGTCCCTGCAAGTCCTGTACTGCAACACACTCTGGATTCAGCACAGAGTTCTCTTCACTTTCACAGCCATGGTTTTCCACCAGTCTTTGTGGTTCCTCAAACCTCCCTCCAGACCTCTGGGTTTTGAACTGACTTGAGTCTTCTTCTTGTGCATTGGGACCCACCAAGTCACTGTTATTTAATTGTTCTGCCATCTGATCCCCCTCTGCTGACAGGGCAGTTTGGAGCAGTACGGCTTCTTCAGCCTTTTTATGCTCTTGCTCTTCACCATCTGACAAGGCTCCATCCGCTGGAGCTTTCACAGAACAGTGATTATGACTAGTCTGATTCTCATTTACAATCAACATTTCTTTAGACTCTTTCATTTCCTCTTGGCTGTCCCTTCTTCCCACTTCAAATTCATCTACATCTCCTTGGTTCTGTTCTGGAGGATTTAACGGAGAATTGGTATTTGCTTCGTTATCGCTGCAGCAAGCGCTTACATCTGCCACGTTCCCTGAAGGAGAGCCTCTCTCCACACCTACATCTGAATTCTCAGGCAATGCAGTGACCTGCACTGGCTCAACACTTCCACTGACACCCTGGCAAGAGATACCAGAACCTTCCTTTAGTGTGCAACATGGTCCCAAAGGCCCTAGGACAGACACAGGAGAAGCATCCATCAGTGTCACCTCCTTTTGACCCTCCGTCAGTGGTTCTGTGTGTACTCCCTGCACCACCTCCTCTTTAGCAGCAGTAGCATCTAGAATCACTTCTGGGCTCTGCTCCAATGTTTCAATACCAGCATTTTCACTAGGTCCATCATTTTTTCCCTCCATGTTTCCAGGGGCACCAGGCACGTGTGCTTTGCAGCTGACACCATGTCCAGCACACACATCGCTGTAGCTGCACAGTGCGTATTGCCAATCCAGTGAGTGTTCACTGCGAGTCTCCTGCACTGCAGATGAATCTTCTGCGTGGCAAGCAGGAGACTCAGCCACAGGACAGTTATCACCCATGCTTTCAGGATCCACCGGGATCGGCTGACCTTCTGGAGACAGCTCTCCATGTGCCATCATTTTGTCGCCTTCCAATGGAACAACATTTTTGAGAACCTCTGTAGAAGTGCTCAAAGTGTCCATTTGACAGTGCTCCTTCTGCATAAGTGCTGACTTAATTAAGTTCTTGGAGTAGGTGCTATCCTGTATGACAATAAACCTGTGCTTGCCTTTAGACTCATTCACTCGTGCTCTGGGCTGAGTTAGATAACTTAACGCCAGTGACTGGGTTAAAGATCCTGTTTGTGGCCCAAACCTGGGCAGTGAAACTTCTGCCAGCTCAACGTACTCCCCTTCAAGGTCACTTCTCAAGCTCTCTTGAGTCACAGGACTCGTACAGACACCATTGACCAGAGCTTCACTTAACGTTGGAGCTGTGCTGCTAATGACAGGGTTGTCTTGATTTGGACTTAGATCCTGTAGATGAGACCTCAAGTCTGGTGAACCGCTCTCAGTAAGGTCCGTGGGGAGGCACAAAATCGAACGTTCCTCTGTTATTTCGGGAGAGATGATACTGTTTTCAATTATTTTTGGTTTATTTATAAATTCAGGATTAACCACTTTATCCCAGGGAACACGAAATACTTTGTCATCAGTGGTTAGTAAACAATTTTCCAGTGCTATACCCATCCGCTCTCCATTGAATGTACTCAACCATTCCAGAGTAAAAATAGAGGTATATGAAACTTCTGGAATCACCACTTCTTCTATGTTATGCTTATCTTTTGCCAAACATTTCACTACAATTCGTGGAGGCTTCTTCAGAGAGGGGACCACCTGCAGGTAGAAGTCACCAGGCTTCAAGATTTGCCAGTCAATGGAAGCTAGCTGGATTACAATCTTCTCTTGAATACACAGGGGCCAGCCTGCATGGCGAAACAGCAATCCGCAGTACGGAGCCTATGGAGACAAGAGAAAGTGTTTTCAGTACCAGGAAGAGATCTCAGCTCAAGCTTTTCAATAAGAGAGATCAAGAAAACAGATGAATTTTGGGTCTTTGATTATTGGTGTAGGCGAGTTTTTCACACTGAGGTCTTCTCTTTAAAAACCAGAAACAAGAAAAGCTACCAACCCAAACCACCCACGCAGGACAGGTGGGGAAAAGTTACACTGGGAGGCTGCAACCTCCCAATGAAGGGAAGAAGATACTGCAAAGACAAAACAGGAGAAAGGAAGCAGCAAATGAGGAAAGCACAGCAGAGCCACAGAGAAAGAAGGCAGCAAGTCCCATCGGCAAACTGCAAGGAACCACACTTAACATATCAGCGATTTCCTCATTCCCAAAACATAGCAGCACTCAGGGCATGCCTCAGACAAATCCCACCCAAGTAAAATAACTGAAGTTTCATGACTGAACTGACTTGACTCAATTATTTACAGCTTTATCGCAACTTCAAAAAATAACTTCAGTGCTTTGAACTTGATTCTGTTTGGGTAAGATTTAAATTAAGGCATGATATAAGCCATCAATTCCACAATTAATGTCATCTTTTTCTGTACGACAATTTAGATTCAATTAATTCAAGTATTTTGCCATATAGCAGAGAAACCAGAGAACTGAAAGGAACTTCCTGGATCCTCACACACCTTGACACAACAGGCACCAGCAAAAAGCAATTTCTTTCTTATGTTCATCAAGCCTTACCTTCAACCCAGCCAGATTTATAACTCTCCTTGCACCTGGAGCAAAGTTGCTCACAGGTTTGGAAACCCAAATCATCCTTCATATTCAGTAATTCTTCCTCCTCAACCCTGTAGCTTATTTTCTGGATGTGTTCCCATTGCTTAGACTTACTAACCCATGTCACATCACCCTTAGCATGTGTACCTTCATCATCTCATCAATGCACCTGAAGTATCTCCTTTGTAATGCCCTTTTCTTTTTCTTAAAAACATTTATTTGTTCCATTTGTTCATTGTGCAAAGCATTGCAAAACACTGTCTATAATTGCACCAGCACTTCCCAAATGTGCTAGAAGCATCTCTTAAAGCTAAGATCCCACACGTCTTCCAGTCACACCCCTACAATAGTAACCCAGTCACCTTCTGGTTTTTCTTTTCAAACTGATGAACTCCAGTTCACAATAGAAGTTCTGCCTGCCACTGTGTGGAGGCACGAGCTTGCCCTCTGAGTCTACCATTACAAAAATTTAACTACAAAGTTTTAGAGCTCATCTTGTGCAATCCATTTATCACCCTCCTCTTACAGGTTATTGTTTGTGTGTCCCAGGCTGGTTTCACCACAAACATGCCATACATACTCTTACTTTTTACGCCAAGGTCATGCATGAGAAGCATTGTCCGTTTCATGACTCCTGCCCCCAACTGTTTTCCCTGCAGTACAAACACCCTCCCTTTCACCAGTTTACAGCCATCTTGCAATTCTTGCATAAACCTCAATCCCTTTGACACAGTAATTAATCTTCCATATGACTCCATAATAAATCCTTTATGGCAGAGATTAAACAATGACACTTATCTCTCCAGAGAGAGCTGGTTTATTAAACAGACTAGTGTGACACTACCTGCCATGGAGCAAACCACATGAAAACGTTATTCAGTTTTTCATGGGTCAGTTAATTCAGTCCTTGCTCAGTGCACGATGTTGTAGGCTCAGCTTGTTCTCTGTATTTTGTTACTAGCCCTGACTTAACAGATTCAATAAAATCCCTGTTACCAGACATTCGGCACTATATGGTAACTTCTTCCATATTCCAGGATGGAGACCTGCCAGTCCTGTTTCTTCAAAATAGCCAAGTTCAGTTACAGCAGTTTTACTTCTGTTCACTTACTGCTACTGCCCTACTGATGTACCTTCACGCTGTATCACTACAAAACTGAACCTTATTTTAGTTTTCGTTTACTTGAAGGATCATATTTGTATTACCTTTCTATTCTAACCTTGACTCAGAGCAGACCCACCTCCCCTTCTTTCCTCTTTCTATTAGAGGAAATTAGAACCAAAAAGCCCTATAACCTAACACACAGTTGCTTGTACTCCCCTCAAAGGCACAGCTAAGCTTTGCAGTCTGATGTTCTCAGGCTTTCTGATCTGCAAGACACAGGTGCCTCTATCAGTAAGTTCCTTTCATCCACAGCACAGTTAAACTCGGCAAACCAAGAGACCACCTCTTGCAGCAGTTTGCACAGGCTGCTCCTGGCTCCAGCAGGCCTTAGGCTAAATGGACTTCATGGACTTCGATATCAAGCTCAAGACTCACACAGCACCTCAGTCAGTAAAGCTTGTGGCTCCTACAAAAGTGCCCAAGCCAAGTATTTTGTACATAAGTTTTAAACTAGAGCCATTTGCAGTTTTCCAGAAGAGACAATACCATGGCACCCTACACCACACCAACTCCTCTTCTCCCACTGGAGTATCTTCTAGTAGGTATAGTAAGGCCAAGGGTCTGTACCAAGGGTCTTTCAGGGGAAGAAGATGGAGATAAAGAAGATCAGTTCCCAAACTATAACAGTTTATAGAACTGAAAAGTGAAAGACACAATCAGCAGCAGCAGCATAAAGCTGAATTCCATCAGCACATACTTGACATAGAGATACTGTTAAAATCTGGATGTGGAGTAACTCACTGGAAGGCCATTCATACATTAAGAAATTCAAAAACACAGCCTCACTGCTTAGATGCTTACTTGTCTGCCTACTGACTCATAGGGAGAAAACTCAGCAATAAAATCACCAAAACCAAAATGCAGAATGCACTGAAGTTCCTGAAAAACCCTACAAAGCCACAGTCTAAACTGCATCAAGAAGCATAGTAACATTCAAGCAGGAATGCAAGTCCCACAATAGCCTAAACATTACAGAGCTTTAGAACTTTAGAAGTGGAGCATCCTCATGCTGCTCCTGCTCCAAAATGCACCTTCAAAGGGAAGCTTATGTGAAGCAGCTTATTACAGTCCTTTTAAAATTTCATTTTAAGGCTCAAGGATTTGCTTTTCTCATGTCCAAACACCACCGAGCCAAACCAGGCTCATCAGAGGAGTGCCAGGAACACCCTCTACGCCCAGTGGCGGCAGCCAGGAATAAAGCTGCCTCTGAGGAAAGAGCTGGGCACCAATGACAAAAATGGCACAAAGGTGAAATCTTCTAGAGCTACAGGGATGGTTAAGCTGGAACAGACAATTTAGCTCAGGATGTCACCTCAAGGCCAGGGGCAAAACCTGGTTTTTTAACTTCGTGCTAAGCAGAGACAGACCCCCTTGGAACACCCCTTCCAGTCCCTGAGGAATCACACACAGGCTGATTATTTTAACACACCCAGCTGAAGCCCATGAACTTGTCTAATACATCATGAAGCCATTTACACTTTTGTCACTGCAGAGGCTGACAAAAGATCCAGTGCTCTCAAGACTCTCTACAACAGTCATTCAGACAGGAGTTAATTCTTTTCCCTCCAGTGTGTTTAGGAACTGCTCACATGGAGCAGCTGAACTACGAACTAAGGAGGAAGCATTGCTTTTGTTTAGACTCTCTAAAAGGCAGGCAAGACTTTCAAAAAGCAATTAGTAAGAAACATTCCTCTGTGATTTCAGACTGTAAAGACAAAGGAAAGGGCATACAGTGGAGGTCTGGGGAAGAGTCCAAAGCAAATTAAATAAATTTCATCAATAATAAATAATTCGTTTAAAAGATCAAACAAGCAGACATTTAAATAAAATACGGAATAGCCTGTGCCCAACTCTAAAGAGGGTACAAGAGGTACTAGAGCCTCCCTCGATCTCCCTGTACTGCCACTCTGGAAATAAAAAATCATGAGTCAAGGCCAGAAAAGGTCACAACAAAGTAAGAAAGGATTTTGCTGACCACTCTCCCAGACATTTCACACCTCACCAAAAGCCCCCAATACCTAACGCTAAACCCTGAGCAGCCCTCCCTAAAGGCGGCTGCCCCACCAACCCCACATCTTGTGACTACTGGGCAGGCCAGGGAGTACCAGGCAGGCCTCCAAGCACAGCTCGTGTCTCTGCATCAGCTCCCCAAACCGTGCTGCACAAGTAGGACAACCCCACCGTACAGGTTTCTCCTTCCCACAGGACACCTCAGACACCCCCATGCCTTCGTGTCACCTGAGCCCACACTCCACGACAGCCGGGTGGGCCACCAGCACCCTGAGCTCCTCTGCCCACTGCCCTCATATCTCCCTCATGAGGACCCCAAGCTCCCACTGCTCTCACCTCTCCCTCCTCAGGACCCCCAGCGCCCACTGCTCTCACACCTCTCCCGCCTCAGGGTTCCCCAGCANGTCACACCCGTGTCGCACCCGTCGTGCCCCAGGGGCAGCGCGAGCCGCGGTGGGCGCCCGGCCGCCCCCGCCCGTTCCTGAGCCCCTGCCCCGAACGCCTCTCCTTTGGGACAGCAGCACTGTGAGCCCAGCTTCCTGCTGCTCCCGCTCCCTGCCCTCCACCGCCTCACCTGCCCAAGGCACTGCTGGCCACTCGGAAGCTGCCGGAATCTCTAGGAGTGGAAAAATTGCTACCTTGGCTTGTTCGGTGAGGGCGGTGTTTTGGGGAAAGCCGTGAAACGTCTTGAAATAATTACCAGTTTGTACAAACGAAAAGTCTTTTGTTTCTTTAAAGGGGAAAAAACATACGTTGCATCGTAGAATTGGAAGCTGCAACTACAGATACTGATGGAATAACTTCTATTCCAGTGTTCAGGGTGGGAGAGAGCAGCAAGGTTATGCACCACCTTGGATATTCCTGGACTCACGCAGGCTGACGGCTGGCACCAAGCTGGAGGCTGGTGACAATACAGAGTGACAAACACTGCACCAAAACGCACTTTCAAGATGCCCAGCTCACAAGGATCCATCCTATGTGATGGGTCTCTCCCCCCAGTATTTCACTTCCTTGAAACAAATGAGTAACTGACTATTTCAGCCTCTATTCCATATTTTTCCTCCTCCTAGAATTCCTTGCCCTCTACCATGAAGACTAGAATCAAAAGCCTCGCCACACACCCCTTCTGCATTCAGAGACAAAAAGGTTAGAACAAACCCACATTTTAGGTTGTTTGGGCTGGTTGGGTTTTTTTCATCTTGCAGACTTCGAGCCAAGTTTTGTGATGGAGGTGTTTGACTCATAGTTTCTAACATTTTAGACTCTCAACAGTAAAGCACGTTAATCTTGGACTCGTTCTGGCAGTAAATGTAACGTGACTCCTCGGGGCTACTGAGCCTTGTGACCATTCCAGCAACCATCAAAGGGGAGCTGGAGTTCTGGGAAAAATACCGACTGGCAGTATTTTGCCTCACACATCATCCTGCCAGTGGCGGGAGCCCAACAGCTTCGTCCACAGGGCCAGGGAACAGCTGGGGTCAGAGGCCACCCAAGTCAGCCAAATCTAGCAAACACTTTGCTAAACCTTTTCCTGTGAATCTCTTAAGCCCTTGGTGTTCCTGATTATGGAAAGGGAGAGCACTGCTCCACACCTGATCTCTGAAGGGTTAAGCTTCAACAACGATTTCTCAACTGTTTCCTAATTGTCTGCCTGCCCTCCCACCTAGGCTGCCATACATACTCAAGCGCTTTTTGCCAGCCGTTTTGCATACAAGAGCAGAAAGAAAACTCTCCAAGAAAGCCTTCACAGGCCTTAGAGAGCATGATGTACTCACACAGGCATCCTGCTGAATGCACTGCAGGATGTGCTTGGCTGGAATCAGGAAGTCTATGAGGTAGTGCAGTCCATCCCCACGGTACGTCTTCTCCACCACATCAAAAACTTGGCACAGAACAGTGGCTGCGGTAGCCTCAAACGGAGGGTAGAGTGCTGATAACGTACTCTGAATGCAGCCGTCCAGTGATTCCGAGTCCTGCCGAGAGAGAAAAGTGTTAGTGGTACCAGAGCACGGTTTGCCCAACGCCCAGCAGCGCAGCCATCTCCAAATGCAGAAAGAACGAAGATCAAAGGAGCCAAGTGCTGTCCTTTCTAGCTTCTTTTGGCACCAGCGATTCCAGGTAAACACAAAAAAGCTCTCCCAAAACGGGAGTGGAGTGCTCACAGAGTGCTGCGCACAGCGGCGAGAATTCCCAGCTTTTGCTTACGCAGCAAGTCCTTCTCCTGCCTGCGCGGGGTGGGGCGGCTGTTAGACCACACCGCAGCACGGGAGCGCGTGCGAGCGAGACAATCGTGGAGTGGGCGCATCACCAGCCCCGTATTTTGGGTGGGCTCGATGGGCTAAGGGCAGTTGCAGTGGGCTGAAGCTCCTCAGCCTCCTGCACTCTGGAGTTCCAGCGCAGGATAAGGTGCCGGAGCTGTTTGGTCCTGTGGAAAGCCATTCACCAGTGCAACTCCTCATTATTCAAAGCTGTTTGCCTCTTATGAAAGGCTCCACTCCAGGAGCCAGGAATTTTCTGCAGTGCAAGATGCCTCACACCAGGATTCACACACTGCATGTGAACAGGGCTGCCTGTGGTCCCTGAGCACACCCATTGATACCTAGGATGCCTGTTCAGGGGGATCAGAGGCAATGGCTTCCCTGCATCCACCTTCATTTGGGAGAACCTGCCAGCCAGAGCCTGCCCAGAGTGTCAGGACCAATTCCAGTGCTGGAGGCCAAATTCTGAGTTATTGCATGGGTGTAAATCAAGAGAGCTTGCCAAAAAAGTAACAATAAAAAAAATATAAAGCTGTACATATCTGGAGAGAGGATCAGGATCCCTCCTTTATTTTCTATTTTAGAGGGGATCCCTTGGGCTAACTTACAGCCAGTGGGAATAAGTTTTGCTACAAAACCAAATGAAAGTTTACTCAGGTGTCTGGCCAGATCCTCATCTGATCTAAATCCACCTCCTTTCACTAGAAACAAGAAAAGCACTTCAGCTGCTGGCCCAGAATCCCTACAGCCTCCTGTAGAACAGGAACAACTGCATGGACATGCCTGAAAACACACTTCAGCCCCACAGCAGGATTGGGAGAGAAAGTTAAACAAAGCAGTGCCACAACAGCTTACACCACAACCGGGGAACAGTAGAACGAGGGGATCAGGAGGAAACAAACCCTTTCACTGCTTCCACTTCATGGCAGCACATCACTGCAGATGCCTCCACTGGCCTTAGAAAGTTCAACAGTCTCAGAGTAAGCCTGAACTGACCTGCAGCCCAGCAGAAATGATGCTCCTCACACAAGCCTTCCCATCTCTCGCAGCTTAACAATCTCCAAGTTCTCCCTTTAGAGGGTTGGGTGTTTTAAGCACAGTATAAACTCCCTGCTCTGATGTAAAGCCGCCTTGTAGGACAGCCTGTGGGACTGCACGGGAGAGGTGAGGACGCCCAGGTGATGCCTCCACAATCTCTGCCTGCAAAGAGCTGGCAGAACTCTGGTGACAGGCAAACCACACACTGCCTGTGGGACAGTACTGCTTCCTTACCTTTTCTGCTGTTTCTCCTGATGTCAGCAACAAGCAAGACTAGATGGCAGCAGGCTCCTAAAGTATCCACACCTTTTCTGAGAGACCAGCTGCCTCCTGCAATACTCCTCAAGGCCAATGCAACCAGATAAACAGAGGTTAAGGAGCTATTTTTCATACTCATAGAATCATAGATTATCCTGAGTTGGAATTCTTCATCCAATATTCTAAACCCAAGAATTCCAAAAGCAGGAGCCCTATGTGCATGCTACCAAGTGCTGAATTCTAGGGATGAGCATTTAATCCCAATTCAAAATAGGAGAAGAAGGCTGTTTTACACAACTTACTTTCCACTCAGAAAAATAATAACCTCTGTTGACACCAACCTGTCCCAGCAAGTGCCTGTGACCTAGTCAGACAAAAGTGGCCTTCACACAGGTGCTCTCCCACCCCACCAGTCACCTGCTTGGGCACTATCACTGTAGCATTGCTGCTGGCAGCATTTGACAACAATCTCTCTCTGACCCTCCGCAGCCCACAAGTTCAAAATATCAGTCAAAACCAGCAGGAGCTGGTTCTGTGACATCTTCTGTCCCCATGTCCTGCTTGAGCAAAATTCTTTCAGATATCAATCCCTCCCAAAAATAAATCTGTTAAATTTACTGTTGCAAATAAAACAAAGAAGTCAAAATATTTGCACATGAGTCAGTACATCGCTCTAAGGTTCTCACACCATTCCTGCTGCCTTAGCCTTCACAAAACAATTATTAACATTGGCACCAAATCAAAAATCCTTTATATGGTTAAAATAAACCAGGTCGTACGTTATCCTTCCTTTAGTAAAAGACAGAATAACCATAGCCTGTAGCCATTGCAGAGGGCAGTGCTAACTGCACTCCAGAGCACAGAGGCTTTATCTCCCTCTGGCTAGACTATACCACAAAGCCATGATAGCTGTGTAGGTTTCTAAGGGATGGAGAGGTGGTTTCAACCACTACCTTTTGGTAGAAAGAGATGTTTGCATCAGTCTCTGCTAATTCTGCAGGAAAAGCCCCAAAGAGGAAGTAGATTCTCACATCCCACCATGCTGCATGGGATTGTAGCACCAGCATCCTTGGGAGGCTACAGAACAAGGATGGATGCAGCCTCTGTGTGCCACAGATGAACGTGGAGGTGACACTGCTTTTCAGTGCTCCCACGCAGGATGGTCACCCAGGGATAGCTCCTGTCTGGATGGAGGGTGAAACATGACAGAAGGTAGAATATGGCAGAGCTTGGAGCCTCCAACAGCAACAGATTCTCCTTCAATAAGGGACTCGTTAACCCAGCTCACAATCCTAGGGATGGAGCTGCTTATTCACACTGATTAACTTCTCAGATTGCAGAGGGGCTGGAGGAAAGCACCTCATCAAGGACTGCAAGAGGCCTTATGGTCCTGCTGTGGAATGCCAGAGCACAGATGGGCAGCCTCACACATCTGCAGGCAGCCCCCAAGAGCTGGCAGAGCCTGGCACGGGAGTTTCCTGAAAAAAAAAGCCTCCTTCAGGGACTGCAAATTTCAAGCTTCCCTGCCTCCAACACTGTTGCCACATCCCTCTCACAGGAAAGGTCCTGGACATGTGTTCCTTTTCAGCCACTGGGCACAAACACCAACAGGAGCACTTTCCAAGCAAGCCAGAGAGCATCTCCCCAAGCAAAAGGAGTCTTGGGATACAAATGATTCTTTGTCAATAGCATGGGAGAACCTATAAACTCCAGCTCACTGCCACCACTCCACCACAACTCCCAAAAGAGAAACATGCTTTTAAAATAACTCCTCTATAAATCAAGGCGCTAAATAAAGCCCAGGTTAAGGTCATGTCCGGCCAAACTGGCTTTCACTGCTGCTCAGCTGGGAGCTGGCTGCTGGTGCAGGGGCTGGAGCACAGGGAGGGAAGAGGAAAGCACCACATGGGGATGGGATGGGATGGGATGGGCTCCACAGGCTGAGCCATGTGACAGGAACAACCTTGCATGGTCCTACCCAGGAGGCCAAGGGAGCAGTGAAAACCCAGGAGGACTTCACAGCTGGCAGAGGGCTTGGGCCTGAACAGTGGGGTGGGTGGGCTGCCCTCCCCACCCTGCATATCACAGGAACCACAGATGCTGTGACAAATAGAACAATAGAGACTGCTGTGGCAAAGTTCTGCTGCTCAACCCTTAGAGCCCCACTCCATCACAAACTGCAGCAGGAACCAAGAGTCAATCAGAAATGAGGCTACGAGTGCCTGGGCAGAAGAGGAGCCCAGCAGCTGTTGCAACCCTGCTCAGGGGACACATCTACTTCTCCTGGTGCAAGCAGACACCGCAGGATAGGAGAGGAGCCTGTCATGAGGCATCTGGAGTAACCAGGAGCTTCTTGGGCTTTTCTAGGTGTATTCATTGAATTTTCTGCCTACTTTTGTGGGCATGAAGAGAGCAACTCCATAGCAGCTCCAGTCACTGGGAACTCCTGTCATTCTACATTTCTTTCTGACTCAGGACTGAACTTCTTCCTCTTTGGGACCTACTGCTCACCAATTAAGTCTGAACCCTGGAGAACCTCCTACAGGTTTGGAGAACAAGAAGTCAGCCTGCCTGGGTAGCAGAGAGATCATCCCCAGGGGTACACACACACTTCACACAGCATCAGAATACCTGTGCTCTTCAAGCAAGAGATAGCAACCCAAGTGGCTCAGGAAAATGTAAGTCAGTGCAGGGGAGGGCTGCAGTGCTGCTGGACCCACCTGGGACTACAGGCCTTGGCAGCATTTTCCCTACAACTCACCCAAGCACTTTGCTCATTTTGCCTACAAAGTATTGAGTCTTGGTCAAGATGAACATGAAGAGGCACAGATCTTCCCGGGAGACAGCACAGATGCTGTCTAGTCTGCAGACTACTAAAAGAGATTGTTTTGGTGAGACCAGACTAACAGTTTGACTAACCCATGACTTATGGCAGACAACACTCCTTTCCAGCAGGCTGGACTGGCCCATGTAGCATGCTGAGGATTCATCTTGCAACAGGAATTTAGTTAAAGAACCTACAGCTCTGCTCTCCGAAACCTACACCCTCATTTGAGCTGCCAAAGAACGAAACTACATGTCCCAAAGTGCCCCAGTTAAATCCAGAGCTTGCCGTGGCTTGGCAGAGCAAGGAGCATAGCTGGGCAGTGGAGCAGAGCCCGGCGAGGCTGCGAGCGCAGCGAGTGGTGCCCGTGGTACACCCAGCTCTGAGTCATCGAGCGTCTCGGCTCCCGCTCAGCAGGGAGGCCTTGCCAGGAGCTCCCGCAACTTTGCCCTTCTTCTGCCGGCTGCCCGGAGCCTGGCCACGTCCTGCACGCACCCACTTTCTCCCCTCTTGCCCAGGTGCCAAGACACAGTGCGAAAGAAGGACAGGAGAGACCAGAGTGTGCAAAGGTGAGGGGAAGAAATGACCCAACCCTCCCATACCCCAGACTGGAAAGTAGAAATAACAGCAAAACTGGGGAGAGGCAGAGCTCCAAGCAGCACAACACAGCGCCTGCCCATGGCTCCCAGCCAGCTTTGGGACTGGGGGAAAAGGAGCTCACAGCAGGCGCTGAGCAGGGCCGGGTGAGCTGGTCCTGCCGCCAGCAAAGGCTGCTGTGCTGCACCGCTTGGCTGGGGCTGCTCAGCTCTCAGCTGACGTGAGAAACCTCATTTCCAGTAAAAACAGACCTCTGGGCTTTCCATGAAGCCTTTCCACTTTCTGACACAAAGCTGAAAGACAGGCTGCTTTGCCTTTAAATAAAAGAGACATTTCTGTGTTCAGAAAGGTCTTTGGCTAAAAACAAGGCTTGTTTTTCTGACAAAATTTGAGATTTCCCACTCCATTGCTGCAGAGAGGAGAACCCTCCCAGCCCCATTTCCTGAGCTGTTCTAATCACAGCGGCAATGAGTTCAAGAGAGAAAAATCTTCCCAGAGCAAGTGCCAGCTCCCCCCTCCGCTGCTTGCTCTGAGGCTCAGGGGGAGGCTGAGAAGAGGGCGCCTGCCTTCGGCACCCTGCCTTCCTCTGGATAAAATAATGTATTATTAAGTGGCGCAGCTATAGAGGTAGGCATTCCCACTCCTGTAATTACACCACCTTCCTGTGAGATAACCAAGAACAGCTCTACCTGCTCTTTGGGCTATTGTTTTAGGCTTTCCAGGGAGAAAAGCACAGCACCCAGTTCCACTTGGGAGGCAAGCTCACCCAGGCCAGCTTTGCTGAAGGGCTGTACCTCCAAAAGCAAGCTGCTTTCTGCATGCCGCCATGGCATCCCTTGCAGAGGGCATGGCTGTAGCCTGGCTCAGCTCCCCTGCCACCGGGGCAGGCAGGACTGCTCCACAGCCTGTGGATAAACCAGCTCCTACAGCTTTGCAGGGAGTGGTGCTCTGCAGACAGAACTGAGAGAATCATTTCCAGATGCCTCCCTCTGTTCCCCCAGCCCTACTCCGTGTTGACGCGGCTGTGGCAGCCAAAGCAGCTCCTACTGGGCAGCACACAGGATTATCATTCCAGGCACTGCAGGAAAACAAGCGCTTGGAAGCGATTAACTCATGATCTCTCATTTAATTAAACAAAGGGAAAAATGATGTATTTGCTTTTCAGCTCCGAGGTGCCTGTTCTGCGCATGCTGTAGGTCTGGGCGTGCGCAGCTGGGGAAACACAGATCCAAAGCTGGGCGATCTCCCCAAGCTCAGGCTTGGTTTGTTTTCACTCAAGAGGGACGCCCCAGATTGATTTGAAAGTGAAGCATGACCTCCTGCAAGCTTCGAGCTTTGGAGTGCACAGCTACAGCAATGCTGTCCTTACATTGGAGCAAAAGGCAGGGAATAGCAGGCAGCAGAGGCAGCCGAGTTCAGGTATATCCCTGGCTCTGCACCACACTGCAGGTGGCCTAACACAGGCATTATCATACGGCACCATGACCGGTCATCTGAGCCTGCTCCCCAGCCCAAGACCGCTGTTTACTTGGGCCTAATACGGCACCTTCCTCCTAATTCACCTTACTTCTCTCTACCCTTCAGGTTTTCGTACTCCTGCTTTTCTGGAGGAGAGCTTGTGACTTTCTCCTTTGTCTGTGCAACATCCAACACATCAGAAGAGCTGCTGACAACTGCTGAAGATTAAAGGGGCCAAAGTGGGAGTGACCTACAATCCAAAAAAGTTGTCTTTTAGTCAGAGAGAGGAAGAACTGGGAAATGGAGATAAGCATTTCCTCACAGGGACATGTCTTGCTCCCAAACGAGTTCTCAGTGTACTGAGCAGGAGGTAGGTCTTATCCATAGCAACAAATGAGCCCTGCTCTCAAAGACCAGTTACTTTCTATTAGAAATAGATCAAGGAGATGATATAGGTGTTTAAAGGGCAGCTGAGTGAACAGATCAAAGCCCTGTCCTTGAACAGACATCTTCCAGCTGAAGCAAGGGCCTGCAAGTGGATGAGAAGAGCTGTGTATAAAACATCATCCTACAGCTGGACACCAGCTTAATCTGTTTTAGTTTAATCAAGGCATTAAGTCCTTAATCTGAAATAACTGTCTAAGCACAGATTTATTTTTTTTTAAATATCACTGGCATAGCTCTACTAATGCAATTAATTAACCAGGTTGTACTCAGTGTGATGCAAAGCTTTGGGTACTTTTAGAACAACCTTCCCAGCAACAAACTCATGCTGGAAGAGCGTGAGTGCTGGCAGCCATAGTTTCCCTGCTTGTTGTTACCCATGTGCACCTTCCCACCTCCTCGAGACTGCCTGGAGCTCTCCTCTTCACTCCTGCTGCTGGACTGCACAGGCTGCCCTGCCTTGGGCACTGACACTCTGGCTGTGGCACCATATGCCACAGTCCAGCCAGGGACCTCCACATTCCAAGTGTCATGTTCCTACAACAGGCTCAGACAAGGCTTGCTAAATCCTGTTAGATATCACAGACAGAGCCAAGAATTTCACAGGCCACTTCTATACAAGACAAGTCCTAAGACATTGCAGCCGACTCCCTTTCTTTATAGGGCTCTTTCTGCAAATGCACTAAAAACCTTTCTCTCTGCTATCCGACAAAAGAAATTGCTTGAGCTCATTCACTGTATTATTAGTGACAGCATTTGCTCTGCTCTCAACTTCAGGCATTGGCATCCATCTGGCAAACCAACCCAAGCAGCAGCATGTTGTGCCCTTTCTCATTTCTGCCTAATGGGTACCAACTAATAGGGCACTCCAGGCAGATGAAAGATTTCTTTATACCAGCCAGCTATAAAATACCCTAAGTAAATTCTTCACCAAACAGGTCAGCTCATTTTAACACCTTGTAGTCAGAGGCATTAGACCACAGCCAACCCCTTGTGTTCAGACACCCATCTGGGGGCATCTTACAACAGATGGGCAGCCGCCTGTGCTCAAAAAGAAAATGATAATCCTTCATCAGGCCAGCTGATGAGTGCCAAAAATTATCTTCATGGGGTCAGTATTTAGATTATTAGTTCTGTGCCAGTGTTGCACACATTCTGGACTCACGTTCAGATCTCACCCCTTCCCTTTGCAAGGTGCACGAGCTGCTGGACAGACTCCCATGGGTGCTGGTGGATTCTCCATGTCTTGCAACCTCCAAAATTGAGGGTGGATGCCACAGAAAAACGACCCTGTTTTAGTTAAAGAGCTCCCAGACTCCATATGGGAGCTAGGTAACACTCTATGGTCCCAATATCCCGTAACAGATGAGCCATAGTTTCTTTTGGCCTTAAACACACTGTATTACCATGTGCTCATGAAATACAAGTCCTGCTGTGTCAGAGGGGGACAGAAACTGCTCTGAAGCAGAGCTGCAATTCCAGGAGGGGATGGCTGAGCTCACGAGAAAACAGTAAGTGCAGAAGGACCTTCCTTGGAGGAGCACATCCCTGCACACCATTGATAGGAGAAAGCATCCAGCAGCAGTGATCAGATGCCTCTTAGGAAGAGGCTGGGAAGAAGGATGAGCCAGAAGGACAGAGCAGGCAGCTCAGAGATGTCCATGGCTATGCCAGCTCAGCCATGGGCACTCCAAGAAGCATCAGTGTGTTCTGAAGAAGTGAGAAGTGTTCCTGGTCAGAGGGACCAAGATTTGTTCCAAGACTCTCTGAGCTCACTGGGGAACAGACACGTGTGTGCTCAAGTTCTCCTCCTGCCCCTAAGCAGCAAACCTGGGACAGATTCAGATGAAAACATTTCCCCTACATTTGGATACAGCACTAAATGCATGCCTCCCAGAAAGCTAAGTAAATCAGTCATAAATTCAGGGCATTTCTTTCATTAAACTCCCGAGTTAGAAAGGGTGAACACAGGCTTTTAAAGCTACTCCCTTTATAGATTTTTTTTCCCAAACAGAAAACAGTCTCACGTGTCCCATTATTTCCATACTTATCAAAGGAGGGTGGAGATTTAACTAGCAATTTCTAAAAGATCTTTGTGCACAGAAGGGACGTATGCCAAAACGTGGGTGGTTATAAGCCCAAACACAAAGGAGAATACATCCACAGGCATTTTTCCCCTTGATCCATTAACGGGTCTGCATACCAGCCTCCTGAGCATATGAGAGAGACCTTGTTCAAAAGGTAAATGTATTCAGCAAGATGACAACAGACAGCAAATAACCCACGTCCTTTAACCATGTTGGAGGCTCAGCAACGCTGGGGTTTTGTTGGGAGGCACTGAGATTTGACAAGCAGCCTCAGGGAAGGTATCCTCCTGAAGGAACCTGCTCAGGAAGCCTCTGCCACGCCTAACACAGGCTGCAAAGCTCAAGGTGGACACCTAGCTAAGGTCACCAGAACTCCAGCAGCTTTCCTTCTCTGCAGCATGCAAACCACCATCCGGCCACAGCAATCTGCCCCATTGCAGGTGGCCATAATGCCCCACAGAGACTACCACATCCACCAGTGTCCAGGAGGAAAACATGCAAGTCTTCTCTTCAGCTGAGCCATTTGATTCCATTCATATCAATGGCTGGTTGCACCAGCTGAAGCAAGGGTTCATCCTGGGCTTCCCAGGCTGATAGCAGGATGGCAAATCTGAGCAGACAGAAAGACTTTCAGATTTATTCTGTGCTGCTTTGATCTTGGAAGTTTCAGCTTGGTGTCCAGTGATGCAAAAAATAGGATACGTATGAAACCAGCAGTTACCACAAGAAAGGCTCCATTTTTTGATAATATTTTAATGAAAGACTAAGCCAGCCAACAGAGATGAGGCACTTGGTGTGGCAGAGAGGTATTAGCATGGTCAAACCTTCAGAGTCAACAAGGGCATGTCCACTCACTTCTCTGAGCTGCAAACCAGGTACTATGAGTGGTGCAAAAAACACAGAGCATCCCATTGGCCAGAAGTGGGCAGCTTTACCCTGGCAAGCTCTCCTTGCTTTTTACTGCTCTTCAGTCAGCAACATATCTGGTCCCAGTGCTACTACTCACTTTTTCAGACCTTGGCTACATTGAGCTCTGCAGGACTGGAACAGGGGGTTCCTTCATGCACAGACAGCCAAGAACAGGAACAAAAAGTGCTCTGGTATGAGTGCCTACAGGTGGGTTCAGTTTATACTTTCTGCAGAAGACACCTTGATTGTTTCAACAGAGATTTTTTCAACACTTCAGTGCTAAAGAAGCCTGTAGCCCCGGTGATGTGATTTTCACCCACACTCAGCACCAATGCTCAGGTTAAGGCTGTGCACAGCCTGTAGGACGGTTCAAGTTTTACACACATTGGTTGCAGACAGGGTTACGTTTGAGATGCAACTAGAAAATGAGGCTCTGTGAGCTAAGCACTGTGCCTGTGCTCTAGAATTTAGAGGCAGACATGCTGGCTATCTTGTCTGAAGTGACCAGTCACAAAATGTTGACAAGGCTCTCATGTTGTGATCTCTTCTGCTAGCAAGGTACGTTCTCAGAGCCAACTGCCCATGGGGGTGGGTGGCCAGCAGCACTGCCAGAGGGGGTTATGCTACAGGATGCTGGTTTTCAGAAAATAAGTGCTGACACTCAGCACAGAGTCCTCCTTGGACACCTGCGTTGTCTCACCGTAAGCATCTGCTGTCTTGCATTCCCATGTGGCACTAGAATACCTTTGGCAATTCCTATGTGGAGATACCTGGATGCAGCTGGCCTGTCACTTGCATTTAGCCATTATTTTTATTGTTACAATGAACAGCATGTTCACCTGCTCAGTGCTTTTAAAAAGAGGCTGGGCAAAATGCAAGTTGTCAACCTTGTTACCCCAGAGGAGGTGCTTTCAAACTGCTTCCATGTGCTCAGGATTATGTCTCTGGACTTTGTCTGTGTTCCAACATCTTGCTCATGGTTTTGGCACAGAAATAAAGAAAGAAGATCCCCAATGCTTAAAGCTCTTTGTGATTCCCAGACTCATTTCCTTCCCACCCTGGGAGAAGACATAACTGGAGGATAAAAGACCCTATTTTCTGCTGAAACCCATCCTCTCTCCTACTGGCATAGAGGTGGCACCAGAGCTTCTCTGCAGGAAGCACCAGGAAAGGTGAATCCTGGGAATACCAGGGAATGGAGAGAGATCCCAAGTCACAAAAGCCATGATGGGTGAGCAAGATAGACAGAGCCCAGCCAGGCTCCTGCCTTGCTTTCACCATGGGGTTTCTGCAGCTGCAGAAGTGGGCTACTTTGGCCCAAGGTCTCATCCCTTTGGTGCTTTGGGCATCTCCCAGCTGCCACAACCCTACATACCCTTACACACACATCAGCTCTAACACTGAAACCCCATGAAGAGGAATCATTTGCCTCACACAGAGCAGGGCAGCCAGCAGTTGTGCCTTGCCAGACCTCCATCAGGAGCCAAGTCTCCAAGAGTCCTGCAGACTGCTGGAGGCCATGGAAGGTCTCCTGCAAGCCAGCAGACTGACACACATTCACTGACATCCAAATCTTTTGCCTGCAGGGTTTGTTTGATTTACCAGGACACAAAAAACTCAAGTCCATCAGAACAGCTTGGAGCTACCATCACAACTTGGTTGCTCACAGAAATGAACCTCCAAAAATGCAGATTGGTCTACCACGACATTGAGAACAGACACCTGCCATGGACCAGAGGTGTCCACAATGTGGCCTGCACTCATTGCTGGGTCTGGTGCAGCTTGGCCTCTGGTTCCTATTCCTTCTAGCTGCACTCAGCACCTGAGAGGCACACGATCCCTCCTCAGCAGCAATACATGGTCCTTTAATGCCCAGCCATCTGGACTGCTCCACACAAAGGCCCCCGCTTGACAGCTTTTGCATCACACATTAAAACAACACCAAGGAGGACCTGAACTGAGGCTGAAGCACTTGGGAATCAGAAAGACACCTCCAACCTGAAGGAGCAGAGTAGCAGCAGCCAGTCTCTGCCTCAGACCTCCCAGGGCAGAGTTTCACAAGCACTGCTCCAGCCCATATGGCAAAATGCAGCCCCATGGGACTACAAGGGATGGCACCAACACTGCACAACCCCAAACTGTGCTCTCCTTTGATTTCAACTTCATAATATAACCTGCATAGACCAAAAATTGCCAGGAACACACTAGGCATGGGGTGAAGGAAAGAGGTCTTCTGACTGGGGTGGAAAAGTAGAAGTGAGATGCCTGCAGGCCTGCACAGAAGGATGGCAGAGGAGAGCACACCATATCTGACAAGCATGTGAGGGTAAAGAGCACCACAGGATTCTCTGCAGAGGAGCTGGAGGGCGGTTAGGGAAAAAGACATGGGTCTATAAACTTAGCTCAACTTGCAGAAGCCAGAAGTTGGTCAATTCATCCTTCAGTTCAAGCCAAGTTTCTCCAGGCTCAGAAGTTGAACTTTTAAGAACGAGCAAGTCACTGCCAGGCACAGCAGCAGTGCAAGCTACTTGTCCCCGTCATGGACTTTGTTCCTTTTGCTGTGGGGAAGTGGCCCATGACATAGCAGGACACCTCCAGGAGATTTGGGGCTGCTGGGCACGTGGATCTCAGCCTGAGCCTAGGAGCAAACCATCAGAAGCTGACTGGTGCTCAGTGGGATGTCACCACAGGGCCAGCAATCTCTCCAGCCGCTGACAGCCCAGGGCTGGGCACCTCTGTTTGCAGGGCAGTGCCACTGTGGCTGGGCAGGGGACAGCCCTGCAGCCACTCCCAGGGAGTCTAGGTGCTCTGCTGCCCACTGGGCTCACCATCCTTTCCCCTCTCCAAACAAGGATCCCCACGTGCAGAACTTGACACTGAAAATGAAGGGTCTGTGCCCAGCACCAGGGATTCTCTGGATGCCCACCCTGGGCAGAAGAAGAGGCTCTGCAAGAGGGCAATGCCCAGAGCCATAGAGCAGGATTGGCAAAGAGTGAGGGCAGGAGGAGAGCCCAGCATCCAGGCAGCACAAAAGACAAGGCTCTGCCCGAACTGACCCATCCCAGCTTCTCGCTCCAGCGCTGTACCCCGATAGGCACCTCGCAGGGGTCAGTGCCAACAAGCAGTCCGTGTCCCTGCAGCCACCGCCCAGGACTGGCACCAAGAGTACAGTGTGCCACTCGAGCAACGGGAAATGCCAAAAGAGCTGTTTCCCACTCCCGGCATTAGCGCCGTGCGCTGGCTCCGGGCAGGCTGCCCCGATAGCAGCTTCACCCCGCACAGCCCTGCTCGTGCCCAGGGCAAGAGCCCTTCGCCGAGATTTCCTTACCATGTTCCCGGCCTTCTTTATTCCCCCTCACTTCCAAAGACAGCGTTTTTTCTCTTTTTCCTCCATGTGTGCGACGGGGCGTCTCCTCTCCCCTCCGACGTGAACCACCGAAGCACTTTGAGTTCTGGACTGTAATCCAAGCCCTCACCGCCCCCAGCACAGCTCCAACTAATCTAACTCATGACACTACCGGGGCTGAGCAGGGGACCTCGAAGGTTTCTCTGACAGCCAACTCCAGCGCTAGACGGCAGAGGGGCATACCGAGAGCAGGGTGCCGCATCCCCCAGCCCTGCGGGGACCTGACGGACACGGGCAGAGCCAGAAGCGGTCCTGGGCTGCTCCTTACGGCATCGCTGCTGTCCGCGTCCCTCAGAGCGCCTGGCCCGCCGCACAGACCCGCTTAATGCAGACGCGTCGTGGCAGGGAGCTGCCTTCGCCCGGGAAGATCTGAATAACTGCTAGAGGAGAATAAGGCAGGCATCTCGAGAAGGTCTCCAGCTTCCCAGAGAGGTTTCCAGCAAAATCCTCCCCCCTCGCCTCCTCTCGGCTTGTTTTTCTCTAAGTCCAGAGAAGTTTCTCAACTCCACGAGATCCTGAGGCGCCGCTGCAGGTTAAGTAAAATGCCGAGAAATACAGGGAGATCGCTCTGAAATACTGTTTTTCTAACTTCTAGAAGGAAAACAGAGAGCAGTGACCGCTTCAGGCAACAGCAACAAACTGCATTGGGATCGGGCGAGAGATGTGGAGACCTCACCCCCTCCCAAAGGAGGAAGTAATTTAACACGGCAAGTTTCTCCACCCCTCCATTAATTGTTTAAGATGGCCAGGGGCCAAAATACTGCCCGAGCAGTGGGGAAGGTCACCAAACAGGCAGGCAGCGGCCTCCAGAAGTGACAACGGGAAAGGGCAGAGCCACAGAGGCGGAGAGAGAGGAGAGAGGCAGGTGCCGCGGGGCATCCCAGGATCTGCTGACACACAAAGGCTTTGTGTAACGGGAAGCAGGGCGGGAAGTGACACACGGGCAAAACCTTAGAGCCCTGGGCACGAGATGCAGGGCCTGGGACCAGAAACTGCCTCCTCAGCCTCAGCAACCTCGGTTGGGACTGGCCGTCCATCAAGGAGTTCACAGTGCTGGAACTTGGTTGTCCCCACTTATGGGAGAGGTCACACAAACCAATCCATCCCAAGAGACAGGGTGACTCAGACAGGATGTGAGGACCTACAGCAGAAGGGAAGACATCTCCTTCTCCTGCATGGACAAGTAGAACAGCAAAGGGCACTTGCCTGCTGAAGCTGGAGCAACTGCTACTAACACCTCTGCTGCCTTGGCTCAAGGGGCAGAGTCCCACAGCCTTCCCAAACCCTGCTCCACAGGGCCAGCAGCAGAGGCCATGCAAGCTAGTCCAGCTCAAGATCACCTTCAGATACTCCTCTCCCAGACAGGACTGCCAACAGTTTGCCCTAAAACCCCATGCATATGATGGCCTCATCACATGTTTCCAGACATAACCAGCAGCCGGGAGTTTGAGCAGCCCCAAAGCCAACCATTCAATCCACCAGCTGCTCGGTGTGCTGCTGAATTTCCTATTGGCAGCAAGGCTGGATGACAGTCCCTGCAGCGTTGCAGTTTGCTTTCCTTAAGCCAAAGAGATGTCCTCCTAAAAGGGGCTGTGACACTGACAGTGACCAGAGCTGAGTAGCTGTCTCACTGTTCAGCACTTGGCTTGCAAGTGCTGTCAGAGGCTCCCCCATGGCCTCGAACAGCCTGTCACCTTCTCCCCACAGCAGCACTGCCTCTGCAGGCAGTGTCCACATCAGGTGACAGCGGTTGTTAATGCCAAACTGGCTGAAGGAGAGCATCCCTGCCACCTCAACAAATATTAACAACCCAACACAGGAACCTAGTTGTCATCTGCAACAACTAATTTGAGATCTTAGATCTTGCCTGTGGATGCAAGAGAGCCTTTCTTTCCCCCTCATATTCATATCAGGAGGACGAGGAGCCTGGCATACTTCCCCAGCAGAGCCTCTGACCACAACTTTCAGGGTCTGCACAAGCTACATTTGCAGAGTAGCTTTGCCCTTCATCTATTCCCCCAGCACATCTCCCAGGCAATGAGCATGGCTACATTTGGCTAACCTTTGCAATATCTTCCTGCAGGTGCTGGGAGTTTCCCTAGGGACTGGCCCACTCCCAGAGAGGAGGGAGCACCAAGAGCGATGTCTCTGCAGCACACACATGACTGGCCGTGACAAGCTTTGTGTTATCAGAAGTACTAGGCTATTTCTGTTGGAGGCATATCCCCATCACAGAATAAAAAGAGGTAGAAGAGATCCAACTTACCTCTCACATCCAGATGTTTTATGGAAATGTCCCTGCTGTTTCTACAACTGCAGCATTACATGTACGTTTCCTTTCAAGAGGCCATGGCTGCCCAGGGCTAACCCAAATTTTAGAATCATAGAGGAATGCTGAGCTGGGAGGGACCCACAGTGATCAGATCCAATTCATTGTTCTGCACAGGACAACTCCAAAAATTATACCATGTGTGATTACCCCATCCTGCACACAACTATTTTTATCCAGCAAACAGGTCACTGCAACTACCCTGGAGTCTGCAGAGGGACCAGTCTCCAGGGAGAGATCTGAAGTCTCAAAAGAGTCTGGCCATCAGCAGCCTGGATACCAAGCCTGGGCTCTTTGGGGCTATTCCAGTTGCAGGCCAGAGCTCCTGCTCCTTCAGGGGGGCTACTGCACAAGCCAGGGGCTACCTCACCTTTGGAACAGAGTCACGTGCTCCCCAGGCAGCACAAAGGGCAATGCAGAGCCATTGCTGGGACATCCCCAGAGCCCATGGGGATGAAGGGGTTGGAGCAGAGAACCTGCTCCCATGCTGTTACTGAACCAGTCAAGTCTCCTACACCCAGACCTTTGGCAGCAGATCCAGGGTGAGCAGCTTTTGGCTTTCCTCACTCCTTCAGGTGGCTTGCACAGGCCTGGGAGCACAAGGTTGTAATCTTTTTTAGTTCTGAGTTAGCAGGTAAGACACTGTCAAGCCATCTAATTCCAGCTCTTTGATGGCCAGAAAGAGAAAAGTGGTGTAGGATTTTGCAGCATCCCCATAAACAGATGAGGAAGGCACCACATAGGTACTCAGAGCCTTGTTCCTATCCTATTTTCCATGACAAAAGAAAGCTCTCCACAAGCTCTCAAGCCAGCACCACTCAGGATGATGCAGGGAAATCGGTGGTGCCGTTTATAGAGGCTGTCAAACACAAGAGCAGCTTAGAGCCCAATCTCACACCTCCTCCCTTTCCTACACTGCACTTAAAGCTCAGGAGCACCTTCCCCCATACGGATTTCCAGGCTGAAGAGCCTGAGTTCAGCTCAGCCCCATCCCAGTCGGAGGCAGTGACGTGATTTCCTGTGCCATGGCACGGTGCTAAGGGGAACATCACACTGCTGTTTACTCATGGCTGGAACCTAATATAGTTTCCTTTTTGTTTTTTAATTGCAAAGTGGCCTTTCCCTCTTCTGCATTGTAGATCCATTTCCCGCACAAGCACATGGGAGACAGCTGTAGCCAGCACTTCAGTGGGTGTTAAAAAGCCCCTCTTGACTGAGGCTGACAACAATGCTGCGCTTGTTCCCAGCACAGTCTCACTCTGTCTCCTCGCAGGGGCAGCTCCTCGCTCTTGCGCGAGGCCTGCGCGTTCCTCAGGGTTGGTTTAATTGCTGAAGTCACTGCAAAGGCTGCTGTCATCCATGCTGGCAGAGACCTAGGTGCCCCAGCTTCCCATCCAGCAGGCCCGGGTCTTTTGCATGGACTGAGGGGCAATTTTACACCAAGGAAACTGCTTTGGTACCCACCTTCAGCAGCAGCTGACTATTGCTAAGCACAGCCTGTCCCAGAGGGGAATTAGAGCAAAAGGCAGCAAACACTGACACTAGGAAGGCTGGGAGCCAATGTTTGAAGGCTGGGGGGCCTCCCCAGAGTTGAAAGAAAAGGAGGTGGAAGAGGGGTCAGTACAAGTCTTCTGAAAATTTCAGAGGTTCTAACTTCAGACCCTCATCTCTTTCCCCTTGCTTCCTTTCTCCTTTCCTGGATCTGGTTTCCAGAGTTGCAGTATTTCTCAAGTGCCTAAAGCAGTACCACAACCTAGAGCTGAGAGAGAGCACAGACAGAGGTAGGAGGCAGGGAAAGGACCTCTGCCTTTGAGCCAACACTTAGCAGAGTTCTGCTTATTTTCAGTTGTGCAAATCAGGAAATGCTCAATTCTTTTATGAATAGGATTTAGCTATGCTGGAAGCAACACAGGACAGATGTTTTAGATGCCAGATAAGGACATCTCCTGACCTAGGGGAAGTTGTGCAATATGGATGTTAGCAGGATGATTACATTACTGTGGCCAGCAGCTCTTAGGAAAATACCCCCATGAGCTCCATTTTAGCTTAGAGTGATCACTGGTGCAGTCCACAGCACAACATAGAGAACCTCCTATGGCCACAGAGACTTCCAAGGGAATGGAGAGCCTGGGAACGGGCTGTGGCAGAGCACTACTCCAGGATCTATGGCTCCTGCTAACTCACTGATAAGTGGATGTCTCTTAATCTAATTCCAAGTATCTCATCACCAGGCTGGGGTTCTCCACCAGCTCCCATGTCCACAGACATGGCAATGCAGATATCCCATGGATTAAGCTGTACCCTGAAAGGAAAGGTATGTTACCATCCCACCAAGCTATCCACCATGAACCCTCATAGAATATCCTAACTTGGAAGGGATCCACAAGGATCATTGAAGTCCAACTCCAACGCTATACCCCTTCCACGGAGCAGCCTACAAAAACAGGGGAAGCCACCGAGAAGCAGTGTTAGACCCCACCCAGAACAAGCCTTAAAACCACTGACAGATTTTGCTCAAAACAGGGTTTGTGAAAGAAAGGCAGCAAGTGCTGCAGCAAGTAGAGCTGCAAGCAGCCCTTTGTACCAACTGCACTTCAGGAAAGAACTAACTCTCTCTCCCCATTAGGGAGACAAGAACGGGTGGTACGCAGTTTAATAACATTTAAACCTTTATTTCAGATCACAAGTAAAGCAGGCCTTGGCTTCACAAAAGCACATCTTGGTTTAACTAATTAATTTGATAATCCGCTATTTGCAATCCTCAGGAGACATTCAGCTTCTAAAGCAAGTAATTACCACTAAGTGGCAACCTCTTTGTGAGGCCTGGTCTGATTAGGGAAAAAAATTTCTTAAGCCAGAAATATAATCATGATGTGATTTCCCAGAAGGACTGAAGGAGAGACTACATAACAGCTGGTCACGCTCACCATCTGAAGGAACAGAAGCAACTCAATTACTAGGTCTCCAGCTACAATTCAAGATGTTGTTCAGTGCCACGTGCAACCATGGCCTGCAGTTAACCATCAGGAAGCCTCACAGGAGGTATTTTGTAGGGACAGAAATCAGGAAGGTCCCACTTGGGGGGCTCAAATACCCACGTGTGCCACAAAGGAAAGAAGGGAGAGGAATAATTTTTTTTTTTTTAATTCACACATCAGGCTGGCTGCAGGACATATTGAGAGAGGTGATTCTCCCCCTCTGCCCTCATGAGAACCGCCTTGGAGTACTGCATCCAGGTCTGGGGTCCTCAGCACAGGAATGACATGGACCTGTTAGAGCAGGTCCAGAGGAGGCCACAAAGATGATCCTAGGGCTGGAGCACCTCTTCTATGAGGACAGGCTGAGAGAGTTAGAACTGTTCAGCCTGCAGCAGAGAAGTCTTTGGAGAGATCTTAGAACCCCTTCCAGTACATAAAGGATGCTTACAAAAAAAAAAAAAGAGAGAGAAGTTTTTATGCAGGCAGAGAGTGATAGGACAGGGGGAGTGGTTTTAAGCTAAAAGAGGAGAGATTTAGATTAGGTGTTAGGAAGAAATTCTTTACTCAAAGGATGGTGAAGCACTGGCTCAGGTTGCCCAGAAAAGCTGTGGATGCCCCATCCCTGGAAGTGTTCAAGGCCAGGTTACACAGAGCTTTGAGCAACCTGGTCTAGTGGGTGGCATTCCTGACCTTGGCAGGGGGGTTGGAATTCTGAGGTCCCTTACAACCCAAACCATTCTGTGATTCTAAGTCCAAGCTCATAGTGTGCAGTCCCACAGAGAAGCAATGCAAGCAGGGGAATATCAGCCTTACAGCCTCTGCCCAGATATGAAGGCACAGCTTGATGACACAGTGTCTCCCCAGACAAGCCAGCTGGACTCAATACATGCAGAGTACTTGCTGGTTAGACTAGATCCAGGCATCCCCAAGTGCCCCGGGTTTTGGCTCAGCTGGCATCAATCACTGCCAGAGTCCCCAGGACAAAGTCCTGCTTCTGCCCTCACCCAAGACACCCATCTCAGTCTGAGCAGCTTTGGGCTCCTTTAACTTTGGGCCAGGGAGGGGACACACAGAGGTGCCCCCAGGCCTTATGAAGTGGCCATGCTGCACACCACTCTTGGGTTAATGCCTCTACAACAGTCTCCAGAGACTTCTCCTTGAAGTCATGAATGCAGCCAGCACAGGTAGGAGTAGGGCTTGGATGGAAAGCCAGCCTCCTGCCCAATCAGACACCATCCCAGTGCACCCACACCCTGAGGTGTTTCCCCACTGCAGGGGACTCCCCTCTTGGGTGCTGGGTCTCAGCATTCTGGTGCTTTGAGTACTAGGCAGGTGCACTGGTCAGCAGGATGTGACCTGGATGTACTGGAGAAAATATCCCAACCTTCCTCCCCACCATGAGCCTGTAGGACACACAGCCAGGCAGGGACGCACCTCTGTGAATGTGGAGTCAAGGGAGCTTAAATGGTTTAAGAGGAGCTACTTGTCTGTCTCCCCCAGAGTTTAGGCACTGCCTGCCTTCCCTGAGAACAAATTGCTCTTGGCTTAGAAATCCAGCTGTGGTTTCAGGATTGTTGCTTCAAAACTCACCACAATCTCTGAACAGAAGAACAGGTCAGCTTTTTCTGAAGAGCAACCTAAAAGCAACCCATCTGTCTCCAGATACCACGTATTTAATGGCACAGAAGAGTCATCTGTTTACCTTCCCTCCTGGCAGTGATGTTGCATGCCTTTTAGCCCCACAGCACATGTTTACTGTACTCTCTGAGACAGCACGCTCACCTCTGAGCTAGACGTGCCAGCGGGCACCCCACACCCTTCCTGCCCCGGCCCCTGTCCCACAGACAAGGGAGTCGGGGAACGCAAGGTCACACAGCACTGCAAATTCCATCCTCAGTCACGGCTGCCAGGGCCTGCTCCTCTTTCCAGGTCTGCTTGGCAGAGTAAGCATTGCAATGACAGACAAATACCCCCCTCCTCCATGGCTCCACACCACCAGGAGCCCCCCACTTGTGTCCCTGCTGTGTGCCCAGCTCATGCCTGAGCAACCAGCACCCGTAAGACACCTACCCAGCCCACACCAAGAGAAGTGGGTACATCCCTTGGAGGATGCCACTGAGCACCAACCATTACCAGGCAAGGGCTGGGACACACTTCTGATCTGGAGACCCATCCCTTCTCTTCCCAAAACCAACCTAAATCCAACTGTGCCCCTCCAGGAGGCAGGGCTAGCAGCTCTAACCAGGTGATCAGGGACCCCCACTCCGACCACTGCAATTTCTGCTCCACAGTTTGCAGAGCCAGGGCCAGCTCCCGGGTCCTACCTGGGGCAAGAGTCAGGGACTCTGATCCAGGAGCTTTGACCCCCAGAACTGCTATTCCCCCTGGGTGCGCACTCTGCCAAGCTCCCATTCAACCCCTCCAACCCCCCAAACCCCACACTTACAGCCAGCATTTGCAGAGCCTCTACCCAGCAGATCCCAGCAGCTCTTACAAACCATTCTCCCATGGCAGAATGTTTCCAGAGAGAAGGAAAGCTCTCACCTGCCTGCAGTTTGCTCCTCTAGAGCAGGCAGGCAGAGACGCAGCTAAGTTAGCCCAGCACTCCCTAGGGCAGAGCAATAGCCCCAAGATACACCTCCAGCTCCAGTCAGTGCCTTATAGAGCTACATGGGCGTTCCCTGGGACCAGCTGTCATGGTGTCTGTCACAGCTGGGCTGTGTTGCCCACTGAACTCAAGCAGTCCCACTGTGAGGCCTCCAGGTGCTTCTCAAAGTACCCTTAATGCAACTGGTGTTCCCAACAGGGGAATGACAACCTGCTCAGGGTCTGACAGTTTCCCCAGGTACAGAAGAGACCTGCTTTGTCCCCCTCTAGCCTTGCCCAGCTGGTAGCAAAGGGAAAAGATCTCAGTCCTCCAGCAGCTCTGCAAGGTTTCAGGCTGGTGTTCAGTCACTCTGCAGTGGGCAAAGAGCAGTTTGGGGTCAGGGTCTTCTCTCTAGGGGATCTAGAGCAAACTCTGCTGACTGCAGATCCAGAGCACTGAGAAGGCTCCTTATGTGCCACTGGGAAGGGCTGGTTTGACAGGGATGGGAGCGGTCTGCCGTGGAACATCCACAGCTGGCAATTAGAGGAGTGAACCTCAGGGAATGCCTACAGCAAGGATGCCAGGCAGGAACACAGAGCAGGTGGGACACAGGGCACAGTGAGGAGGTGGTGTGATGTGGATCATAGCTGCTGTACCAGGGACCCTTTGTTCCCAGTGTGGGCTGGAGGTAGAGGAAACACTGGGAAGCAGCACATGACTGACGTGCTGTGAGCCTGGTTCCAGCTGGGGTGGGCACCTCCCCTCCCTGGCACCAGGGCTGGAGAGCACCGGCAGGAAACTGTGATTCGATGCTATCAGCAGCAATAACAATGTGTCTCCTGAAGGAGATGAGCAGCTTCCCCTTCAGACAGGCAGGGTGGAGGGCTCCTGCCTCCTATCACCAATATGTCCTCTCTCCCTCTCACTTGCCCTTCTTCCCTAATGTTGCCGCTCTCTTCCTCCTTGCAGAGAGGATGTCTGCTCCCAAATCGAGACAGGGTAAGGCCAGCTACAGAGCAGCCATGGGAAGGTTCGAGGAGGCTTAGACCCTTCTGGGGTTCGTACAGGACTGTTAGACTGTGGGGCCATGAGCCTTTGGAGGAGCTTGGTGGGAGGAGGGACAAGTGGGTAAAGAGCTTCCTCCCCACCACAGAAACACACAGGTCCAAGTGTGTGTTCTTTGCTGCTTTGTTTTCTTTATGCATACAACGTTAAGAAGTTGGAATGGACGTTAAAGATCATTCTGTCCCAGGGCAGGAACACCTCCTACTAGACCAGACTGCTCAAGGCTTTATCCAACCTGGCTTTGAACACTTCCAGGGTTGGGACAACTACAACCTCCCTAGGCAACATGTTCCAGTGTCTCACCACCGTCACAGTAAAAAAAAAGGCTTTGGTTTTGGGTCATATTTTGCAGCCCCTGCCAGCGTTTGCTGCTGGGTGAGATGAAGGTGTCTGAGAAAGAGTGTGAGCTGGTGACTGAACCTGCACATCGCACCAGCCACCAGGAGAGCGGGAGGGAGATGGGCAGCAGCTTGGGCTGGCACACCAAAGGAGGCCTGAAATTACCACATGTATATTGTCTTTTCCCTTAAGACTACCCCGTCATGGAACCCGCGGGGCCTTTGAGCCGCGCTCCGCCGCTCCCGCCCCGCCGGGGGCTCCCTGAGGGGGCTCCCTGAGGGGGCGCGGCCGCCATCTTGGCGGGCNCGCTTCCGACCCTCGGTGCGTCACCCTCGCCGGAGGGGAGATGCTCCCCTACACCCCCGTCCCCCAATCCCCACCAGTTTGGGGGCGGTTTGGTTGCCTTTGGGCAAGCGACACCCCACGTGGAGCTGTATTTATAGACAAATCCAAGCACAGCGGAGGTAACTGCCTGACTTTTTCCCCTCTTCATTGCACTCCTCAGTCTGTAATTTCCTGTTTGCTTCTAAAGCTATTTTTACTAAGGAAAAAAAAAAAAGTTAAATACTTATAACAGTTCTATCTATTCCCTAGCAGAATAAAGCAAAGATCAGAGTGCGTCTAGCAGGGATCATGGATTAACTGTCCGGCAGCAGCCTGTCCCACCTGCTTGCTCCACAGCCCTTCCATCCCAGCACGTATAGCTGGTGCTCCTCCACCAGCCGGTTCCCATCAGCCAGCCCCACACCACAACATGGGAAAACTTATCAGCCTTCATAGTTGTTTCTTCTGTATTTCTTTTTCTGTCTTTCTGGGGTACCTTTCTGAAGCTTTTGCCAGCTTTCTCCACAAATAGAGGAGGGTAGGGATGTCTACTGAAAATAGGTGTATCCACACACACATATGTGGTAGAGAAGAGAATATCCTGGCCCTTGGGAGACTGGGATTTCTGAGAGAGCAGGCAGGACCCAAATGTGCAGGAGAAATCTAGAAGGGGTAACTGCTGCACAAGTGATACTCACATGGTCCCAGCACCAGCCATGCCTACAGGAGGGCTCTCGGGGCAGCTCTGAGCCCATAACTCATCTAGCTGCCTGTGAGAGCCTCAGAGATCCAAAACTGCCAGGGAGCCACACACGGCAAGGCCCCAGGTGGGTGCACAGCCAGAAGCCAACTTCCCCCCAGCCAGCCCAGTAGCCAAAGCTTTAAATGGCTCTCCAACTTCAACACCGTGGGCTTAGCTGGGCTCCAGGAGGCAAAGTTTGTGTGCAGGCAGGGATTGCCCCGCATTGCTGTGACAGAGGAAAGCACAGATACAGCACAGCTGCTACAGAGTTTGGTTGCTACCAGTGCCCTGTGGCCTTTCCAAGCCCTTCTCCCTGGGTTGCCCACAAGCTCGGGATGACCTGTGGTCTGATGTAAACCAGACCAGCTAGGCTGGTGGCCACCTCCCCAAGGTGTCCTCAGCACTCTCCCTCCCTCTCCAACTAACCCGCCACACGTTTCATTTACCTTCAGGACAACCTGGATGTGTGGCCACAGATGCCAGGAGAAGATGAGGTGAGAGGAGCCCAGGTGGCTTCTTCAGGGATCCTTGCCTTCCAAGTGGCTATGAGGAGCAGCTGTGTCTGGCTGCAGGGAAGATCACAACTCTTGGATCTGGGGTACTCATAAAATCAAAGCCCCCACCATGCTGGCTTCCACTCTGGCTGTTCTGCAGAAATCCCCAGGAGCAGCAACCTTATCATGCAGTCCTCAGGGATTCCCACACTCTCGTTTACTCCTCCAGGGAAAAGCAAGGAAGTCTGAGCCACGAAGGAAGGTGTGGATCACCTCACCCAGCTCCTGCTGACCTAAAGATCCCTCTGATCTTGTCCGTCCTCAGCCAGTCCACGCTGCAGCCTGTTCCCTTGCACGGCCGGGCTGTGGGGAAAGTCTTCTGGGGAAAGGCACCCTGCAGCCCGACGGGTGGCACAGCCGCTGGGGAGGGTGCCCAGCCCTGCGGGGAGCCCGGGGCCGCTCAGTGCCGGCAGCCGGCGGGGACAGCCGGGGGAGCCAGGGGGCTGGCTCCACACGAGCCGGAGGGGTGCAGCGCGGAGCACAAAGGCTCTCCCATCCTGGCCGCTCTGCCCTGGAACGCAGCATGGGAACCACTGCCCAGCGCGAATCTGTTCCTCATTATCCGCCCCGGCTGCCGGCTGATCCCGGCTCCGTCACCACTCGCGGCACAGCCCCGGCCCGCTCGCATCCCCTCAGCCGAGCAACTTCTGCACGGCTTCACCAGCCAGCGCAGCTGGGCACACCAGGGGCAGAGCTGGCATCCCCCTCCGGGGGTAATGCCAGAGGGAAAACGAATTGTTCCCTCCGCCAACAGGCAGAGGAGGCTTCCAGTGAAAGCAGGGAGCAGGGATGGCTGCTTCAGGTGCAAAGAGCGGGAAGGCAAATGCAGAATTCAGGGAACATGTTCAGTCTGATCGTGGGTGAGATGGATGCCTGGACAGATGGACATGAGGAGGCAGGAGCAAGGAACAGACTGATGTGTCTCCAAAATATTTGTACCAGATATGATCAGACTGAACACCTCTCCTGAATTCTTCTGCATTTGCTGTCCTGCTGTTCTCCATGAAAATATGAACATGGCTAAAGCTTCTACCATGCTTTGTGTGAGTGAGAGGTGAGGAGCTGTCTCCTATTCACTCGCTTCTCACTGCTTCTGCCTGTATAGAGCAGTGTGAAAACCTCCCAAGAGGGTGTCAGAAGTGCTCCAGAAACAGAGCAGGATCATCAACCATACACGTGAGTCAACAGCACCCTTGCTGCAGTGGAGAATATGAAGCTGGCAAGTTCAAGAAAATTATTATTTCTTGGACTTGGTACCTGTGAGACACAACTGGGTGCTAGTTCCAATCTGGGGCTTCCCAAAAGAATATATATA
>VXAD01000401.1:214451-230700 GCA_013399195.1 Dicrurus megarhynchus | reverse complement strand
TATATATATATATATATACACACACACATATATATGTCAGGGAGAACCAGCTTCAAGAAGACAAGGCAGAGGGGAGCTACCAACAAGGTGGCACACAGAAACCACAGCCCAACTCTTCCCAGAGACACACTTGGAAGAACAAGACAGGGACAACCTGCCCCAGGGGGAATATTTACTGGGCATAAGGAGAAATTCATTCTGTGCAAGACTGGTGTAGCTGTGGTGTGGCTCTGGGACAGGGACAGTTTACACCTACATCCTCAGGGACATTCCAAATCCAGTGGGACAGGGCTCTGAGCTACCTGCTCTAGCTTTGCTACCAGCAGGGAGCTGGGGTTGGACCACGGACCTCCCAAGCCCCTTCCAATCTGCAATTTACCTGATGCTCCAATGTCCATTGTGCAAAAGTGATGTGGCAATTTTAAGACTCACTTGTAAGGCAGCCAACACCAATCCACTGCGCACAACTCTTCCACACAGCTGATGCCAGAGCTGCCTTACATCCCCTGCTGACTTCACAAGTTTTGGTACCACAGAGGAACTGGAGGAGCTGAGTATTGGAGAAAGCAAATGCCTGTGGAAAAACGGTGCAGGTTTAATGGCAGGCTCTAAACAGAAGCCTGGGTGCAAAATGACAGGTCTGCTCTCAGATGAGGTTGCTTACAGTAACAGTCAGAGGGTTGTATGTTCTGGGTTAGAGTCTGACGAGCAGCTCCTCTGGTTGTGCCTTACTCTGTCCTGGAGAAGCAGAGGTTTGGGCACATGTGTTTGTGGTTTGGCCCACTCCTTGTGTTTTTCCACTGAAGCACTTTAGTATTTTTAGGCTGAAAGAGATGACTCTGTGCTCTGCTGGAAGAATCAGAGCAGTCCTGTGCAGGCAGGACACTCTAAGGTAAAATACAGAGAGTGGAGTACAAGAATAAAAACTGGCAAGGAGCCACCATCCCTGCTCACAACAAGGCTGGGGTTGAGAGTGGGAAGAAGGCGCTCTGAGCTGCTGGCTGGTGGCATGGAGAGCCTGCACACACATTAGCTGCTAGGCTCAGATATCCATATGAGAGAGCAGCAACCAGCCCCAGGATTTCCTGAAGCTGAGATGTCTGCTTTCCCTCCTCTGAGGACCTAAAGGCCACAGACCCACCTCTTCCAGGAAACAACCTGGCCCACACAGCCTGGTGCACTGCCAAGGCGATTGTGTCTGCAGGCGATGCTGGCACTGAGGTCCAGCACACAGAGCACAGCTCAGCCAGCAGCGTTGTCAGTGGGATGCCAGGCAGATGGGGAATGTCACAAGGAGCAAGAGCTTCCACAGGGGCCAGTGCAAAGCTCACAGGGCTAGGAGGTTCATTTGACCCTGCCAAAAAGGACCTGGGGGTGATAGTGGGTGCCAGGTTCAATACAAGCCAAACATCTACCTTGTGAGTCAAGTAAACTACATTTACTCTCCTTCAGGAAAAGCAGAGACCAGGAGATCAAGGGAAGAGCAAAACCAGCACACACCGATGCAAGGAGGCTCCTGTGACCCAGAATACCCTGAAACAGACCCCTTTGAAACATATTTTTGGCAAGGAGAGAGGACATGGGAAGATGCGGGCTCCCAGCATGCTGGTGGCTGTGCAGCCACAGCTCTGGGCAGAAGGGCCCGGCCTCTCGCCAGCTGCTCCCTCTGCACAGCCTAATGATGGCTGCAGGCAAGCGTCTCTTTGGAAAGAATTTCACATTTTCCACAAACTTTATGGAAACCAGGAAATCCAGTTAGGCACATCAAGGCTGAGAGAGGGGTTGGGGCCTCGGGTGGAGAAAAGTGGAAAGGCACAGGGACACGGTGCCTGCAAAGGAGAACTGAACCAGGATAGGCAGAGGTTCCCAGACAGCAGACAGACCAGACACAACGTCTGCTCCAACTCCAGTTTATTGAACATTACAAAATACTCTGCATATATTTTCACATTATAACAATATCCTTGCAAATAATATATTAAGTCTTGAGTCATTTGTGGTGCCCATGGCTACAGAAAACACTGACCCAACTAGAGATTGAGTATGGCCCAATATCAGAAATCGAAACTAGAATAAGTCATACCAGAAATGCAAAACTATATAAAAACCTTTTAAAAACCTCATGCTCATCTGGTGGAACAGGTACAGAGCTGAAGGGCCTCTGCTGAGCCCTGCTGACAGTGCTGGTGGTCCCACCAGCTCACCTGCTCCACATTGGGCTCACCCACCCAGTGCATCCAAGTGTCCCCTTGGCACCTGCTGTCTCAGCACACCCATAGAGCTGGAACAGGCAGGGTTTTATCTGCCTTGGAGCATTAAGAGTCCAAGTCCCCATTTTTCCCAAAGACGAGCACCCCCCAACCGTCCTGCTCTGCCAGTGCCCAGCCATTGTGCTCTTCTGTGTGCTGAGCAGTTCTTGGGGAGCAATTTTTGGCCCTTGGGGTCACACCAGAAATAATTCATCATGTGGGCCACCAGGTGCCACCACCCTCTGAGGAGGGAGCAGGGGTGGCTGGGATGCAGGTGTTGGGGACAGACCTTTGAAGATGCACTCTGCTCACACCCATCACCCCTGTTCCTGATGTACATTCATACCTGCTGCTCGCTCCACTCCCTGCACCATGACCAGTCCTCCCAGGTGATGCACCCCAGGCAGCTGGAGGGACTGGGACGTGGGCAGAATGAACACCAAGGATGCTGTGCAGGGCAGCTGTCTCCTAGTAAAGCCAGAAAGCTGAACACTGCAGCTGTTGGGAACACATCCAGGCGTCAGGAGTGAGGGTGGCACAGCAGGTTGGCTGTCAGAGAAGTCCCTGCGCGTACGGGTTCACTAGTCCAGCTCCTGGTGGAGCCAAACCCCAGGAGCGCTGCTCCCAGTCCTGAGAAACTCATGGCCTTGTCTCTGCGGTCTCCATAACCCAGGGAACACAGAGCTGTCGTGGCAAGGAGCCTACCTCTGAGCTCCTGGCTGAGCTCCATGTGTGCTGTGAGGAACCAGCACCGTGGCCACCTTGAAGTCAACGGCTCAGTCACTGGGTGTGGGTCGGCTCTTGTGCACCAGCACTGCTCCCAGCCTTTGCCAGAGGTCTCCTACTCACAGCCAGGCTGGAGATCAGCTCATACTCTACACCTGTGAGCAGCCACAGCTCATTTGCCAGCAGCCACCACCTCAGGGCAGCACAGCCATGACAGGATCGAGTCTGTTTGGGATCCCAGCCCTGGGAGAAATATCTCTAACCTCCCAGCTGCGGAGATGTGTAGAGACCAGAGAGGAAGAACGAGGTTTGGGGTCTCTGCCTCCCTGGGTGGACCGGGGCTGGTACCTGCTGTCGCAGCACAAAAACCAATTATTGACCAGGTTTGCATCAGTAGGTGCATGGGCAAAGAGCACCCTGGAGTACAGCTCCAGGAGGAGCACTGGGTTCTCCTGCCACTCCTGGAGTTTATGGAGACACACACAAGCTTTGCAATGCAAGACAGAGTGGTCAGCAGGTCAGCCTGTCTGCAGCTCTCAGCCCCTTCCCAATCCACAGGGTGCCTCAGAGGTGGCTTGCTCTGTTGAACATCAGCCACCTGGGCTCTGCAGTGGGTGGCATCCTGCCCTGCTCCTCCGTGGCCATCAAAGGCTGCAGCTCCTGCTGCTCAGGACCATCCGGGCTGCTGTCACTCTGTGACCGGCCGCTCTTGGAGACATGGCTGGGGAACTGGAAGCAGGAGCTCTGCTCTGGCATCGCCTGGCTTGCAGACTGGGGTTGCTCCTCCAGCACAGGGCATGCGAATCTCCTGTGCTGAGGTCCACTCTCGATGCCTGGGGGGGAAGCGATGCTCTCCAGGGAGGAGATGCTTTGGTTCCACGCCTTCTGCATATCCACTGGCACGATTTTGGTGGTCTCCGAGGAGACATAAACAGCCAGATCAGCCTGGTCTCCTTTCCATGGCAGCTCCTTCTCTGCCAAAGTTGGTGATGGAGGGATGATGCAGGGGCTGGGGCAGACATCCAGGCTGCCTGGAGATGCAGATGGAGGGACAGTGAGAGGGAGCTTGCACAGCTCTCAGTCTCTCCTTGGACCCTGCAAACATTGCAGAACCAACCACTACCAAATGGCCACAGAATCCTAGAATATCCTGAGTTGGAAGGAACCCACAAGGATTATGGAGCCCAACTCCTTGCCCTATGCAGGACAACACCCAGAATCACACCATGTGCTGGCCCAGGGATGCAGGACACAGGGAGGCTCTGCCATGCCTCCAGAGGACAGTGATTCTCCCATTCATGCTCTGTTGACTTTGGTTTTGCCCAGGCCAAGGCAATTTTGCTCCACAGGCAGAGGAAGGACAAGCTACCCAATGTCAGCTGCCCTGGCATGGAGCATTGATGCCTACCAGGAGTTGTCTTTCCCTGCAGGACCTCATCAGTGGCTCGAGCGACGAACACAATCCCCTCATCATCCTCCTTCTCTGTCTCCGAGCTATCACTCTCCTCCTCCTCTGAGCTGACCATCACCAGGACAGGAGCTGCAGGTAGATGGAGGGGGTTGGTTTGGTGCTAGCGCAATCCCGGGTGCTGTCATTCCACCAAGCTGGCAGTGGGCAAGCACAGCAGGTGCTCCCATCCCATCCCATCCCATCCCNTTTACTGCACCTTCCCCAAATTCACTGCAACCTCCCAGAAGCCACTTAGAAGCCACACAATTGTCAAAGAGCAGCTGGAGCCTCCCGAAAAGCAGCTCCTGCTTTGTCTCCCTGGAGTGCCCCACTCCAAGTGCCCAAACCACCCCATCCCTCCCAAACTTCATTCCACCCACACAATGCCATCCCCATTCCCACCCCATCCCATCCCATCCCATCCCATCCCATCCCATCCCATCCCATCCCATCCCACCAGGTCCCCTTACCAGGACCTGCCATCCTCACCTGCCACTGGCCTTACCTGCATCCTGCCAGGGGACATTTCGGTGCGTCTTCCCGTTGGGTGCCTCTTTGGTGAGAGAGATGTTCTTCTGTGAAAGAAGAGTACCTGGCTGGGACCTGCCCTGTGTACAGCTCTAAACACAACAGGTGGTCCTGCGAGCCAGCCAACATTGGGCATGCAGATTCCCACCCTGGCTACACGGCAGATGGTTCCTAGTCCTTAGGCTTTGCATCTTCATGGCCCCACAATGAACTGCTCAGCTGCAATGGCTTCAAAAGCCTCCAAATAAAAGAAGACACCTAAGGCTCAATCTGACATGCAGTGCCACACTTCTGAGCCTGGATCTGCACTAGCATTGAGGCTGCTTTATGCTGAGTGCTCTTGGAAAACGAATGTGGGGGTCCTCCAGGGCTTTGCTTGGTGAAGAGCCACCCCACAGCACTGATGGCATGCTGGGGACACATGGACACACAATGCTCACATGCAGCATCAACAGGAATGAGAAGAGATGAGCTGCTTTCCCCTCTGGCTCTGGAGGTGCTGATGCCCTGCAGCACCTCACCTACACCCCAAAAGGACCTCTCTTACTGCATCCTGGGGGAGGCCAAATCTCAGAGCTAGGAAAAGAACAGTAGCTTGGGGAGGGCTTGCCTTTTTTCTGCCTTTTTCCTTCAGCCTGGCCTTGCTCTTGGAGGAGCAGACATTGTGCTTTGTGGACTTGAAGGTCTCCAGACGCCTCTTCATGTTCTGCCGGAAGATTTCTTTATCTTGGCGCTCTTGTTTATCTGGAGAGATGAAGTGACGGCTGTAGCTGGCCTTGTACTGGCCGAGGGAGAGGCAAAGAGACACAGGGTGAGCAGCTGGCCCCACAGAGCATCGTCCATCCCTGCTTCTCTTGGCCGTGGCCCGGGAGTGCTCACCCGCCGGCGGGGCTTGTAGAGGCTCCCTCGCAGCACGTGGTGCATGGCCGCGTCCTCCTTGTCCCGGCGGCTCCGCACCGTGTCGATCACCTGCAGGTCCAGGCACGCGCCGCTCCCACTCTCCCTCCTGCGGGGAGATGGAGATGGAGATAGATGGAGATGGAGATGGAGATGGAGATGGAGATGGAGATGGAGATGATGGAGATGGAGATGGAGGGGCTGGGCTCCATGCCCACATTGTGCCAGCCCCCAGGGAAGAGGGCAGCTGTGAGGTCCAGCGAGGTCTGTCCAGGGGCTCATAGGGATGCTCGTACTCACAGGAGGTTTGTGACTGACGACTCTGACATGGACGTGCGGCTGGGCATGGAGGGCAGCGCCAGCTTGGCAGCCGAGAGCACGTGGCCACCCTGGGAGGTGGGAGGACAAGGCTGGCATCAGGACAGCAAGGACCCAGCTGGGCTGGGCAGGTCCTCACTGCCTGGCCAGAGGGTGCACGTGTGGTCATACATGAGGGGAACCTCTCCTGCCAGGCCCAGCCTGCCGCCTGGACACCACTACTGCCTGTACCTGATCGACAAAGCTGATAGCATCACGGATGTTCAGCTTGTAGTAAACATCCCAGATCTCATCCCGCAGCCTGTAGGCAGATTTCCGCATCAGGAGCTGGCTCAGATATTTCTTGTCAAACTGCTCCCACCTGCCATGAGATGAAGACACAGGCAGTTTAGCTCCCATGGAGTACCGTGGCCAGGGATATCCACCCACACAAGGCTGAGTGTCCAAAGTGTCCAAAGTATGGCGAAGGGAGGCTGGACACGCAGGACCTGGCTGTGCACCAGGGAGAGCAGGAGGGGAGGGGACACGGTGACCCTTCAGCCTGCCCAAGGGGAAGCCAGACACCAGCAGATCTGCGGGAGGCAGTGGGAGTAGGACTGGGGCCACCCTGCTGGAGCACTTCCCCTGCAGGAAACAGGCTTTTTGCATCCTTTTCCTGTCACCATGCTGCAGATAAACACTGCCCAGGCAGGAACAGGGCTGTTCCCTCCTCACTGCCCAGCGCAGCTCCATCCATGAGGAAGCAGAGGGCCATTGCCACCGACATGGACACCCCAAGTTCTGACCTCAGCAAGCAATGCCAGCTCCACAGCATCCCCAACCACACTTCCCTGACCTCTCCCTGGGATGCTTTTGTGATCTTGGTCTGCTGCACAACAGCAGCCAGATGGTACCTATCCAGACTGATGGACAGACATGCAGGCTTCCTGGTCCTGCTGCCCTGCCCACAGCAGGGGTGTCCTCCTGTGAGAACCCTGTGATGTCCCTGTGGCTGACACGTGTCTCCCATTCACCCAGCAGTCAGCAGAGGATCCTGTCTGAGACACTCACTTGTCCCGCCAGTAGTGGTAGCCATGGTGCCCTACGATGTCCTCCACCGCTGCCAGGATGTGGTCAAAGGCCTTGAGTGAGGGGAAGAGGGTGAGTGGTGGCAAGGCCGCAGGTGACCCGGGGGTGCCGAGGTCATACATGGCCCTCGCCCAGCCCACATGTGTGGGGAGCCAGGCAGCCTCTGGCACTATCACCTACGTGCTCATGCAGCTCCTCGTTCAGCGTGGGTTTGTGGTGGTCACTGCGCTTCACCTTCAGCCACGTCACCAGGGGTTTGATGGTGAGGCCCTAGAATGGCAGGAGAAGGCAAGGGAAAGACTGGGAGGGCAAGAGGGTGCATGGCTGGGGCACGGGGAGCAGAAGCAGCACGAAGTGACGGAACGGTGGCTGTGCCAGCCACGCATGCCCCTACCAACCCGACCCCTGTGCCATGGTGCACACCCCCCGTCCTCCTTCCCCTAGACTCATATTCATCCTCCCTGTGGTTTCCCTTCCCAGGGCGCTGAATGCCAGAGCTGGGGCCCATCAGCAGCTTTGTAAAGAGAACAGCCTGGTCAGGCACACACTCTTGGAGCTCCTGGAGCCAGTCCCAGAACAAAAGGCCAGTGGGAAAAGAATGTGGGCCATGGCCCCACCATTGCAACGGTCCCCATAGCGGTCCTGCACACCTGCTGATGGACGGGGTGCCAGAAAGCACTGAGGAACAAAGGTCACTTGAAAAAAGATATTTTCCCAAAGCACATGTCCCCAGGCCAGTTCTGGGGCAAGAAAGCAGCGCTGGAGGAGGGCACAGTGCCCATCCTCACCTGCACAATGACAGTGAAGAACACCACCACGATGGTCGTTGCCACAAAGTAGTCCTTGGCTTTCACCTTTTCCCTGTCCAGCAGGATGACCAGGGCAAAGGCCACGGCCCCACGGAGGCCACCATATGACATGACCACCTGGTCGATCCTGTCCAGGGGGATGAGGCGGAAGCGGTTGAGCACGTAGGTCTGGAGGACAACACCTGGGGAAGAAGGAGAAGGAGAGCCTGGAACGCTGGAAGAGCCTTGCCTGCTCCAGGAGACAGCACAAAATCCCAGCCAGGATCCATGGCTGGCCTCGTGCCCCAACCTTTCTTGGGGAATATCCCTTTTTGGCATGAAAAGGGCTGTGTGCTACCAGCCACATACACAGCAGGACAGACTGACCCACGGCTCTGAAGAGCAGGATAAAGAACAGGGTGCCCAGCACCAGTGCCGTGTCCCATGTCCACTTGGAGGTGTCCACAGCTGAGATGCCCAGAAACATGAAGATGATGGTCTCTGAGCTGCTGGCCAGTGTCTTCATGGTGTACTTGACTGTGGTGCGGGATTTCTGGGAGATGTTGGCTTCCACGTACTTCTTGCAGCAGATCCCACAGAAGGTGACTCTGCAGAGGGGCAGAAGGAGCTGGCATGGCCCTACAGCGGGATGAGGAGTGGGTCTACTCACTGCCTCTTGCTGCTCAACACTGCAACCCCAATTTCCTGGGCTCCCCTGAGGGACACCCCAGTACTCACGCCAGGATGGCGGAGAGCGAGACCATCTCGGCAGCAAGGTACGCGACGTAGGCCAGGAGGAAGACGAAGAGCGGCTCAATGATGCGCACGTGCTTGGTGAACCGCGTGATCAGGGCCAGCAGGAAGGCAAAGAGCAGCCCCACGGCCGTGCCCCCCAGGCTCACCAGGAAGAAGGAGGCTGGTGGGAGGAGAAGACGCATTTGCACCATAAGCAAGTGGGCGCAGCTCCTGTGCCCCACAGCCACACCACGCAGGGCCGACCAAGCGCCATGTTCCCACCCAGGTCCCCACCAAAGCACCTAATGGAGCACGGAGCCTTGGATGATCCCAAAGCATCCCCTGGAACACCTCTGCTATGGGGACAGGCTGATAGAGTTGGGGTTGTTCATCCTGGAGAAGACTCTGGGGAGGCCTCAGAAGCTCTTCCAGTACCTAAAGGGTACTCCAAAAGAGCTGGAGAGGGACTTTTGACATGGGCATGGAGTGACAGGACAAGGGGGAATGGCTTCGAACTGACAGAGGGTAGGATTAGATTGGGTGTTAGGAAGAAATTCTTCCCTGTGAGGGTGGTAAGGCCCTGGCACAGACTGGCCAGTGAAGATGTGGCTGTCATCCATCATGGAAGTGTTCAAGGCCAGGTTGGGTGGGGCTCTGAGCAACCTGGTCTAGTGGGAGGTGTCCCTGCTCATGGCAGGGGGGGTTGGAAGAAGATGGTCTTTAAGGTCCCTTCCAGCCCAAACAATTCTGCAATTCTATGCTGATGGCCGGCATGTGATGCATGGAGATGACACAGCTGTGGTGCTCAGTGCCCACCCCACGGGACAACAGCTCCTATGCTTGCCCCCCTCCATTTCCACAACAGAGGAAGAGATGGAGGGGCTGGTGTGGCAATTACTCACCTACCCCCTTCATGTAGTCTGTGGCGTGGATGTGCGCTGGGCCCAGCTCCACAAAAGAGTTGAAGACCTTGTACAGCACCTGCAGGCAAGGCAAATCCCTTGAGAAATGCAGGACATTGCCCTGCCTTCAGAGCGGCAGGATGGGTCCTGTGGAAGAGGCATTTCCCGCCCCAAACCTGTCAGGTAACAGCTCATTTCAGCAGGCAAAGTCTCCCAGGGCCAGGAGAGAGGAAAGGCCGAGAGGAAAGGCACGGGTCTGCCCCCAGCTTGGGGATGTCACCTGCATCCTCTGCCCATCCTGGGGGAGTCCAGAACCTTGGACCATGTTGGGCTCAACATTAGAGTCCCCAAGCTGCAACTCACCACGGTGACAGCATCATTCAGGAGAGACTCGCCAAACACAATGATGAAGAGGGTCTCATTAACATGGACCTCTTCAAAGACAGCCAGGACTGCCACAGGGTCCACAGCTGAAATCAGGCTGCCAAAGAGCAGGAAATCCATCAGCCCAGCTTCAACACCTGGATCTGTTAGGACAGAAGGACCAGGGTCAGGCAAACCAGCCACCCCAGAGCCCCTCTTACCAGGTGGAAACAAGCCTGTCCCTCATCTGATCCCAGTGACTTGGCTGCAGTATCTCAACTGGGAGTGCAGTGGGATGAACCCAAAAGAATTCCCAGACATCCGGGGTGCCCCTGGAAAAGCAGGGCTTAGGGCATTCTTGCTGCAACATGAGAGGAGCATGAGGGATGTCCCCGTTGGCACCCAGGTGCATCACTGCTCCTCCAGCAGGTACCACCGAAGGCAGCTCAGCAGCCCCACCTCAGTCCAGGCATCAAGTGGTTCCTCAGGGCTCAGGAGAGCTCAAAACACAGCCCAGGCCAGCCAGGGCCAGTGGCTCCAGCCAAGGACAGGGAACACGGCAATGAGCCAGCAACGCTAGCCAAGGTCGGCAGACAAAAATAGCAAAGACATGAGTCAGCCCAGTGCCAAGCAGGGCCCGTCTGTCCTGCTCGCTTGACCGTCCTGCCAGAGCACCATTCCCAGGATGTCAGGACCCTACTCGTGCTGTAATTCCTAGGAATCCACAGCAGGGAGAGGCAGTGGGCTATGAAATTGGGGGTGCTTTGCACCTCCAACCTATTTTTTCGGGATGTGGTCCGAGCTGGGCAGCCCTGTACACCCACCCATGAGCCCGGCCCGGTGCAGCCCCCAGAGCGCGGTGCCGGTGGCGAAGGAGTTCCAGAGCGTGCCCACCACGGCGTAGGTGAGGATGGCTCCGATGTTGTCAAAGAACAGCCGGCTGGGCATGAAGTACCCCGAGTCCAGGACGATGGGGGGCAGAAGGAAGAGGAAGAACATGTTTGGCTCCAGCTGGTACTCAGCTTTCTTCGCCACAGCCAACACAATGCCCCCCAGGCCCAGCCCCAGCAGGATGAGGAGGCAGCTCTCCGGGACGATGGATGTCACCTTCCTTGACAGGTGGAAAACTAGAAGAAAATGAAGAATGAGAGCATCAGCCAAACAGGCACATGAAGAGAGCATCCCAAATCCACAGGCTTCACAGAAGGGTTGGGTGATGCATGAAGGATGGGAGAACAAGGACCTATGGAAAGGCTGCTTTGTGGCCTTGTATGCAGAGAAGACCTTCCAGCTACCTCCGAGGTCAGGATTTCGGGTCCCTGACTCTTTAGGATTTCCCTCCCCTTCTCAGCCACTGTTTAGTAAGCCAATCAGCCAGGCACTTTACTTTTCTTGGCCTCTGGTATCTGCACTTAAAGGTTTAAAGCAGGCAGCGAGCACGTTCACAGTGTCACGAGCACTGCTGGCTGCTGTTCAAGTGAAGAAATCCTGGTGCACCGGGACATGTTACCCCACTCGGAGACGAGGATGCTCAGCCCTGGTGACAGGGTGACCTTGTTTGCATCCGTCTGAGCCAGCAGCCAGAGCAGCATGCAAACCGCTGCAGCACAAGCCATGCCAGAGCACAACCTCCCTCAGCACCAGCTAACCTACCTGCATGCAAAAACACAGGCACTTGGGAGCTGCAGATTTAGAGATGCTTTAAATAATCAATTCATTCCATGCAAGGTTTGGGCCAAATCTTAAGCTGCCGTGGAACAGGATGTATTTTCTAAAGCAAGCAGAGGATGCCCTGGTATTCATCCATCAGTAGTGTGGCAGTGAGCCTGTGCTCAGGCACAAGCCAGCAGGATGCCACACCAGCCAGCACAGGGGATTCGCTCCTCCAGGCACCCTTGTCCCCCATGGCAGGGTCTCCTGTGTAATCCCAAATCAGTCCAGCTTCCAGGCAGGCAACCCTACATCCCTGGGGGTTTTTCCTCGCTAGCACAAGGTGCTGTATTTTTGCTGCCCCCACAGAAGGGCATTGCTTGGGGAAAGGCTGTTGAGGGTCACAGTGGTTTTGTCCCCCCATCACTGAGTTCTGCCATCACTTGTGACATCCAGCCCAGCTCTGTCGCATTACATTGCCATCAGATGAAGAAATCTCCTGGGGAGTGGGTTCCTCCAGGCACCTCAAGAGCCACCTCTGTCCTTGTGCACCCAGCAGGTACAAGGGACACCAGGGTAGGCTCTGAGCCATCACTTGGCTGCAAGCCCAGCCCTGCTGCTAACCCCAAAACCCAGTCCCTAAAGCCCTTTAGCTGGACTAAAGGTGCCCATTGCTTGTGCCAAGCTACCCCTCCAGAAGGAAAGTTGTGCTATGGTCGTGCACCAACCCTAGGTCACTCTGCTGCTTCCCTCCTTTGGAACCCCCATGCACAGAGCATAAGGTCTGCCTAGCCCAGGGTGCTGTCTCCAGTGGCATAGTCCTGGAGAGGAGCCCAGGAACAGGCAGTACTTCATCAGTAGGTTTCCATGTCTCTATGCCCTTGTCATTTTCCTCTGAACCTGTCCTGGTCCTGCTCTATCCTTCTGGGACAGGTCCCAGTGTCCCAGGGATTTGGACACCCGGGGAAATGAGGTTGTGGCCTCCTGATGTTCTTCCTTTCTCCTTTGCCAGCACCTCTTAGGTGATTTTCTTTCCTTCACCACAGCTGAGCTCTGAATCAGAGGAGATAATTCAATGTTAAAGATCTGATTCACAACAAGAGACAACATCTTTGAGTGCACCACCCAATGTGCTGGCTAAGGGCCACTTTTCCTTTAGCTGAGGACCTCGAGAGGTTGCTCCATGGCATGGTGACCCCCATCCATGCCCCAGCACTGGCTCCCTGCCATAATACAGCAGGAGCACTGCTGCAGCTGGCAGGGGCAGAGCAGTGAGCACAGGGGCAGCGTGATCTGCAGCTCCACCACCAACCAAGTCAATAGCAGAGAGCACCCAGGCCAAGCCTCTGCCATAGCTCTGCCACCGAACATCCCAGCTACAGAGCCTGGGGCATTCCCCCCTCAGCCCCAGCCACCTCTGCTCACTGCCATGGGCTGCAATACATCCCTGGAGACTGAGGCGATATGGACGCTACAGCCCTCCAAGCAGACCCACAGCCTGAGGAAAAGCTGGCTGGGCTTCATCCAGGCCAAACTCCTGCTAAATGACTGCACAAATCACTGCAGAGCATTGTTCACCCCACACAAGCTGCCTTCACCAGTGGACGAATGGTGCTCACTCAGCGCCTGCAGCAGGCTGCGAAGCCGCTTCCCACCCACGGGAACAAAGCTCTGAAGTTTTCAAGAAGGGAACGAGGCGTCCAGCCCCTTTCTGCATTCTCAGGAACATTGCCAAGATCCCTGCTCTCTGCTTCAGCAACCCATCTGCATTCCCCATGCTGTGGAGCTGTGTCCTGGCTGGCTGGAGAGACCCAGGAGAGCACACAGGGATGCTGTGGGAACATGGATCCTGGCTGTCATCCATCATGGAAGTGTTCAAGGCCAGGTTGGATAGGGCTTTGAGCAACTTGGTCTAGTGGAAGGTGTCCCAGCCCATGGAAAGGTAGTTGGAAAAGGATAATCTCTAAGGTCCCTTCCAACTCAAACCATTCTATGGTTCTATGATTGTTTTCACCAAGCCAGAAACTTGGGAAAGTAAAGGAGAAGCATCAATCGGAAAGATCATGCTTGTCCAAAAATCTCCTGGCTGATGCAGAAAGCTGCCACCCTCCCCAGGAAATGGCAGCACATGAGCTCCCCTGTGTCACAGAGAGCAGCCAGTGGGGACAGGCAGAACGAGCTCTAATTTTATACACGCTAGGCAAGGATTTCAGCACTAAAGGTTCCCACAGCAACAGTAACTTAGCCACATGTGAATTAACTTCAGAGACATAATTCATACTCAGGCATCCATAATAAAGGATTTGCCATTGAGAGAACTCAGGGCCAAAACCTGCTCTGCTCCTCCAGATCTTGGGAAATGGCAAAACACCTAAACCAGGACATGAGCAGCTGGGGACAGAGGTGATGGTGTGAGAAGAGATGGTTGCAACCTATGGCATTGCTGCTGCATAGAAAAACATCTGTCTGCTGGCAAACTCCTGCCCGTGGGGCAGCTATGTGTAAGGAGAATGTCTGGGGCAATGCTCATCACCTCTGTGCTCCCCACATCCTGTGCTCTGACTGTGGATGGAGAAGGCAGCAAAGCCCGGATGATGCCTCGCTGTGCAGGAAGGCAACACCCAAGCCAGCTTTTCCCTGCCCCGGGTGTTTGCTGGCTTGGGTCACCCCAGCATCGTGACTGCTTCTGAGAACAGAGCCCACAGTGTCATTTCCCCATCACCCAGGCGTGGGGCCGCTTCCTCCCCTGCAGTCACAGGGCTGTGAGCTGTCAGCCCGGTGCCACGACCACAACGGATCCTCTGCACCAGCCCACACCCAGCGTCCACGGCTGCCACAGCTGGCGCTGCCCTCTCTGTTCCCCAAAATCCTCCACCCCTGGTTCATCTCCTCTGTGGTCTCCCGTGCACCCTGGGGACCACATGTGCCATCTCTGGGGACACCCGTGGCAGGGCACTGCCTGCAGCCGTGCCTCCAGGTCTGGGTGTCGCTATTGGCTCCAGGCTTTGAGTATCCACTGGACCCTTCGGATACACTAAGCCCGGCAGCTCGAAGCTATCAGCCATCAGGGCTCACATCTGGCTTCCCTCCTCTGTGCCCAACCATCTGTCCTTCTCACACACAGAGAAGGAGAGTGGCCATCAGCTCGCCTCAGGCCTGGAAGAATGTGGTGGATCTGGGGGCTTGGGAATGATCCCAGCTCAGGACCAACTGCACCCGCCTGCACAAAATCCAGGGCTAAGGGGAGCGTGTCAGTGGAAACCTGCACAGGGAGCAGCTCCAGGGAGAGCTTGCAGAGAAGAATATAACAGCCAGGGAAGGGAGTTTTCTCTCTGATCTTCTGCAGGTAGGAGGGACGCACTCAGCAGCTGGAGGTGGCACAGCTACGGCACAGTGTTGTATTTTTAAGCTCATGATACCTTTTAATTCATTCCTCGCGAGGCTTTAGGTCTCTCTTGCGAGAAGGCGAGGAAGGAGAGGAACGGAAGATCCACAATGATGCTTGGGACAGGCAGAGGCCAGCTGCTGGTCACAGCTGTAGCTGTCCCCTGTGTAACGAGTGCTGCTGCAGGTCCCTGGCTGCTCAGAGATTCCACTGCCTAACTCTGAACCCACATTTCTTGATCTGACTCAAAACTAAGAGGGTGCCTGCACCCCCACCACTGGGGCTGTGCCCACAGTGGGGTGCCTGAGGAGAAAACCTGGCTCAAGGTCATGATCTCACCCCCTGGGTCCAGCACAGCAGGCAGGGGCACTGTGGGGGACCAGCCCTCTGGGTACCCCTGCTTGGCACCCACACAGGCGTGTCCCCTCCCCAGCGCCCCGGGTGCTGGTGGGGAGCCCAGCCCTGCGCAGCTCACACACGTCCTCATTGTGCCTTCCCACGCAGCCTCTCACAGCACAGCCTCCCCCGGCTGCGTGGTCGTGTGCTGGGGAGCACAAGAGTCCAAGGCCAACCCAATCTGGAGTGACCCACCAGAGGAGATTGCAGGCACCTGCCATCCCCAGGCTGCTGGGGGCACGTCCTGCCTGGCACCGGCACCGCCGAGCCTTTTCCCGAGGCTGTGGGGGGAAAAATGGCTTCTGGACCTGCCAAGGCAGGTGCTGTGCCAGCCTTTGGGAATACGGGACATCCTTAGGGGCTTCTCTTCTCACGAACCATCCCTCGCCTGTGCCCACCCATCTATCCATCCATCCCTCGCAGGAAATACAGCCCAGGCCCCCACCTTTTCCTTCGGGTGGTACCTTCACTCCGTCGCCGCACATCGCCCCACGGCAGGGCACGGAGGATGTGGGGTGATCCCCGACCTCCGCAGCCCAGCTGAGGGTGGTGACCAGCCGGATTTGTCCCCATGACCCGCGTCCCGGCGTGCGGTGACACCCCTCGTCCCGGGTGACCCCGCGCCCGGCGGGGATGCCGCATCCCCTCTGCCTGCCCGGGGATGGGCACGGCTGCTCCCGGGGGACAGGAGCGGGTGGGGACATGGGGACACTCACCGATCTTGGCCAGGCTGGCTACCAGGATCCAAGCGGCCACCAGGCAGGGCGCCTGCACCTCCCGCCACTGCCACCGCA
>VXAD01000401.1:189309-214413 GCA_013399195.1 Dicrurus megarhynchus | reverse complement strand
CTGCTTTGTCTGAGTCCCCTCCCCCGGCTTAGTCCTCACGCACCCACCAAATTCCCACACACTCAATCCCCCTCCCAGCCAGCCCCTTCCCAGCTGAAACCATCCACCCCTGCCCCAGGTGCTGCCTGAGCACCAGCCTGGGAGCACCCCGGGGGGGGCCCCCAAGATTTCTGTCTCCTCTTTACCTCCTCAGCCCCTCTCAGATACTCCTAAAACCTCCTGCTTGCTGATTAGGCCATCCCCCATGCTCTGGGAGGTGCCCCATCTCCCACACCTCATCCCTGAGGCTCCCAATCCAGGAGATCCAGGACCCCATGTCCTGGGTGGGCAGCAAACTATGCCCAAACAGCCCAGGGAGGTGGGATGCTGGGCAGGGGGCGAGAAGGAACACTGGCAGAGTGCTCCATGGAGACCCAGCTCTGATCCATGTCCACACATCCCTGGAGGACAGGAGAGGACACCTTAGCCAGAGCAAGACCTCTGTCTGGTAGTGCCTATGGCATGGGTACTCTCAGATGCTGAGTGCCAGGCTGAGCCCACTGGCCAGGTAGGAATGGGCCACAGGACACTTCCCTGGGAGCCTCGGTGGCATCACCTTTTCTCATCTCTCTGCCTGGTGGTACAAATGTGCTACAAATGTTTGCCAGCAGAAGCCAACGGCAGGGGAACGCAGGCTGGAGGCAGGAGCAAGGGGAAAGCTCCCTGCCCACTGCTCCACCACATCTGATCATTGTCATTGTCCAGGTAATTTGTCAAAAAGAAAGTAAAATGGGTTTTACACAAGCTTTGCTTTGCAGTTTGAGCTCAGCATGCCCCGCTTCCAGAGCAACCCCACAACACCTCTGAATCAAAGAAGCTCATCCTGTACTGCTTTCCCCCTGCCCCAGGATGGAGAGATGGAGCCCAGCTGCCCATCCGTGCTCCATTTCACCTGGGGCGAGCAGACCCGCCTGGCCCCCGGAGCAGCCTGGAGCCTCATGGGGCCTGGATCATCCTGGAGCATCCCAGTGTTGCCCCACAGGGCCCGGAGCACCCCTGACGCCAGAGCAACCTGGGGTCTGGAGATCACCGATACCGGGGCATCCTGACAGAGGTCCCCAGAACCCGGAACATCCCTGATGCCGGAGCATCCCAGTGGAGCCCCCCAGAGCCTGGAGCATCCCCAAACCTGCAGCATCCTTTCTGGACGCCCGCGGGAGGGCGCGCCGAGCACCGAGCGGCCTCTCCCGGGACNTCGGGGCCCCGCTGCCGGTGAGCAGGAACGGGGGGCGGCGGGGAAAGCACCGTGCGGGGACGGGGTGGGCATTGCCGGCCAGAGGGGGCCGGGGGACGAGGGATCGGACGGTGCGTCCCGGGCAGCGCTCCCGGTGTGAGTCACGGCGGGATTCGTGAGCCCCCGCGAGAGATGCCAACCTCGGACGGCCGGAATAAGTCGGCGGGGAGGAAGAGGATGTGTTTGCTCAGAACAGGCAGGAACCCAGGCAGGGGGAAGCAGGATGACGGCAGACGTCCATCCCCGTGTCGTCGGGGCTGAGGCAGGCAGCGTGTTCCTTGCCGGCATCCCGCTTCCACGCGGGCAGCCAGGAGCCGAGCACACCGGCTCCCCAGCCCTCGGGACCCTTGCAGTGTTCCTGCTTGCTGCGGCACCTGGAACTTGGGGAGGTGATGCTGGGGACGGAGGGCCACCAGCCCCTGCAGCCCCTCACCGTCCCCTCATCTCACCGGTCCGGCAGCAGCTTTGTCACCAGAGAGCAATACGGAAATTCATGCTGAGCAATTTCCTTCAGCTGGGAGGAAGGCAGGAGGCCGAATGGGAAGCGAGGCACCGTGTCTTGTTTGTGTGTCCTCAAGCCTGACTTGGGCTGGGGAGTGGAGGAGACAGGGGAGACAGGGGAGACAGGGGACCCTCCCTGCGTATCTCCTGTGGGCGTGATGCTCTCGAAGCATCCTTCTTAGGATGGGGACAGGCTTGTTTTCCTCCTTAGGAACGTGGGACCCAGCAGAGCTTTGCAATAGCTGAGCATCTCTGTCTTGCAGCACTAGAGGAGTGCAGGGAAGGGAGGCAGGAACCCAGGCTGGTTGGGGGATTGTAGAGTCAGAGCCGGAGCGGAGAGATGGGGCAGCACGAGGGGGAAAATCAGCTCGGTGTGCCCGACACAACTTGTTGGCCTGCCAGGAGAGAGGGGATCACTTTGAGACCTTTCCCTGCACCAAACAAACTTCCCCTTTAGCCCCCTTTTCATTTTTTCTTGGAGCAAAGAAGCAGCGTCTCATGTCGTCGCCGTCATGGGATTTTTAGGCGGTGACTAAAGGGAGTTTGTTTGGGAACAAATAGCCCGGAGACATGACGAATGGAGCAAACTCAAATTTCAGGCGTGTGCTATGCTCCCTGGGTAGGAGCTGGCTGTAACGGGATCGCCAGCCCGCAGTGCTGCCATGGTGGCACGGGGCAGTGGGAGGGGGAGGGGAGACTGGACACTGCGTTCCCGAGGGCGGGAGCGTCGCATGGAGGTCCTGTGTCCAGCAGAAGTGTGTTGACCCTGGGATTTAAGGCTCTGTTCTCTGCCTAAGCCAAGCTCTGGATATTTTTTCCTGTAGTTTCCCTATATCATCCCATGACCCTTGGTGAAGTAACAGGTGAACAGCCTGAATCCTGTTCTGGGTTTATAAACCAGATTTCTGGATTATATAGGTTATAAACCATGCTGCCTTTACCACACGGAGCTCTCTGAAGCAGCAAGGGCTGCAAAATGTCCCACCTGACAAGCTGGGGTGCTGGCTGGGGTTTCCATGAGCAAACACGTTCATTGGGAGCCTCCTGCAGCGAGATTTACAGCCTGTGGAGTGAGGTCAGTCTCCCAAACCACCCAGTTCAGTCCAAATTCAGAGCTGGCACCTTGGAGCCATGCCGCCAGTTCCCCTGGCACAACCAGCCAAAGCCTCCCCTGGTGCCCTTTGTGCCAGGTAGTACTCAGCTCCATTAGTTATCGCGCTAAAATTAGTAAATGAACAGTCGGATTTTTCCCAAGGAACTGGCTGTAAAAAAATTCATCTGGGGATGGCTGGTGCCAGGTTTGTCCTGCTGGGCAGCATGCCTGGACCTGCAGAGCACTGGGAAGACGATGCAGCAGCCAGGAAGGCTGGGGTTACACTCATTGGAGGAGGAGGATTGAGCCACAGGCAGGCAGGGGATGAGCTGCCATGGGAGAGCAGCTGAGCCCTACCCTCGCTGGGCCCAGCAAAGCAGCTCCCTGTGCTGGGATCAGCTTCGAGATGATGAGCAAGAGGTTTCTGGGGCAGGCATTGCTGCCTTGAATAGCCTGTCCTGCCCCATGACACCCTTGGTGCTTCCTCTCCCTGAACACGACCTGTCGCTGATGACTTTTTCATGCTCTCCGGGAAGTGTGTTTGCGCTTGGAAATACCTTCCCGCTTTGTTTGCCACTGCTGCATTGTTTGCCTCCAGGCTGATACTATCTTCTCCCGCTTTCCAGCATTTTTCTAGTACCCTTGGGTGATGCTTGGGCAGGGCGTGGGCGTTTTCTGAACCTCCGCAGGCAGGTTTTGACAGGGCAGGTTTTTTTGGCTGTCCTTTAAGTCCCCAAAGGCCCCTGCACTCCCTGGAGCACTATCTCACCTCTGAATCTGGGGATTTTTCCAAACAATTGCAAAACCCATCAGGCTAGAGTTTTGCTTTCTCCTTCCTCCCCCGGAAATCTGGGAAGAGCAAACAGCTCAATGGCCTCAGTGCCATAAGGTTGCTGAGAGCTCTTGTGCTCGATAGAAGTTGCTGGTGGGGCAAACTCCGTGTGTGAAGTGCACAACCCCCATCCCACAGCCCTGTTGTCCTCTATTTCCTAACAGGCTTGAGGAGGGCTTTGGTGAGGGTCTTTACCCCACTAACCTCTGGAAGGCACAAAAGCAGTGAGGAGGGGTCATCAGTGGCACTGCTTTCCCCTAATTTGCTGCTTGCTTAGAGCTGAGTGTTGGTGCCCAGCAGCCCCCAGCACTCCCCAGCTCCCAACACTGTCCTTGCATGGATCCCAGGGAGGGAGCTGCAGCCAGGCATTCATGCCATGGCTTTTCCAGCTGCTGCCTAGGACTGGGGTCCTCCTGCTGCCACGGGTCTGTTGATGAGCAACGAGACATCTACTAATGAGCAATGAGCCCAGCTGGAGGAGCTGCGAGAGGGGAGCAAGTTCGCACTTCTGGGCCAGCTCTGGGTGACCTCCAGAGATCCCTCCTGGCTTGGGTTTTATTTCCCGCCCCCATAATAAGGCAGTGGCAGTGTTCTCATCCACTTGCTGCCATCCATCATGCAGGAGTGGACAGGGGACAGCACCTGAGTGCCCTGGCAGTGGACACCCCTCTTAGCCCTGCAACTAAATTGTGGTGAATGCACTTGGCTAGGGTTGGGGTTGGGCTTGGTCCTGGAGTGTAGCTCTATAAACCATCGGCCCCTGTGTGTTCTGGGAGGGTGAGCAGCAGCTGGTGATGCCAGGGCTTCCTGACCTGTCAGTGCCTTGTGTTTAACTGCTGCCTACTATATTTGAATAATACATTTTTTCTGTAATTTCCCCATAGCCTTTGTAGAAGAGCTGCAGTTATGTTGGGGAATTGTGGTTACTGTAAAAAGAAAGTGTTACAAGGGAGTAAAAGTGTTTCCTTTGCTGGCAGATAAAGAGGATATTTGCTGCCTGGCCTTGGAGCACTCTCCCATGTGGGGGATGGCGTGATAGGGCTGAGCAGGAAAATGTGATGCTGTGGTGGGTGGTGTGAGTTCCTCTGTGTGTGGACAATGTCTCCATATTGGAGGTGGGGAGGTCTCCATCACACCCCCATTGAATCCAGGAATGGTTTGGGTTTGAAGGGACCTTAAAGGGATCATCTTGCTCCACCCTGCTGCCATGGGCAAGAACACCTTCCATTAGACCTGCTGTTCCAAGTCCCATCCAACCTGGCCTTGAACACTCCAAGGGATGGGGCATTCAACACAGACAGAGAAACCTTTTCCAGGTCATGGGTTCTTGTCACCCATCAGGGCTGGCACCAGCATCGTGGCCTCAGCAAGACCCCAGAACCTCCCCGTGAATGGGTGAAGGGCATCCGTCCTGCTGCAGGGTGGCTGGGACTCCCAGGAGCCATGGGCTGGATGTGTGAGCGTGGGACACTCTCCTTTCCCAGCTCTGCTTTGCCCTCAGGTCCCCATTGCCCTCAAAGTCTGGCTCATTTTAAAATGGTTTACCAGGCAGGAGAGACGTGGATCAGAGCCACCCTGCACTGGGAGCCGTCAGTAACCTGTGACCCCAGCTTGCTGCCCCCAGCAGCACAACACTGAGATCCCAGCTTGACCCTACAGGGTATAAACCCCTTGTCCAAGTAACCCCTGGCCCTGGGGCAGTCGGTGCTCCCTGGTGTGGAAGTGCTGCCCAGGATTTTGGGCAGGGCAGCAGGAGCCTGGGACAGCCTCTCTCCATCCCCAGGGGATGGTGTTTGCCAGGGGGGCTGCAGCCAAACCAGGGCCCAGTGCTTGGAGCATCCCTAGTGGGAAACGTTGCCAAGCTCACACGGGAAATACGCAGGGTCAGGTCCCGGGGGCTTGGCCTCCCCCCTCCAGCTGGGACATGTCACCAACCCCGAAGGAGCTGGGGATGTTAACTCTGGCTTGCTGGGGCTGTGGCAGCCCAGAGAAGGCAAGGCTTTTGTACTGGAGGTGATCTGCTCTTGCTGTGTTTGAGTGCCTGGGTGGATGCAGGGATGCCTATGGGGATGCAGGGGTGGCCAGGAGGACACAGAGATGTCTGGGAGGATGCCCAGGACTGGCTGGGTGGATGCAGGGATGTCCAGGTAGATGCAGGGATGCAGGACAGCCTGTCTCAGTGCAGGAATTGAAGCATTCCCCAGCGAGCAAACCCTGTGTGGGGTCAGCGTTAGGGACTCAGGCTGTGAAGGCAGAGCTGGCAGCCAGGAGCACCTGCCCAGTGCCAGCAGCCTGTGTTTGCTGCACATTGCCATGGCTGGCTGGCGTAGCCAGTGACCACAGGAGGTGGAGTGGGACACATCAATGTCCAACCCAACAACAGTGCCCTGCCAAATTGCCTGTTATCCCGAAGCGTGGTTGGCATTAATTGCTTCAATGCATATGGCATTTTACTTTGCCCTCTGGTATTAACGTCACACTCACAGTGAATTTGTATGTGTGAGCTTGTGCACAGTGCTGGGATGCAAGGAGACGGGAATGGCATGGAAAGGAACCCCAGTGAGATGCAGGAGCCATACCCAGTATTGCTGTGGGTTCTCCAGGGCCACAGTGGGGAAAGGCATTGATGGGAAAGGCCGAGGAGCTGTGACTGTTCCCATCTGGGCTCCTCAGTGCTTGGAGGTTTTGCAGTTTGGGGCTGAAATTGAGGTGGGGTTTTAGATGGCTGATGGGTCCCCACTTCTCTCCCCTATTGCTGCTTGTGCTGGTTGCTCTTGTTTGCACCACGAGCAGCTTTAACAATGGGGTTTTATCCCCGGTCTCAGCTCCTGCCATGCAGATCTGTTCCTTGGAGGTGGGGTCAGCAGGGAGAGGGTGGGGCAGGGCAGTTGCAAATGCTTTAGGAAGAGATCCAGATGTGCAGAGGAGGCAGGGTGCTGACACTGCCCTTCCTCTGCTTCTACTCATGCCTTGAGGGTGAATTGCCATGTCCTAGAAGACCTGCCTGGGTGCTGTAGGGTGCTGCTGGCTCCAGGGCACCTCGGGGACTTCGTGGGTGCCGTGCCCACTGGCTGTGCACCATGGGTGCTGTGCGTGGACTTTCTGGGTAGATGCCCTCGCCCCAGCCTTGTCTCAGGGCTGTGCTTATCCCCATCCCGATGGAAGATGCCATGTGGCTGTGGGCTGAGTCAGAGGGTGTGTCAGCCAGGGGACATCCCAGGGATTTGCCCTGGTTTGGTGTGTCCCTGGCTGGGCTGAGTGCCTGACAGTTCCCTCAGACCCAGTCCCTGCAGTCGGGGGCAATTTGCCAGCCCTGGGAAGAGACAGATCCTGCCCCAGTCGCACCCCTGCTGACTAAGGGGAGCCTCAGGGAGCCGATCAGCCTCTCGCCATGGTTCCCACCCGGATTGCCAAGGAGCTCGATGGCGGCAGGACCACCCTCACTCACCCTTTTCCAGCCTGGGGCTCCACGTTTCTCCACAATTAGCACCAGGCTGAGGTGGAGGATGCTGGGGCATCTCCCTGCAGAGCCAGTGACGGGGGACAGGTGGGACATGCCACCCCCCTCCAGGATGTGTCTGCCAGCTGAGTTCAGTGTGGGCAGGAGGGTGACCTGGGAATGCTCTGGGACCAGGAGGGCTGAGGTGGGCACGGGTGCTCAGCCTGGCTGTCTGCATCCCCAGCTGGAGGACTGCACGCTGCAGGTCTCGCCCTCTGGACACTACCTGGACCTTGACTTGTCCCTGCTGGAACAGAAGGATGATCTGGAGGGTTTCTATGAGGAGGTCAGGTGAGGTACATGGGGTACCTGAGCCCTGTGGGAACAGGACACAGGGACCCCACATGTGTGTGAACACCATGGGCAAGGAGCCAGGCGCTGTGGTGATCCCACTGCAGGCACTCATACTGCATTTTCCTCCACCTTAGGAAGGGGAGACGGCCAACCCTGATCCTGCGCACGCAGCTTTCCGTCCGAGTCCATGCCATCATCGGTGAGTCGGGGCTGCTCCCTCCTCCAGGCTGCTTCAGCAGCTCCACTGCCCTGGATGGTGGAGGTTTGGCCTCTGCAGTGAGTTTTGGCCAGGCTTTTTGTGATGGAGAGGGCTGCTTCCACCCCATAACCCCTCCCAGAGATTAGGGGACGTGGTCCTCATGGGGTACCCGCTGGGTTAATCCCCTCCATCCTCAGAGATCAGGACTTTTGCCTCTTGGGCTGGGAGCCCACCGCCCACTGCAGTTATTCTGGGTCATTCAGGCAAGCTCTAAATATAGCTGTGAAGACATAAACAAAGGGCTCTTGCACAGCAGAAAGTGCTGCCATGGTTCAGGCAGCCTGCTCTGAGGTCCTGCAAAATATTCAGGAGTCTCAAGACTTTTTTTTGTCTTTGGCAGGGGGAAAACAAGCGCTGAGCAGAGTGATGCCAGATGGGCATCGGCTGGCTGTGCAGGGCTGCAGCTGAGCCATGCGGGAAGGGGCAGGAAGCCTGGGGTCAGGGTCATGGTCATGCTCTTTGTCAGCAGTTCCCAGGCTCTGTCTGAGCCCTGAGCTCTTCTGCTTTCCCTCCCAGCTGCCCTGCTTTCCCTCCCATCTCTCTGACAAGCTGATAAGTGAGTGGAGGAGGCTGCTGGGACACTGTGTTTTACAGGGCATATCTGAAGGACTGCTTGGACATCTTGTTTTTGGCTTGTTACAGCTCTAAGCCTGACCCAAATAAGTTGGGATGTGTGGCTAACTCGATTTTTGCATGTGGGAAGTGCTGGCTCCCAATGGCTTTGGTGTCTTCATGGGCCTTCCAGCTTCCCAATGCCCCGGCTGCTCCACGCTGGCTCCTGCCTGCAGGCATCACCCCCATAAGCACATAGTCTCCAGCCCAGTGACAGTCCTGTCCCCAGGCAACCCGTGTCACACTACCATCCTTCCCATCCCCATCCTGCAGTTTTTCCCAAGCGCCGGGGCTGCTGGGAGCTCTGGGACCATGGCATGGCTGTGCCCAGGGAGGGACGGCTAAAAGTAGCTCAGCCTGTTGCCTGTGTTCCTGTTTCGGTTCTGCACAGGAAACCAAAGGGGATATTTGTCATTGCTGGTCAGAAAAAAAAAGGGCAAAAAAAAGGAAATTGGAGAGTGGCAGGGCTGAAATATGTAGTTGTGGAACAGCAGCTGCTTCCAGCCAGTGTGTCCCACAGCCGGGGCAATGCTGGGGCGATGGCACAGGGGTTGATCAGGATATGGGGCTGTCCCAGGAAGCAGTCCTGGTTCAGCAGTCAGCCCCTCCCACCACATCTCTCCTTTCCTCCCAGAGAAGCTGTACAACTCGCAGGGGCCGGAGCTGCGGAGGTCCCTCTTCTCCCTGAAGCAGCTCTTCCAGGTGAGGTGATGCTGGTGTGGTGGGGGGCCAGGGGCTCCCCCAGGGCTGGCTGCCCACCCCACACTGCGGTAACACCTTCTCCCCGCAGGAGGACAAGGACCTGGTGCCAGAGTTCGTGAACCTGGAGGGGTTGACGTGCCTGATCAAAGTGGGGGCAGAGGCTGACCAGAACTACCAGAATTACATCCTCCGGGGTTGGTATTTGGGCACAGGGCACCCCTGGAACAGGTTGCCTAAAGAAGCTGTGGATGCCCCATCCCTGGAAGTGTGGATGGGTCTTTGATGCAACCTGGTCTAAGGGAAGGTGTCCCTGCCTGTGGCAGGGGAGTTGGAATGAGATAGTCTTTAAGGTGCCTTCCAACCCAAACCATTCCAGGATTCTATGCTTATCCTCAGGGAGGAAGGCTGGCACTCAGGGCAGGCAAGCCAGCAAATCTGCCAGGGCTACTCTGCCTTCCCAGCTGCCAGACATCGCCCTTGCTGCGGTGATGCTGTGCAGGGATGGGAATTCCCAACCCCTGCCTGCTGCGCCATCAGCCTGCCTACTCTCTGCCTTGCAGCCTTGAGCCAGATCATGCTCTTCATGGATGGGATGCAGGGTGTCATCAACCACAACGAGACCGTCCAGTGGCTGTACACGCTGTCAGGAAGCCCAGTGAGTGCCTGTTGTTCTTGGGGGGCTGCCTGTGCCCTCCACTGTGCCCCCTTCCCTGCTTGTGGCTGGTCCCTTGCACCATCCCTCAGAGGATGTACTTCACTCTCTGCCTCTGGGCTTGGTTCCCTGGTACCTTTGCTTGTGTTGGGTCCTGCTCCCACCCATCTGGAAGTCACCCAGGATCTGCAGAGCTCCCTGTCCTGATATGACCACATTCCCAGGCACAGAGCTTGAGTAAGACACTCCTGCTCCAGGTCTCTTCCCAGTGCCTCTTGGCCATCAGCCTCACAGCTGCAGGTCCTTGGCCCCATGGCAAAGCTCCCAGTCCTGGGGCGTGGGCATAGCCACCCCACAGTGCCCCAGCAGCATGCTGGCAGGCTCCTGCCACTGCTGCTGTCCCAGCTGCCATCCCTTGTCCCAGTTTCGCCTGGTGGTGAAGACGGCACTGAAGCTGCTCCTGGTGTTTGTGGAGTACACAGAGCCCAACGCCTTGCTGCTCATCCGCGCCGTCAATGCCGTGGATCAGGCGAGAGGTGAGTGCAGCTCCAGCCTCCTGCGAGGTCCCTGCTGGGGTACAGTGTCCCCTCCTGGCCTGGATGTCACCTGTTCGTGCCTCTTTTCCCAGGTGCCTGTCCATGGTCCAACCTAATGGCCATCCTGGGGCAGCGCAACGGGGCTGACACGGAGCTGCTGGTGTTCACCATGACACTGATCAACAAGGTCTGTGGGGGTGTCCCCGTGGTGCCACACTGGTGGGAATCAGTGTGGGTCACCCCAGTGCCAGCAGCATCCCTCTGATTCTGCCCAGACGCTGGCAGCCCTCCCAGATCAGGACACCTTCTACGATGTGACTGACTGCCTGGAGCAGCAGGGCATGGAGCAGGTGGTGCAGCAGTACCTGGGCAGCAAGGGCACCGACCTCGACTTGAAGCAGCAGTTCACACTCTACGAGGTGAGCAGGGCTCCAGCAGCATCTGGCCATGTGCCACCTGCCTCCAGCAAGGAGGGTGGGTGCATGGGGTGGCAGGGATGCTGCTGTGCCCGGTGCCATGCCCCTGGTCCCTCCACAGAGTGCTCTCAAGCTGGAGGATGACGTGGAAGAGCCGCCCCCAGGGGGACGCAAAGAGCGGAGGAGGACAGACGAGGGCCGGCGTGGGTGGCGATCCCAGGGTGGCTCCCAGGATGCCAGTGCCGATGCCCAGCCACTGCTGGGGTCTCCTGGCACTCCAAAGGAGCCCCCAGCTGAGGACACCCTGCCTGTCCCCACACCGAGCAGCCCAGCAGAGTAAGTGCGGCTGGAGGTGGTCTGCGGTGGGGATGCTCCTGACATGGTGAAGACACCGAGGTGCCACATAAGCAGCACTTGGATCCATTGCTGGTGTCAGGGTGGAGAGCAGCCCTGTGGGACCTGCTCTCAGTCCCTGTCACCTTCTTACAGACCCTGTCCCACCAGCATCTACAACAGCACGTCCAGCGTGCGGCTGGCCATGGCCTCCCCCCCGGCCGAGAAGGAGCAGCCCCTGGGCCCAGGAGAGCGCAGCGTCTACAAGTAAGGAGCCAGGAAGGGCTGGGTGCATGGAGGTCTCCCAGGGCAGCAGGATGGGCTCCCAGGAGCATGAGGTGTGTCCATCCCAGGGCACACTCTGCCTTTCCCTGGGGGAAGCAGTCTGGGAGGGCACTGGAGCTGGAGAGATGTATGAGGGGGCAGCAGGTGTCAAAGGGTCCAGCCAGGGGCTCCAAGGCATCCTTCGGGCATGCACAGTTCTGCTCCAGCTCCTCCTCATTCTCCTCTCCGCCCACGCTTGCCCTCTCCTCTGCCCACTCTTTCTGTCTTTCCTTTTGCAGGCTGCACCAAACTGCCCCTGTCTGGTAAGTGCCTGGGCTCTGCACGTGCTTGCTCCCTCCCAGCATGATCATAGAATCATAGGATCCTGGGATAGTTTGGGTTGAAAGGGACCTTAAAAATCTTCTAGTTCCAGTACTTGCACTAGGCCAGGTTGCTCAAAGCCTGATCCAGCCTGGTCTTACAGGGATGGGGCATCCACAGCTTCTCTGGGCAACCCATGCCAGTGTCTCACCACCCTCACGGGGAAGAATTTGTTCCTAATATCCAATTTAAACCTACTTTCTTTCAGCTTAATGTGCTATTAATTCTCCCTTGCCCTATCCTATGATGCTCTGGGGGGAGCAGGCGCTTGCACCCACCTTGCTGCCCCCATCCCTTGCCTCTCCCCTTCAAGTCCTATCTGCGGGACCCCAACCCACTCCCCCATCACCCCACAGGATATGGCACCCTCTGAGTTCCGCTTTGGGGTGAGGTGTCCCTGCTGGGGGTGGCACAGCCCACTCCAGGTGTCCTGGCCTGGTGCAGGAGACGATTTCCCATCTCTCCAGCACCTGATGCCACGTGGTGCCTGGGCAGGAGGGGACTCGCCAGGGCTCTCCTGGCTCCCTGTGAACTCTGAGGCCATGGGGCAAGGGCTCCATGGTGGAGGGCTGCCAGGTGGGTGTGTGCAGGACACACGAGCCCCAGGGAGCTGCCAGCAGTGGGGGCTAACCCCTGTTTTCCCTCAGGCGGGAGGATGCCCCCTCCTTGCATGGGGACAAGCCTATTTTGAAGAAGTTTGAGTAAGTAGAGGCATGCGTGTGTCTCCAGGCATGCGCTTCCTTGGACTGGTGCCCGGCTGGAGGTATCTGGGCTCCGGCCACACAGGGCATGAGGAGCAGAAGCGTGCCCTCAAGTCCCTGCCTTGGTGCCCTCCTGGGTTTTGCAGCTTTTGGATGAAGGTTGCAGTGAGCACTGGGTCTTTTGGGACCAACTGGTGACAGCGGCACCCTGATGGCACAAGCCTTCAGCTCCCATGGGGCTGCAGTGACCCTGTCCCTGAGCCATGGGGCCATTGCCTCTCTCTGCAGGGCTCAGAGGAGGTTGAATCTTCGGTGTCCCCGATGCGGTGTGGCCAGTGCAGGGGGTTTCTGTGCTGTGGGACTGGCTGTGCAGTGTGGCATGGCGTGGTTTGCTGGTTGTCCCTGTTGTCCCCATCCCTGCTTTGCTCCCAGCCAATGTCCACCCCATCTTGCAGAGCTCGGTTTTTGGAGAACCTGGCTGCAGCCCAGAAGGAGAAGATCTCTTCCATGGCCAAGGGACGGCTCGATGTCCTCAGCGATACTACACTGGAGCATCCTACCGCTCTTGCATGGGAAAGAGACCACGGCACCTCTGATTCCAGGATGGAGCCACCCAGCATAAGTAGGTGCTGCCAGGGTGTGTGTTCCCAGCTCATCCAGGTCCCTGAGGTGGGGATTAGTGGCCCCTCTGTCCCCTTGCTCAAAATGCCGGCATCTGAGCACACCCCACCAAAGAGCAGGACTCCAACTCCACATGGAGCCCAGCACCACTTGCCCCCTCCAAGCAGATTGTCCCAGCTTCTTCCTCTCTCCCTGCAGGGTCTCGTTTGGCTCGACCTGACACCACTGACTCCTGCAGCACCATCTCCTCTGACACCAAGTTTATGCTGGACATGCTCTATGCCAAGGGCTCCTCGGAGTCGGGAAGGGAGAAGGTGTTCCATGAAATACCTTTATCTCCCCAGAGCCAGGGTGAGGCGGAGATGGACACCAAGGGAAGTAGCAGCCAGGAACAGGAGAGTGCCCAGCTCCGTGGCAGGGCTCCAGATGGGCCAGTGGCCAGTGCCCATGCCAAGCTGGTACGTGCCATGTCCAGCGTAGATGCCGAGACCCACACGCAGAAGTTGGAGAACACAGGGATGATGCCCATCAAAAAGGACACAGAGCTGACATGGGAACGCCTGGAGACCATCCCTGTGCAGCTGAAGATCAAGGACCTGGACTTCACTGATTTGGGGGAAGAAGAAGATTTTGACATCCTGGACACGGGGCCAATGACCAACGGGTCCTTCCTCCATCCTGGCATTGAAGCAACGAGTGCTGGAACATTCATGGCTCCCCCTCCACCTCCTGCCCTCCCTGGTTGCCCACCACCACCACCACCACCTCCACCTCCTGCCATCCCTGGTTGCCCACCACCTCCACCTCCACCTCCTGCTATCCCTGGTTGCCCACCACCTCCACCTCCACCTCCTGCAGTCCCCGGCTGCCCACCCCCACCAGGGCTGCCAGGCCCCTCAACAACAGATGGCCCCTCCCAGGCCAAGAAGAAGAGGACAGTGAAGCTCTTCTGGAAGGAGCTGAAGCAGCTGGATGGCACTGTGGGGCCTGGCAAGTTTGGCCAGGGGACACTCTGGTCATCCCTGCAGAATGTCGAGGTCAATGCTGCCAAACTGGAGCATCTCTTTGAGTCACGGTCAAAGGAAGCGCCAACCTCAAAGGTACCAGTGGGTACCCATTGGCCGAGGGGACTTGAGGGGTGGGAGGAAGGCTGTAGGTTCCTGTGGGGACCCTCAGCATGCACTGTCACCCCTACCCTGTGTCCAGGATGGGCACCAGCAGCCCGGAGGCTCAGTGGGGATGGTTATGGGCAGTGCACAGATTTGGTTTGGCTCACTGCATGGTCTGTGTTCATGATAAGTTCATGAAGGCAAGCCCTTTGCCTGGCTGTCCCCATCCATCCTGTCCTCTTTGCAGAAAGCCATCGATGGGAAGAAGGTGGTGGTGGTGTTGGACCCCAAGAGGAGCAATGCCATCAACATTGGTCTCACCGTGCTGCCGCCCATCCATATAATCAAGACGGCCGTGCTCAACTTTGACGAGTTTGCGGTCAGTAAGGAAGGGATTGAGGTGAGCACAAGAGAAGCAAGCTCAGCTCCTCTGAGGTCCTCAGCAGGTCATTTCCCCAGGCCAGGAGACCTCCACGCCATGATGCCTGGGATGATACATCCCATGCATGGAGTCTGACATATCCCTCCTTCCCTGCTCTAGAAAATCCTAACCATGGTCCCAACTGAGGAGGAAAAACAGAAGATCCAGGAGGCCCAGTTGGCCAATCCTGACGTGCCTTTGGGCTCTGCAGAGCAGTTCCTGCTCTCCCTGTCTTCCATCAGTGACCTCACAGCCAGGCTCCAGCTCTGGGCCTTCAAGCTGGACTATGAGAGCCTGGAGCAGGTACGGAGCCATGTACCCCATCTCCCCTCTGCCCTCCCACCACTGATGCCCCAGCAATGGTCTGGTGAAGACCAGTCAAATCCAAACATGGGAGATGCCATCCTGGCTGGGGATGGGCTGCAGGTCCCCAAGGCAAGAATGGGCTTGGATTGACCTGGAGGTGGTTGTCCTCATGGGTGAATGCTGAAGTTCCCAAAGGAGAGAGTGGCCAAGGGATCTCACCTGCTTCTCCCCTCACCCAGGAGATCGCAGAGCCGCTCTTTGATCTGAAGGTAGGCATGGAGCAGCTGGCCAGAAATCACACATTCAAGTGCATCTTGGCCACACTGCTGGCTATGGGCAACTTCTTGAATGGTTCCCAGGTGAGGAGCAGGGTGAGGACCAGCCATGGAGCATGGGCACCCAGAAGGGTCGGTGGGGAGCCGGGAGGTGCTGGTGGGGACCCAGTGGGTCTGCAGACTGGAGGTCTGCTGGAGTAGGGAGGAGAGTCCCTGCTAAGTCCATTGGGTTTCAGAGCAGAGGCTTTGAGCTGGGCTACCTGGAGAAGGTCTCAGAAGTGAAGGACACAGTGCACCGGCAGTCCCTGCTCTACCATCTCTGCCAGATGGTGGTAGAGAAGTTCCCAGAAACCACTGACCTCTACTCAGAAATTGCCTCCATCACCCGCTCCGCCAAGGTGAGGCAAGGCAGGTGACGCCCGGGTAAGGAGAGGGTGTGGGTCCTGTGGCTGCCCAGCTACACCAGCATGGCCAGGGACTGACATCTCACTCTTCCAGGTTGACTTTGAAGAGCTGGCCAACAGCCTGATGCAGCTGGAGCGGAGGTGCAGGGCCTCCTGGCACAACCTGAAGGTGATTGCCAAGCATGAGACCAAGCTGGTGCTGAAGACCAAGCTGACAGAGTTCCTCAAGGACAGCACCCAGCGCATCATCGTCCTGAAGGTGGTGCACAGGCGTGTCCTCAACAGGTTGGTGGCCTGGGGACACAGCAGGAACCTTGCAGTCCGTTTGGTGGCCCACTGTGACCGATGTTCCCGTAGGTTTCACTCCTTCGTGCTGTACCTGGGGTACCCGGTGAGCGCGGCGCGGGACGTGAAGGTGACGTCCATCTGCAAACTGCTGCGGGAGTTCGCCCTGGAGTACCGCACGTGCTGGGAGCGCGTCCTGCAGCAGCAGAAGAAACGCGCCGCCCACCGCGAGCGCAGCAAGACCCGGGGACGGCTCATCACCGAGGTAGGGGGACACTCGGCTGGGTGCCACCAGGAGGTGATGCTCCCCATGTCCCCAACACCAACCTCTCCTCCCATTGCAGACTGAGAAATTCTCTGGCATTGCCGAGGCAGTTTTGCCGTCTGCCGTGGTGTCCAGCAGCCCCAAGGAGCAGATGGAAGCGGGTCACGAGAACATGAAGATTGTGCTGACCTCCCCCACAGATATCCCTGCCCGCCGCAGCAGAGCCAGCCAGGGTAGGAGCAGGATGGCAAAGGAACTCAAGGCATGCCCAGCTGGCTGGGAACGGCTGGTGCCAGCATCCTCATTGTCCCCATACAGGAACAGGGCATGGCACCCCGACCCAGGGCTCTCCAGCCCAGGAGGATGTTCCCAGCTCCCCTGATGATGCTTCAGATGAAATCATGGACCAGCTGGTGAAATCAGTGACTCACAATGCCAACCCCCGACCCTGCCCCAACAAAGAGCGCAGGAGGTCCCGTGGCAATCGGAAGTCCTGTAAGTCCCGTCCCTGTGTCCTTGTGCCCTGTTCCCACACTCTGTCCCTGTACTCTGTCCCATCTCTATCTCTGTGTCCCTGCCCAGATGCTTTTTCTCAGCTCTGTGTCCCTGTCCCCTTACCCTTTCTCTTTGTCTCTGTTGCCATGGCCTGTCCCATCTCTGTACCTTTCTTCCCATGCTCTGCCCAGTCCCCATACTCCTTCACATCTCTGTCCCTGTCTTCTATTCCATCTCCATGTCTCTGTACTCTGTCTATATGCCTTGTCCCATCTCCGTGGCTCTGTGCTCTGTCCTCATGCCTTGTCCTTTGTGTCCTTGTTCCCATGCCCTGTCTGGCTCCTTCCCCATGGGCCACCCATGACCTGCCATACAGAGCCCACCAGGCAGGATGTACCCTGAGACCAGTCTGTGCCACTGTACCCCATTAGCCCTGCCCTGCCTGGGCAGGCCCCCAGTGCGTGGGGACTCTGGCACCCAGTGCTGCTCGTGCTGCCAGTGCCACACTCTCCTCTTCCCGCAGTGCGGCGGACGCTGAAGAGCGGGCTCAGCGATGAACTGGTGCAGGCGCTGGGCCTGGGGCGGGCACCTGACATGGAGGTTTGAGGGGGCTGAGAGGGCTCCTGCTGCTCCCCACTGCCAGCAGCCCCCTGGCAGGACGTGGTGGCAGCCCCTGCGGTTCCAGGATCAGCACACTACGCACCTTTGGCCTTGCCTCACTTTTCCCTGCTGGCCTCCAGCTCCTGGAGCTGCAGGCAGCAGGATGGGAGTGATGCCCCAGAGCTGCTCCGTGGTGACTGAGATGGAGGATGCTCAGCACCTGTGTATGGAGGCTCAGGGTTCATCTTCTCAACAGTATTAGAGGGGTCAAGGGGCTGGACTCAGACCCCCTCTGGGAACTGGGTCTGGCCCACGGCTGCTGTGGCAATAAAATGATCTGATATGCTGCCAGCATCTCTTGTTCCTGTACCTGAGAGGCCAGAATGCTGTGATACTCCCTCCCTGGCCAAGCCAGTATCCCTCCTCCTGCATCCCCAACCCTGCTGCCTGCGGCAAACACTCAACCAGCCCTGTGGCTTGCAGGCACCGTTGTCCCTCTGGGGACAGCACAATCCCCTCTGTACCGGGACAGCTGGGGGACTTCCCAAAAGGTGCAAGGACTGCTGCCAGGCTCAAGGCTGCACACTCAAGGGCAGGAGCAGTGGCTCGAATGCAAGGTCACAGCACAGTAAAATCATCTCACACCTCACCTCTCCTTTACAAACCTCTCCTGGGGGGTTTAGCCAGACCCAGACCTGGGTCAGAAGCAGGGTGGTTGTTCCCCTCTAGGAGCAGGTCCAGGGGACAGCAGCCATGTGTCCCCCAGCTGCAAGCCTTGGAAATACCTGTGCTTGGCAAAAACAGGCTGCCTGTTCCTATGAATGCATCAAGGAGAGCATCCACCTGTCCTCATGAGAGCCTGGGAGATGTTCCTGCTACCTCCTGTCCCAGTGTGGCTCATGCCATGCCAGACACAGATTAAACCCCACACAGGGTGCCGACTGCAATGCTCCTCACAGGTGGGTACCGTTCCTGAGCATCCCCCTCTGCCAGCTGTGGTGCTTTGGGCACTCACCTGTGCTAGATGCATTTGGGAATGGTGTCACGTCATCCATCATGACAGCTCCACCTCGGCGCTGCCCTGGCGCTGCCTCCAGCCCTGAATCCCGCACAGCAGGTCTCTGTGGCTTCCAAGGAATGAAGAAAAACTCCACAGGGCAGGGCAGCTTTTTCCTCCTGGCTATCTCTGCCCAGGGTTGTTTCTCTCCCACGAGGCTGGACATGCCAGCCTGCCCCAGCTTGCAGCGTGTCTGAGATGTTCCTGAGTGGCCCTGAGAGCAGCAAGATGCCACACTGAGAGCTGCAGGTGTCCCAGAAGTGCCCCAAGATGTGGTCTGGCTTTCCTGCCTTCTGCGTGCTTGACTTGGGGCTGCAAAGACAGGACAGAGAGGTTATGATAGGCAACAACGAGACACAGCAGGAAGGAGGAAGGGTTGAGAAAGCACCTTCTTGACCCCTGCACCTACTCCAGGTACCTAAAGTGACATTACACATGTCACAACCCCAGGATTGTTACTCCTGAGGGCTTGCTGGGGGTAACTGAGGCAGGATGCAGGGGAACGTGTTTGGGTTTTTCCACTTTTTTTTTTTTCAGCCTTGCTGTTATTTCCAGGATTCCCAGCCTGGACACAGGCTGCCCTTGAGCGGCGCCTGAAGTGCTTGGCTTGGCCACAGCACAAATGGTTTATGCCAAAAATACAACTGGCAGGGGCGACCCTTGGGAAGGAGAGGGGGTGGCAGGATCCTGCCGGCACCTTTGCGAGCTGAGGCGGGTTTGTGGCAGTCAGACGAGGCTTGGTGGGGACCTGGGGCACGTGTGGCTTTAGCAGCATCAGCAGTGATGGGGTTGGCGTGCCCAACTCCCAGCTGGCTTCTCGAGGTGGGATGAAGTGACCCTACCAGGGCACCCCGTGGCACCCAGCACCTCCATTCCTTCCCCCATCTCCATCCTTGCCTTCATCCCTGCGTGGCTCCTGCCCACGCCAGCCCGAGACCACGAGCTATGTCTTGCTGCCACGAGGGGGCACGGTGGCCACACGCACAGGGAGGCCACCCTAACGGACGCTTCGTGTCCCGAAAGGACAGCCGGTGTCCCACCGCTCTTCAGGCACTCGCCGCTGGCCTTCAGTTTCTTGCTCTCCCCTGCCTGGCACCCGGCGGGGCTGCACCCTGCTCCCCCTACCCAGCGACACATCCTGCCTCTTTCATGTCTCCTGCTGAGTGACAGCCGCGTCCTTGGTCCTGGCTGTTTGTCTGGCTGGCGGGGACAGGCTCCTGTCCCCTATGATCAGCTGTGTCTCCAGGGCTCGTCCCTGGCCCCATCCTGCCCTGGCCCCCTTCCAGGCAGTGGGGAGGAGCAGGGGACAGCAGGAACGAGCCTGGCTCTGCTTTATGTTGCATTTACCCTCTTCTGTGTCTTCCACCTTTGCTGTGATAGACGTCCCCTGCCTTCTCCATTCCACCTTTTCCATGGGACTGTCCCAGCACAGGGTCCTGTTTGCTGCCACACTCCGAGGTTGGCTCCAGCTTCATGCTACGTGGGCCCGTCCCCACTGCCACCCTCAAGCTCAGGGTGGGGATTGCCTGTGGTCCTGGCCCCGTGGTTGCCATGAAGCCCCACCACCTCGCATGGGAAGCACAATTCCCATCAGTGACAGCACAACCTCTCTTCTCTTCCCAGGTCAGAGCCATCTCGAGCACTTCTTGCAAGCAGTGGTGCACCTTGACCGCCTTCCAGAAGCATTATGATCATCTACCCCCCTCCAAAATTTCTCCTCCTGCCTGAGCTGGAGGACACCTACTCTACTTCCTGGCCTCAACACTCTTAAGCAACTTCAGGCTGACAACATGCTTTGTTCTGCAACCATCTTCCCCAGCAGGATGGAGGTGTGGGATGGGAACCAGGTCACAGCTGCTGTGACCTACTGCCCTCTTCCCTAGGAGCAGAGGGAGCAGGACGTCACCTGGAGCGTGGCCCAGCTGGCTTCCCCTTGCATCTGTCTTGTGGCCAAGAGGGAGACGCATTTCCCCTGTCCCCATCACCCCAGTGCTGAGGTACAGACTCTGTGATGGGTATGAAGAGATAGGAGATGGGAGGTCGATGTTGGGCTGGCAAAACAAGCCTGGCATGGGTACCACACATGCCCCAGGAGAACACAAGCCATTAGTGGAGATGGAATCACTTTGGGGTATCACCAACGTTTCATAGCCACACCGAAGGAGCAAGGTCCCTGCAACCCAAAATCAGCTCAGGTTTGGGGAACTGTGGTGCAGAAAGCCTGGCTGGAAAAGGCTGTGCGGGCACAGCGACACAAGGTCCTCACCAGGGCAGAAGGTGAAACCTCCCAAAGACATGAATGCGGCTGGAAATGGAGCTGTGTTTTGTAAATACATGCAGATCGTGCACAACCTGAAAAAACAAGTCAGAGGCAGGAATGTTCTGAAGACAAAGGGGTTTGGAAAGAGCCAGACCCAGGGTCAGTGCTTGGCTGGATGCTCCATGCTGCCAGCAAGGCTGTCCTGGGGAGCAGCCCTGGTACTCCCCAAAGGAGCTGCTCCAGCCACAGCACTCCAGGAGCAAGGAGGTCCAGCCCAGCTGCTGGGGAAAGGTTTGGGCTGTGCCCTACCATCCAGCTGAGGTATGTGGAAATCCCCTACAGATGGAGGATCAAAGCCTGGGGCTCAGGCTGATTCCACCAACATGGCATCAGATTCAGCAAACAATGGGCACCAATGGTCGCCTGTGATTTACAGCTCGAAAACATAAGGAAAGATCAAAAAAAGTCCTTTGTCAATTAAGTTGGAAACAAGGAATGGAAAATGCTGGGGAAAAAGAGGAAGAAGATCCCAGAACAAGGAGCTAAGGTGGCTCCATGGTTGGAGGTGGCTCAGGTTGGCCATGCCATGGGAAGTGCCTCCAGGCTGGGCTTTTTTAGACTCAGTTTCCCATGCCTTAGGTTTGGGAAAGGATCACAGGGATGTTGTTGGGTGCAGGAAAGGCTTCCTGGAGCTGAGGCTGGCTTAGCTGAATCACAGCCACCTGTGGATCTGTGCTCCCTAGAGAAGAAAGCCACAAGAACAGAGCTCCCGCTATGGTAACAAAGTTCAATCAGAACCAAGAGAACTGCACAAGTTCAGTAATAGGACACAAATATTTGGTGCCAGGAGTAATCAATCACTGTCCTCTGCAAGACACTTTGGGTCAAAATGAGAGTTAATTCCAGGTGGTGCAACAGCCTTTGTCACCCCTGAACTGTCTCCAGCCCCAGACACCAATGGGCTCCAGTGTCTCACATCTTCACCGTGAAGGATGAACCCACGTTCATTCAAGGGCTCTTTGAGGACATTGTGTGGGAGACACGGAGCCCCCTGGGCTTTAGTCCAGCGTCCCCTTTCCTGTGGGTTTCACAGCCCATGGTGGGTACCCAGCCCTCAAGTGACACTGAAGGAGGCTTCAGCCCCATGGTCCCCTCTCCTCAGACAACTGCTCCCAGGGAAGGACTGTACCTCATGGCATGTGTGAAGAAGGAAGAGCTGGCACAAATATCCATCAGCACTGAACAGGCAAAAGTGCCCTGTTAGGCGCTCGTCTGGGTGGTGTTTCCTGAGGAGATAATAGCCCTGGAAGAAGGACTTGCTGTTTTGAAGAAGATTAAGTACCTGTGACAGCAGCATGTGGATGAATCACAACCCTCATGGGCTTAGAGCCCCTGGAAATGGCTTATGGCACTTTGAAAACAATGTCATGAATCTTCTGCAGATTGGATTAGGGAGTGGAACAATTATCTCAAAACCTGTTAGTCATGGGAGGCTCCAGGAGCTGGAGGAACAGCCTAGGGCAAGGGGAGCACTAGGAAGATGTGCTCTGTGTGTGTGTCCCCCCTCCCAGGGACCTGCTTGAGCAGCCCCAGGAAGGGTGTAGGAGGTGGCTGTGGTTGAACCAGCCCCGCTTCCCCTGTGAAAGGTGAGCTGTAATTAGCAGAACGGGTACGGAAGAGCTCAAGTAGGTCAAAAGGTAATGGGGCTATCACCAGCATTTCCCAACAGCACAGCACGGCTGGGAGGCACCCTCACGGTTGGGCAATGGGCAGATGAACAAGGCCAGGCACTGTCTTCAAGGGAATAGCCACCAAAGTCACCCTGACTGCACACCAGCCTTTTGGGGGAAAGCTGGGGAGCGGCCAGAGACAGCAAATGATGCTGCTGGTCCAGCCCCACCACACTGGACCTGTGGTGAGAAAACCCACAGAAAGCCCTGACTGGTATGACAAAGAACACCATGGCTATCTACAATCCCATCTTGAGGTGTCCCACAAGGAGGGCATCCCAAGACCATGTGTGAGGAGATGTGGGAGGGATGGACTGATGGATGGACAGATGGACATCCAACCCAGCTCTTGAGGTGTTGTGGAAATTCCTGTTGCAATTTGGGAATGGCCACATCCAGCCTCTGTGAAACACCATCATGGGTACAGACTCCGCATTCTGGCTTTCCCTGCGAAGCACTATATCCCTGACCCCGCTCCCTTGCACACCCCAGCACCTCCAGCTTGGCCAGCACAGTGAGGGATGGTCTCTCATGGAAAACAACCTTTCTCCAACAGGATTTTTCAAGCCTCGGTGAAATGATGTGTGATGAGGTTTAACTGGGTCCTGTTCAGAGCCCAAGTTCCCTGAGGCTCTGCCTTGTGGCCACCTCTATTGTTTTCACCAGGTTCAGTAGCCCAGGGCCGAAAGCAAGCAGATTCCTGTGGGAGAGCCCGCGGCCATGCTGTTGGGAGCATTCCTCCTCCTCCTCCTCTATCTTGCCGGCATTCCCAACATTCCCTTGAGCACTTCGAACTCAGCTGGATGACACCACCACACCCCAGCCAAACCACCCCAGCCTGTTTGACACTGTACTTCTGCAGCCGTTGTCACCCCCACTGATGAAATGTGTTTTTCTGCCAGTACCAGGGAGGCTGTTTCCAATAAGGATGGCACAGGCATCCCTAGCAGAGGCCACCACCACAACAGGGCTTGTGGGGGCTGGTGGGGTGGCTGGTGCTGACGGCAGCACAGCTGGCAGGGCTTGGCTCCGCCAGGAAGAGAGAGTGATGTTGATGATGGCACGCGAGAGCCCACGCGGAGAGTGCCGAGAGTCAGGCCCATGGCAGGGACGCACGAAGGATCACCGAGTACGGAGACTTGGTGAAATATTAAAGCCGGTGCTTAATAAAGCGAGCCCAGCGGCAGCAATTACCCTGTGTAATTAACCTGGGAAGGAGAGGACTTTGCCCCCCAGCCAGGTGGTACAGGGAGCTCCTGCCAGCAGCCGCTGGAGTTGGCACAGACCTGGCACCCAGCACTGCATGGCAGGGTTTCCCCAGGCTTTGCTGGAGCAAGCCAGGACCTGACCTTCCAGCATGGCTCGCCCTGCTGCAGCCCCAGAATTACACCAGGTAAGTGAGTGGCAGAGAGCTGCCTGCTCCAGGTGCTGCGAAATGGTTTGGGATCCCCCAGGAGTCATTGGCCCCAAGTCACAGGGAGCAGCTGGGAGAGATTCCCACCTCACCTGCCTGCTCTGGGCACTGAGGAACTGAGGAACTGGTGGCTGGCCAAGGCACCAGCACCTGGGCGGCCCAATGCCCATATAGTGCTCCCCTAGCAGGGTCTGAGGGCACCACGTTGTGTAGGGAGACCCGATCGAGGGGTGGCTCTGGTGGTGGCCATGCCCTGTGTTCCCCCTGTCCCAGCGGGGCATGGGTGCTGGTGGCACTGGCTCTGGCTTGGGCAGCCTCCCTCCTACTAAGCCAGCCTGGATGCAATGCCACTTCCTGCCAGGAAGCTCTGCCTGGACAGATACTGAGCCAAGCCATGCTGGCCCAAACTGAGCCAAGCCTTGCTGGCCCAAACCAAGCCAAGCTGAGCTGAGTTGAACCCAGCTGAGTTGAACTGTGCTTACCTAGGTGGCACGGCGTCCCAAGCTGTGCCAAACCAAGCTGAGCCGACCTGTGCCAAACCAAGCTGAGCTGAGCTGTGCTGTAGGTGCCACAGCATCTCATACTGAACCAAGTTGAACCACTGAGATGAGCTGAGCTGAGTCAAGCTGAGCTGTGCCTACCTAGATGTCCTAAGCCATGCTGAGCTGAGTCATGCTGAGCTCTGCCAAGCTCTGCTGAGTTAAGCCTTGTCTACTTAGGTAGCATGATGTCTCAAAGACATGCTGAGCCGAGCCAAGCCAAGCCAAGCCAAGCCAAGCTGTGTCAAGCTGAGCTGTGCCTGCCTAGGTGGTATCTTGGCCTGAGCTGTGCCAAGATGAGCTGAGCCATCCTGTACATGGCATGACATCCCAAGCTGTGCTAAGCCAAGCTGAACTGAGCTGTGCCTACACGGGTGTCCCGAGCTGTCCTGAACCAAGCTGAGCTGAGATTAATTGCACCTATCTAGGTGGCACAATGTTCCAAGCTGAGCCTAGCCGAGCTGTGTCAAGCTGAATCACACCTACTGAGGTGCCAAAATGTACTGAGAAGGGCTCAGCTGAGCTGAGCTGGGCCAAGCCAAGTTGTGCCAAGCTGAGCTGTGCCTTAACTGGGTGGCATCATGTCCCAAGCAAGACTGAGCCATGCTGAACCGTGCCAAGCTGAGCCGAATCGTGCCTACTGAGGTGGCACAATGTCCTGAGCTCAGCTGAGCCAAGCCAAGCCAAGCCAAGCCAAGCCAAACTGAACTGTGACTGCCTAGTACATCATCATGTCCTGGTCTGCGCTGAGCTGAGCTGTGCCTGTCTGGGTGGCATCACGTCCTGAGCCATCCTGAGCCATGCTGAGCTGAGCTGTGCATACTGAGGTGGCATGGTGTCCTGAGCTGTTCTGAGCTGAATCTACTTGGGTGGCATCATGTCCCGAGCTGAGCTGAGCTGAGCTGAGCTGAGCCATGCCAGACTAAGTAACACTGAATGCGCCTACCTAGGCAGCACAATATCCTGCGCAGGACT
>VXAD01000401.1:127783-189127 GCA_013399195.1 Dicrurus megarhynchus | reverse complement strand
GCCGTCCTTGTCACAGGTGAGTGCGGGGACACGGCCTCGACGCCCCGACGGCACCGCCTGGGCTCGGCGGGGAGCGGAGTGGGGCGTCCCGCAGGCACCGGGACGCTGCTGTCAGCGGGGTCCCGCTGGGGACCAGCCACCGCTGCCAGCGCATCCCTCATCCTCTTCCACGTCCAAGCAGAACCGGCCAGGTTTTATCTGCCCCCCGAAGCAGGGAGTTGCAATGCCCCCTCGAGTGGTGACCACTAGTTGCAGCACGATGCCGAGAGCTGCTTCCTCTGGAAGTGCCGAGATAAGATGGGACAGAGCCGGAGCGCTGGCTTGGGACCCTGTCGGCTGGCCTAAGGGCTTCCCTCTCCTCTCCTCTCCTCCCCTTCCCTTCCTCCCCTCTGGAGCCGTACTTGTTCTTGGAAAGGTTCTCATAGTATCTCTAGAGGCTACAACAGAGCTGGCTATCCAGTGCTGAGCATCTGCTTCATCCAGAGCTCCATCCAGGGAGCTGCTGGCGACAAGGTCCTCCACTGTGTGGGTATCCTTGGGGAATGCTGCCCAGCTGCTGCCTGCCTCCTCTTTGGGCTGCCTGGTCCAGAGCTCCTCCGTGGGGAAGGTTGCTCCTCAGGGAATGTGCCGTGCTCCCAAGTTTTGCACAGCTCTGGCTTGGTGGCTAAAGCTCTTTAGAATATCTTGGTATATATATGGTTTTCTCACTCCTTCCTCGTGGCAATAGAACTGGAGGATGAGAGCCAGGCTTGGCAGTGCTTTGCTGTGAGGCAATGGTGGTGGAGAGGTGAGGAGGAAGTGCTGGAGCTGGGGTGGTTTTTGCTCCAGGTGTGCCTGGAAGGTGCTGCTGGCTCTGCATGGATGCAGAAGGGAGGGAAACTTGTGGGCATGACCTTGGCAGTGCACCCAAGGACAGCAGCCTGCATCCTGGTGGGAATGTCTGGGCTGGGCTTGGAGGCTCTGAAGTTGGAGAAGGCAATTTGCCTGTTTCCTAGAAAATTAAGGCAAGACCTGGGTCCCCCTTCCAGGGGTTCTTTGGCACCAGTGGGAAGTGCAGGGAATCCTCTCTGGAGGAGGAAGATCAGAGGAGCAAGGCAGCAGATGAATGAATGATTCAAATGAGTGAAGGTCAAAGCTGCAGCGGGGCAGGGCTGCCTGGGGAGGACATGTCTGACAGCCATGCGCTCACAGGTGCCCTGTGGCACACCGGCTCTGGCAGCCCTGGCTCTCTGGCATTGCCTGTATAATTAGTGAGTCAGTGACTGGAACAAGGTGTTCTTGCCCCAGTGCGTCGAGGTGGCACCTCTGCAGCTCTGATGTGTTTGCTCTTGGCTGTAAATACTTTGTGGTTTTACAGGTTCGAGGTGCAGCCCGTGGTGCGGGATCGGCGTTTCCGTACTGCTGCTCCAGCAAGTGTCTGCCAAGGGGCAGATGCGAGGGCTGTTCTGCTGGGGGCATCCCTCACTTGAGTATTTGCATAGTAATTAGCCTGATTCTTTTACGGATTAATTCCAGGCAACTAGGTATTGAGTAGCTGCTGGTGTCTCCTGTGGGAGCAGCCGGGAAGGATCAGCTCTGGGAGAAATGCAGCCTGATCTTCCTCTTGCCAATGGAAAGCAAAGCCCAGCAGAGCAAGCAGCATGCTCTTGGATGCCTGGGGATGCTGGGCCTCAGTGAAGGTGTGTGAGGCTGGGAACAGGGCTTCTGCCAGGCTGTGTGTTGTGCTGGACCTTGCAGATCAACTGAGAAATGGCACAAAGTCCTGTCTCTACGGAGCAGTGCAGGTCTCAGCCTGAAAATCTTTGGGCATCATTTCCTTGTATACACATCTTGGCCGCTGTCTTAATCCCGCAGCAGGTTCAATGATGCTTATCTGGGGCAAGGAAAGGTGGCTGCAGTGCTGTTCTATCTCCCTGGTGATGAGTTTCAGCTCTTCCAGCTGCCCACTCTCCCTAAGAACCATCCTAAGTTGAGCTCTGCATGTGATGCTCCAGCCCCATGTGCTGGTCTGGACATCTCTGGTTAAATAAAACTTAGTAATGGGAAGGATTGAAGGAAAACTAACTGTGCAGCTCAGTGGGAAAATAGCAGAGCAGCTGTAGAGCTGCTGCAGAGCAAAGCTGCTGACCCTGTGTAGCAGCAGGGACTGGAAAGTTGTGGCGTTTCCCATCTGTTGCAGGTTTGCATTTCGGCTGTTGCACGTGGGACTGGGGTTTGGCTGGAGCACGGATGGGCAGCTGCCTGCTGCTAGAGGGGAGCAAGGAATGCTGTGCTTTCCCATGATGAATCCCCTGGGCTAGCAAAGTAAGTGGTCACTAGTCCCTGCAGTGCTGTGTTTGTCTGGGGCTGTGACCTTGGGGCTTTTGTTCTGCATCCCAATGGTCCAGCTTCTCCAGGAGCATGGCTCCAGTGGATGCAGCCTGGCAGGGGGCAGAGGGTGAGGAAAGTGTTAATCCTGTCTTCCTCAGGGATGTCACAGCTGTTTTCAGGGAGGAGGAGAATGCCCTCCTGTGCAGCCGGGGGCTGGGAGAGGTCAGCCCCAGGAGGATGGTGGGGATGAGGAGGGGAGCAGAGATCAGTTGCTTGGCCTGGGCTGGGAGGGAGACAGCAGCTATCTCTGTGCCTCCCTTGGTTTGCTGTCCTGAGCCTGCCCTTGCCTTGAAGATGAGCCCACACTTGGCACAGGCTTTGGCCAAACTTGTAAAACCAGAGGTACCCCAACATGCCTGTGGTGTGGGCAGGGCTGGTATGGGCAGCTGCCTGACCAGAGCCTGATCCAGCACTGGGAAGTTGCAAGGCAGCCAATACCCGGCACCCCTCACCAGGGTGTGTGACAGGGCACTCCGGGGTGCTGGTGCTGCTGGTTGGCACCTGTGGGCCAGTGGTGCCAGTGGCTCACTGGGAGCTGCTTGCTCTGAACATCAAACAGCTGGTTGGTGTGTGCATCCCTCTTTCCAAATGGGAAACAGCACTGCTGGGTGTTCTTAGGGCCACTGGACTCCTCAGAGCTGGGTGAACAAAGAGGAGGGGTGTTACATCCCGTACTCCTTCCCATCAGGAATTGGTACAAAAAGCAGTCCAGCCTCTGGAGTCTGGGCAGGGGTGATGGTCTGCAAGAGCAGTTTTGGAGGGAGGTGATGAGCTGCCATTTCTCGGCCTCTCCAGATTCAGGCTGGCAGTGCTTTGTGCAAGGTTGGGCTTTGACTGGGTCACTTTAGATATGAACCTAGACCATCCTATGGTCCCCATGGTCTTAGCAGATGCCTGTGGAATTCAGTGAGTCCATTCAAACCACACAACACAAGTGGGTGCCTGGAGGTGGTGGAGGGATGGCCAGGAGCATGCCGGGGCTCCACTGAGCAGCTGGAGAAGTGCAAGCCTCTTGCTGTTGTGTAGCTCTGCCATGTGTGACTGTGTGGGGTGGTTCTTTGGACAGTAGCCAATTGCCCAATTTACTGCAGATCCTTGGAAAGCACCAAATGCAAACCAGCCCATGGAATCTGGCTGCCTGCAGGGCTTTGCCAGAGCAGAGGGAGGGCAGGAGTTGTGCTACAAGGTATTGGTTCATATGCTTCAGCTTGGATGAAAAGTTGAAAATAGTGAATTGTTGTTCTGTGATGGTGGTACCTGAAGTAGCTCTCCAATAACCCCAAACATCAGGATGGCTGCCTGAGAGAGGTAGTTTGGGTCTCTTGTATCCTTGCTCTTATTTGGTGCAGCCTATGAAGCCAGGAGCACCTGCAGATTGGTCTGTCTTCCAACAAATCATCTCTGTGCACAAAATTGGTTTGTAGGTCTGGCTGCCCAGACCCAAACCTGCCCTGTCCTCCTCTCTTCTCCTTCCTGGCTGCAGGGGAAGTGTGGTTTTCCTGGTGAAGTACTCTTGTTACAATTGCATGCCCCATTAACAATCTGAAATGGGTCAGAGCTTCAGATCACATTCAAGGTTAACAGAGGCTTTGCAACTTGCAGCCTTTCAGTGTTTCCCATGGACTCCACAGATGTTGAAGCATCTGCTGGCTGCAGCAGGACAGAGTGATTCAGTCCAGATGTTGGGACTCTTGCTTTCTGCCACGAAGGTAAATCACTTTCTGTGGTAAAAAAGCAGCACTGCTCCCATCTGGACTTTGATGTTATCTTAGATCTATTTTCCAGCTAAACAAGGTGACTGAGAAAAGTCAGGGTCAAGGCTTCAGGGCTGGCTCTGGGATGGGCACCTCTGCACCACGGCATGGCTGGAGCACCTGCACGGCATGCTCACAGCCCGTGTTTGGTGCTGAGCCTGCCAGCAGCCTTGCCGTGAGAAATGCTTCATGCAAAGGTGCTGCAGCTCTCCATAGGTGACTTTCACTCTGCTTCTCGAGCCAGCGATCCAGCTCAGAGGTCCCTGGGATCTTTCCCCAGCCTAAGTGCAGGGGGTTGGAACTAAGTGATCTTTCAGATCCCTGCCAAACCAAACCATTCTGTGATTCTGTAAGTGAAGGTTGAGAATCAGCCTATTCTCTGAAATTGCTCTGATTTTTCCAGAATCTATTAAAAATTAACAGCAGAAGCAGCTGCTACCTCTAAGCTGAGGGGTGGGACAGGACCAAAATCAAACACCCAAATTCCAGCCCTGGTGTACAACCCATTCCTGGTATACCTGAAGAAAAAAAAAATGCAACATTTAACTCTAGTTATAGGGCTTGCTGCTGGCTTTTGGGAACAGAGCAGGAAAGCTGCTTTTTCTGCCTCTATCTGCAGGGCTGAAGCTCTCCCCCCGCTTTGTCAGCAGCCCTCCATGGATTTAGGATTCTTCTTTCCCACGTGAGGTTTCTTCAGAAATAGATACCTACCCCTGCTCACCACAGGCATGTGGATAGATACGCTCGGCTTTTTCTCACTTATCTATAAAATAAGCACTTTTGAAGCCTACTAATGACACAGACCTGTTGAGGTGGGAGTTTTTAGCACCGTTAACCAAAAATGATGAGCACAGCTAATTAGGAGGAAAAACGCATTGAGGTTTCATACTGTGGGAGACTGGAGTTGGTAGAGAAACCCAAGCTGGCTTGATTAGCCTTGGGGTTATGCGGGGACATGAGAGCAACAAAGCAAAGACTTCCCTGCTGAAATGAGATTGTCAGATGGGAACGGATGCTTTCGGAAGGAGAGAAGTGTAGGCAGTTGCTGCCCTCTAGTCCAATGAGCAGCACATTTTTAATGAGGTCTGGGATTGGGTTACCCACTGTTGAGTCTAGCTCCCCTCAAGCCAGGATCTGGTTACAGAAGAGCTGGTTGCTGCTTTTACTAGTGGGAGCACAGCACAGGGTTGGTGGACTTGCCCAGACAGGGTTTTGTCTGAGGGGGCTCTTCAAGGTGTTTCCACCAAATCTGGGCAGGCATTTGCCTTCTCCCTACAGTCTTCTTTCAGTGCTGGTCTAAAACTCCAGCTGGAAGGGGTTTTTTTCCCAGGAGGAAAGGCTGCAGGGCTTTTATACCTCTTCACCTCCTGATGTGCCTCCTGTCATCTCAGATCTGAGGTACTGCTGTGGAGCCTCCAAGGCCAGGCTGGATGGGGCTTGGAGCAATCTGGGCTAGTGGAAGCTGTCCCTGCCCATGGCAGGGGTGTTGGAACTGGATAACCTTTAAGGTCCCTTCCAACCTAAACTGTTCTATGGTAAGGTGGAAAATGCCCAAATTTTCTATGATGAGGTGGAAAAATTGCCCTCATACTGTCAGCATGTTGCTGCAGGTATAGTTTAGGACCTTTTATTTTTAACCTCCCCAGTATGTGTCTGTTACCTCCTTCCCTGCTCCCCTTCAGTATCTCCCGTTCTTCTGTCTCAGCTTGTATGTGCTTGCACGAGCAACGTATCACTTCTGCTTCCTTCTCCCCTGGAGAGCTGCCAGCCCCTGAGCTTTATCAGCTTCCCCCTTGGGAGCTGGCTTCCCTGTCACACATGGCGCTGTCCTGGGATTTGCTGGCTCTAAGGCTGTAATCTTGAAAAGCAGTTTTTGGCTTTACAGGCTTTGCGGTGGCGCTTCCTCTTGCTGGGTGGTTGACCCTGTGGAGCCAGATGGCGAGTGACTCCCAGGCAGGCTGGGAACAGAAAGAAGGGATGGGCTGGAAAGCTCAGATACCTGTCCTGATATCTTCTGTGGCAACTTCGAATGTCTGGCCTCTCAGAATCATAGAAACTCTGAATGGTTTGGGTTGGAAAAGACTTTAAAGACCATTTTGTTCCAACCCCCCTGCCTTGGGCATGGACACATTCTACTAGACCAGGCTGCTCCAAGCCACATCCAACCTGGCCTTGAACACTTCCAGGGACAGGGCAGCCACAGCTTCTCTGGGTTACCAGGGCCTCACCCTGCTATGAGTACCCACTGTGACCAATGTTTGTTCCTCTCTAGGGTCCTGGTTACCAGGTGGGGATAAGCTCCAGCCTGGGGTGTGCAGCCATCCCAGGATAAATTCTGTCCCCCTCTTTCAGCTGTTGTGCTGGGCTCTGCCTAAGCTGAAGGGCATGTGTGGGTGCTGCCCTGGCATTGCCTGGGTCAGCACAACTATGTCCAAGCACATTAGCCTGGAGGGCCACCTTCATGTATTTTGGGGAAAATGCACCAAAGTAATCTTATGATACTCAAACTCTTACTCTGAAGAGCTGGTGAGAGCTGCAGGTGAAGAGTGAGGAGGGAAAAACTTGAACTGTGTATGGAAAGGGCTGGTGTGGCTTGAGGTCATCATAAGGCACAGCTCTGAGCCTGGGGGCTTGAACAGCTCAGTGTTATTTCAAAAGCTGTCTTGGCAGAAGCTCAGTTGGTGTTTGCTCAAGTGTTTTGCTCTTTGTTTCTAAAAAAAAAAAGTCCCCAGCTTCACATGGATCTGGAAGCTGCAAAAGAAAATAGTTGGTGCAGCTGTAGAGACCATCATGATGTGGGAATGGGCAGGGTTTGCACCTCTTTCTCTGCTTGCTTGGGATTATGGCATGTGATGGAAGTTTACTCCTGTGACAAGAAGAGTGATGAGATGGCACCTTACAAGCAAAGTAGAATCTCATCACCAAAATACCCCTGAACTGGTAGAGCTCCATTGGAACTGCCATAGCCTTATTGTGGTGCTGCAATCTCTGAGATGCTTAACAGCTTGCTGGGCTTGCTCTGAAGTTGTTGCTTTGGTCAGCACTGTCCCAGCACGGCTTTGTCCCTGCTGGCATCACCTGTGACTTGCCCACAGTGCTATCTGGGTGATACTTCAGAGCCTCTCCCATGGTTGACCTGTCCCACCACATGGCTAGAGGTTCTCCCGGTCATGCCATGGCTGTGGTGCTTTGCTGTCCTGGCTAGAAACACCTTCCCAGAGATGTCCCTGGGTGGTGATGGCTCATGGTGGTCCATGTAGAAGAGCTGGTCTTCTCTTCAGCTGCTTGTGGATGGATTAGCCCTGCCTGTAGCAGACCTTAGGCATGACCTGATGCCTCTCCTTGCTAGTTAGCACACAGGAGGCATGGAAATGGGGCTTGGCTGGTGGTTCTCCAGCCTGATGGGAGTCCCTAGAGAGACCATTTGCAGACCAGAGGTGCCCACCAACAGGTGCCCCAGCCATGGCTTTATTGCCACCACCTTATTCCCCAGGATCATCTTCAGTGTCACATTCCAGACATAGCTGGTGGAGCTTTCTGGCTTCCCAGCCTGGTTCCTACCCAGCCTCCCCAAGAGCCCAGGTGGATGTGTTACCAGTGCCGGTTTGCCATTGGCACTGATCTGGTTGAGCTGTCCCTGGGCCATGGGTGTCCTTCCCAGCGACAGCTCTTCCTGATGGATGGCTTTTGAGGCTTGTCGGCTTCGTGTTCCCAGTTCACTGTGTTCCCTCTGAAGGTGATTATTAACCCGGCTAGCGCCACAGCGCCTCACAACTTCCTCTTCTCAGACGGACATCCATCCATCCCAGATTAGCTCTGATGTACAGCCTGTGCCAGGTGATGTCTGTGCTGCTGTCTTCTCTCGCTCATCCCTGCCTGCTGGGAGCTCAAATTCTTGACTGTGAGAGTCTCACCGCTCCTTTTGGGGAGAGGATCTCCCCTCGGTGGAGACAGCAGCTGCCGGAAGATGCCATCCAGCCCCGGGGTGCGGTGAGTGGCTGCTTCTAGGAAATTCCTGTGCTCTCTTTCTGCGAAGTGTCGAAGCAATGCTGGAGGTGGCACTTCCTCCCCCCTGTCAGCTTGTGAGCCCACGGTCGCTGCTCACTGGCAGCAGCATCACTGCCATGCCACGACTGGGTTAATTCCTGGATCCAGACTTCTTTGAGCATCCCACTAGGCCCTGGCCTTGCATAGGGGGAGGCGGCTGGGCTCATTCCTGCCCTGCCGCCCCAGGGCACTAACAAGATCCTGCCTTCATTAGCCCCACCGGTTGCAAGCAGCATCTGCTGGTCGCAGCTTTGGCAGGGGATAAGGCGTCTGGATGGCTTTTAGTGACAGTGATGGGGAGGGCTGTGGCCTCTGACACTTTTTTATTGCCCAGCTGCTTTTGTGCTATCGAGTCCCCAGTACGGATGCACCAGTAAAGCTTCTGAGAAATGGGCTTTAATCCAGAAGCTGTGGGTGCATCCACACTGGCCTCGGGGCTCCTTGTCATCTCTGCCTGGTTGCGTTGGTTGTCTAGGCAGAAAATCAGATTTCCCCCTTCTCTTTGTTAAGTGGGAGATAACTTCCCGGGTGGAGGTGATGGCTGTGAGGCTCCAGGAACACTTGGCTAATCCATTGCAATTCATACCATCTGGCTACTGTCCCTGCCACAGGGAGGGGTAGGTCACCCATGTACCCTCTGCCATGGGCATTCCCAGCTCTGCCTTCTGTCATGGGTCTCCTTGTGGGGCTGAGAGTTTGTCTGACCCCTGCTCTGACTCATAGGACCTGTTGGAGGGATGTGGCTATCCTGGGCTATGGGAACCATCAGCAATCTCCCTCCAACTGCCTGTGCTGACTGTGCCATGCAGGGGCGGGGGGATCCCAGGAGAGCAGGGGCAGTGTGTGCTCCCCTTGGCTCAGGTCCTGCTCAGGAAGGAGGCTGAGACTTTGCAGGGATGCCCACCCAGGCTGCTTGGGTCGGGGGGCTCCTGCATTATCCACTCACTAGGGATTTGGGTCATCCCTAAAGGCATCTTCTGGCTTTAATTTCATTTAATTAGGTTTGTGGCTTCCTGAACCCCCCTGCTGGGGACCAGCAGCAGCATCACCGGGGCTGCTGCCACCCCAGCTCCATCTGCTTGTGCCTGGGCATGAAGGCTGCTTCCATGGGGAGTGGGGACATGGCATGCCATGCAAGCCACTGGCTGGGGTGGTGCTTCCTGTGGACAGTGATGACACCGGCTATGATGGGTTGGGGGCTGCGGGTGCCCCTTCCTGGTCCCACTCCCAGACAGTGGCTGATGCCTGGCTGGGGAGGCCGGGGCTGGTGCATGGCTGTGGCAGCCCAGCTGCTGTGGGGACAGGTGCTCCTGCCTTCCCCTCTCTCTCCTGTGCGCTGCCAAGAATATGTTCCTTCTTGCCCAGGGCTGACATCACCCCTTTATCACTCCTTGCTCCAAATGTGTGCAGCATCTGGAAAGTGTTGGCCACAGGGCCTTGCCCTGCCCACAGAGGATTTTGCTGGGCATTTTATCCTGCCTGGACCTGCACTGTGCAAGGACCCCCTCCTTGAGTCCCTTTGGGGGACTGCCATCCCCTCTGATGGCACCATCCCCACTCAGTGCCACCTTGTCCTGTGCTTCCGCATCCATGAGGTGCCCACAGTCCCAGGATGGAGCTGAAAAGAACAGCAGAGTTGGGATCGGTGCCTGCTCAGGCACCCAGCTGAGCCTCCCTCGGATTCTGTCTGGCTAAATCCCATTCCATGCCCAGAGAAGCTGGATCCAAGGTGGCAGTGAATCCGGTCAGAGCCAAAGGCCACGTTCAGCTTAGCATCCCAGGCAGGGTTTGAGCTTGAGCCTACGGAAACAAGTGGCTCAGCATGTTAATCCATTCGGCCTTGGCGCCCCAGCTCCCCCCCAAGTTGATGGTGTCCTTGAGCCTGGTGACAGCTCCATCTTGGCAAGGCCTCTCAGACAGGGTGGTGGGACACAGCCCTAAAGCTCTGTGGGGAGGTGGAATTGATGTCCTGGATTTGGGGAGCAGCAGGGGGCACCCAGGCAATGGCCTGCAGAGATGAGGAGGGGGTGATGCCCTTCTAAGTGCCCAAGTCAGCTGGCAAGCTCCCAGTCAGTGGAAAATGGAGCATCCTCAAGGGATGCCTCCAGGTACCTGGAGAGCAGCCCCTAGGGCTGCCAGCTGACCATGCTGCTAGGGTGATCCTGGGGAAGCTGGTCCATCACAGGGGTGCTCAGCCCTGGGGCAACCCCTCTTCAGCTTCCACACCAGGGTCCTCAGCTGGGGTGGCTGTGGAGGGACCAGGTCCAGGGAGCTGCTGCTGTACCCACCAGGCTCTGGGCAGTTTTGCAGCCACATGGGAATTCTTCAGCCAAGCTGTGCTTCTCACTGCTGAGTTTTTGCACTGATCCTCATCTGTTGTGCGTGGTTAAAGGATGAGGATGCAGAGGTCATGAGGATGCACAGCTTGTGGTTCAGGGATGAGGATGTACACAGCTCATGGCTTGGGGATGAAGATGCTTGCCTTGTAGCTCAGGGACTAAGATGCCGAACTTGCAGTTCCACAGCTCCAGAATGAGGTTGCACAGCTCACAGCTCATGGATGAGGATTCTCAGCTCGCAGCTTGGGAAGGGAAGCCACTCCTAGGTTGTGTTGGGGTGAGCACCGCAGACCTGTGCCACCAGCCCTCCATCACGTACCGTGCCAGCAGTGGGGGCAGGGGCAGGCGCATGGTTGTGGTTCAGCAGCTCCCGGGACGTAGCCGTGTTATTGACCCTCTCTGCTCCAATCAGCAAACTGTAGCACTAACTTTGAGCATGTCTGTGTGTGGTAGCCTTGGTGCTAGTGCAGGAGCAGGGTGAATACCTGAGACAGCAAAATGTCAGAGCGTGTCATGCCTGACTCACCTGAAAGAAATGTGTCCACACCAAACTGGGACTGCAGCTTCAGCCGGCTCCTGGCAGCGAGGAAGCACGAGCGGTGCAGGCTGGCTGGGAGCTGCCCAACTGGCACAGCTCAGCCCCGGCAGTGGCTCTGCTGTCACCAGTGCGGAGCAAGTCTGGGCAGTGGATGCAAGATGCTTTGGGGTCAGTCCTCTTTGCCCTCCCCGAGTGGACAGGAGGGCACTCCTTATGACGATGCTGGAGGCCAAACCTTTTTGCTTGCTCAAGATAAGTTGGAGCTTGTCATGCCGAAATTCTAGTGGAGGCTTGCATCTCTCACTCCTGGGGGAGCCGCTGAAGTGTCTGGAGCTTCTGCAAAGTCCTCAGGAATTGCTGCTGACCCACTGCTCTGGCAAAAGACCGCCCAGCCCCTGGTGCAGGAGTTTGTCCCGGCTTGCTGAGCCTGTGGAGGGCTGCTGGATTTTGCAACCTGGACTCAGGCTTTGCTCTGCTCCTGCTGCGGCAAAAGCCTCGTTCTGCTGGCCCAGGGCCCATGGCGATGCAATGGGGGGCTTCAAGGTACGTGCTCTCCTCTGCTGCACTCCCTATGCAGGGCTTCTCCTGTTCTTGGTCTGACCACGTCCCTCCCTCCAGCATGACTGTGAAACCAGCTGGCAAGCTGGGAGCTGGGGCGGGGGGAACTGGCGCCGGCATCTCCTCGTGATGCAGCATCCTGGGAGGGCGGTGAGCCCAGCGCCAGCCTTGCCAGGGCCGCACAGACTGGACGGCTCCAGCACTCCCAGCGGGGCTGAGCCAGCGGCAATGGCTCCTGCGCCAGCTCCGGCGTGGCCAGCAGCTCATGTGCTGGTGGCCATGGGGAGCGAACATGGCCCTGGGCAAGCTGCCCTGCTTTGGGACCACGTGTTATGGGCCCAGGGGGTTCACTGTCCCTCCCTGCACTCTTGGCCATGCCTGAGCAGAGCGGATGGGAAGTTGAGCAGTGGCGGAGACCTTAAATAACACCAGAGCATCCTCACCCTCCTGGCCCTGGGCCTCCCGCCAGCCTCCCAGGAGTTTTGGTTTTTTTTTTTTTGGTATGTGTGTGAATAAATTAGAACTTCCGAAACAAACCCTCTGACTGCCCTGCTCCTCTAAGGCAAAATAAACCCTGCCTGACTTGGACAGCACGTGGCCGTGTTTGCTTCCTCCTTGCCAGACTTGCCCGTAAGAAGCCAGCAAACCTGTTTCTCTCAGTTTTTTGGGATTTTCCTGAGGTTTTGAGAGTTAATGTGGTGATAGGAAGCTTCATGTTTGGACTGGAAGCTTTTCTTGCCGGCTGCATGGGAGCAGCGCAGGTAACCCTTCCATCAGCTGCGTCATGGTGAGGCTGTGGCCATGAGCACTTTTATTTTTAAACCTTATCTTTATTGCAGTTTTCTCCTGCACTGCTCAGAAAGGAAATGCACCTTATCTGTTTGTCAGCTGGCAGCATGCACTGTTCCTGAGGAGGGGAGAGGTGGATACACTGTGCCAGCAGCACCTTCAGCATGCCCTGCGGACTGGGGTGCTGGGGGTGATGCTGGGTTGGTGCCTGGGATAATGCAGGGGTGATGCTGAGCCAGCCTGGCACACATCCATGATGGGTGTTGTGTGTTGTGTGGGAAAGGGAGGTCCCTGCAGCCCCTTCCTGCCAGCTGAGCACCTCCGGGCTGTGTTATCACTCTGGCCTCTGGCCAGGGGTTTAATTATAGGTTTCTGACGCAGCAATAAAGTAAAACTGAGCCGGGGACTGGGACAGAGACGCTGAGCTGGCGGCTTAGCTGGCACCCCAAGAGCTGTAAGTGCCCAATCCCAGCCTGGGGGTACAGAAGAGTGAGGCAGCCAGTCCCTGTGCCCCCACCACAAGGCTGGTGGAGGGGTGCTGGAATCTCTGCCCTGGGAGTGACAGTCCCCAGGGCCACTGTTGTGTCCATCCTGGGGTAGCTCCAGGTGCCACACAGGGTCCATTTTCAGGGATGTCTTCAGGAGCACCCAAAGGTGCCAGGCAGGAGGGTGCAGGGCCATGGGGCTGCCCCTGCAGTGCTCCCCTGTTAATGGTTAATGTGACTGGGCAGCGGTTGTGGCACGGACTCCCTGAGCTATCAGCGCTGCCTGTACCTTGCTGCTGCTGTTTGTTTGCATCCCGGCCGCTCCACCCTGGCCACTGGCCTTGTCACTGCTCCGCAACAGCCAGCTCCCGCCCGGGCTGTCCCCCAGTCACCCCGGTGATGGCTTTGCGGGTGACAGCGTCACCTGTGGTGCCCCTGTTTGAGCCAAGACAGAAGAGATGAGGCTGAGACCGAGTATGCAGCACCAGTACTCTTCAGAGTGGCCCATCCCGTTTGGATGCTCCCTCGAAGGTTGTAGGGTAGCAAGAGCAGACCAGAATCCTTTTTTTTGCCCCTCACCCTTTTTAATCCCCTCATGCCCCAGCCAGGCAAAGGGGTGCTCTGCCTCTTGGCCGCTGTTTCTGGGAGGCGAAAAGCATTCGGCAAAAGTCTCCCAGGGAGCCTTCCCACGGAGCTTTCCGCCAGCTCTGAGCGGTGCTTGATGGAGCTTATAGAGGTTATTTTAAGGGTTGATGGCCCCGCATCGCTGCAGGGCTCTGGGCTGTTCCGGTGCATTGCTGGTGCCTGCGGGTTTACCTGCACCTTAAATCAGGGAGGCACTCACAGCGATGGGGTTGTAGATAAAGGGAGTGTTTTCTTCCTGCAGCAAGAGAGAGAAAACAGCAGCTCCGTGACCTGCAAATGCCCCAGGGCAAGGTCACGTCCCGGTGAGTCAGGAGCTACATCGGGTGCGGAGCAGAGGTGGTCCTCAGGGAAGGCAAACTGATGCTGGGGGTGGGTGTTTGGTTCCTGGGGTTGGTCCCTGGTGACGGAGAGGATGAGCTAGGGGGTCTTTGGGGGCTGGGGACAGACAGTGGCTGTCACTGGCCACTGCAAGGCTCTTCCTGTCTCTTTCAGGATGTGACTCGGGCTTTGGGCAGGCAACAGCCCGGCACTTGGACATCATGGGCTTTCGGGTGTTTGCCAGTGTGCTGGACCTGCAGAGTCCCGGCGCCCAGGAGCTGCGCCGGAGCTGCTCGCCGAGGCTGACGTTGCTGCAGATGGACCTGACCAAGACAGATGACATCCAGCGCGTCCTGCAGCACATCCAGGCCCACACCAAAAGCACAGGTAGGAGGAGCCTTGGGCACCCCCACAGGATCCCACAGAACTCCTTGGGACCTCAGCCTGCAGCCAGCATGGCAGTGCCAAGCCTCCATGTGCCCCCACAGGGGGCTGCGTCCCTGCAGGCAACTGCACCAACAGCCTTTGCTAAGTTCTCTTCTTGTCCTGGGGCACCCCACAATTCCCTTGCAGGACCCTCATCAGCCTGGGGAGCAGCTAGGAATCCCAGGGTGGGGGTTCCCCATTTAGGCCCCCTCTTCAAGCACTCCATCCCCACAGGACTCTGGGGCCTGGTGAACAATGCTGGCTTCAATGACACCATCGCTGACGCTGAGCTCTCGCCGCTGGCCACGTTCCGCAGCTGCATGGAGGTGAACTTCTTTGGCTCCCTGGAGCTCACCAAGAGGCTGCTGCCCCTGCTCCGCTCTGCCGGCGGCCGCATTGTCACCGTGAGCAGCCCTGCAGGTGAGCAGCCTCTGTCCAGTGTGGCACCCCTAGCACCGTCAGCCCAGGCACGGCTTGAGCATCCCCATGGTGTGGTACAATTCCCACCCCCCAGGCACTCCAATTTTCCCAGGCAATTGGCAGTAGGTACTCTAGGGTGAGCTGGCAGCATTGCTGAACCCCATAGCACCCATCAAGACATGGGGAGATGCGGAGGCTGGGGACAGTCAGCCTGGTCACAGGCAGCATAGGCAACCCAGGCCCAGCTGCCATGTGCCTCCACTGGGGATGATGGCCCTGGCCAGGGTGGGAAGACCAACTTCCTCTCCCTGGCCCTTTTTTTTTGCTCATTAAAACACATTAATCCTCCATTGGAGATGACAATCCCAAGCTTTAGCTGGACAGGGAGGCAAAATCAATTTCCTCTTCCCTCACCACCTTTTTTTCCCCCCATTAAAACATTAATTTGAAGCTAATTTCAGTTTTTTCTCAGCAAAACAAACCCTAAGCCATTTCCTTGAGCAGGGGCCAGGAACACAGCCCTACATAAGCCCTGCCCTTCACTCCCCCGCTCCCCTCTGTCCCTGCTGGAGCACTGGCTCACTCATTCTTTCACTCGTGCCAGGTGACATGCCCTTCCCCTGCCTGGCAGCCTACGGGGCCTCGAAGGCAGCCCTCAGCCTGCTCATGGACACCTTCCGCAGCGAGCTCCAGCCCTGGGGCATCAAAGTCAGCCTCATCGTGCCTGGCTACTACAAAACAGGTAAGAGGGTCAGTGCCTGCTCCCTGCCCGTGGGCAAAGGCCAGGTATCCCAGGGAGGCAGAAGATGGAGCAATGGGATGTGTAGTTGGTGGTGCAAGCATGCAGCTTCTGAGCATCTCCAGCCACCTCCCTAGGGACAGCGGCTATCCTGTGGCAATTGGGCTCTGGTGAATCAGAAAACAGGGTCAGGATCAAGTCCTGCCAGCAGACCCCATACCACCAAGGCTGGTCAAAGCAGCTCAGTCACGTTTATGGTAGCAGCATCCCCACTGCCGGCAGGGTCCAAGACCCCTGCTCCAGGGCTACCAAGAGCCACTACGGTGCTACCCTCATGGCAATCTTTGCCAGGGTCTCAGCAGGACATTCCTGTGAGGCTAGGAGGTGACTGGGGCTGCTGGCGGCCATGGCAGGGGTGCTGGAGTGGGGGGCCCACACAGCTCATGAGGACTGTGTCCTTGCAGGGACAACATGTGACCCTGCCTTCTGGAACCTGCAGAAGCAGCAGCTGTTGGCCAGTCTGCCCCAGGAGCTGCTGCAGGCCTATGGTGAGGACTATGTGGAGGAGATCAACCAGCAGTTCATCCAGTTCATGAAGGTGGCGGTGGAGGACCTCAGCGCGGTGGTGAACAGCATCACAGACGGGCTTCTGGCTGCCAACCCAGCCGTGCGCTACTACCCAGGGCAGGGCCTTGGGATCATGTATTTCATACACCGCTACCTGCCCTATTTTGTCCGAGACTTGTTCTTGAAAGGATTCTTCATCAACCCCAAGCTGCCCCGAGCGCTGCGGCGAGAGCACCACAACGACGCGAAGAAGGCCTGACCTCGGCCTGCACACAGCCTTCTCCCGGGATTTCCAGGCACACCAGCCCCTGAGCGCGTGCACAGCCAAAGGCACTGCCCTCCTGCACCGTGGGGGAACAATCAGCACTAGACGTTAAAAACCAAATCTCTTTCCAAAATCAGGTAGATCTATTTTCTATTGTGCAAGAATCAACATTTTCTAGAGACCTTGGTTTTGTATTTTTTCTAACCGTGCACCCTCCCAAGAGGCCCATCCCTGCCTGACTCAGCAGCTCTGCACCACAGGCTGGGATGTACCTCAGCTACTCACCACCTTCCTTACTGCTCTCAGAGCTGTTTGTCTCCGTCCCCTCTTGGCTGGGTCAGGGCTGGGACCCTGTGGCCGCTGCCTCTCTGCCATTCATTACACAGTCCACATGCTCCCGATGAGCGCAGGGGCCAAGATCAGGCTGCCAGTGCTGCAGAGCTCTTCATGAGATGAACTACGTGATTGTCACTTTTTAAATAAATCCATTCTTGATATTCCAGCAGGTTCTGGCTGTCTCCTTCTGCAGTGCAGTGCTGCAATGCTGCTCAGGGATGCCCAGCCTGCGGGCAGAGCTAAGCTGGGTCACGGCTGGCACCGCGCCGAGCACTGTGGCAGGAGCCTCGCAGGTGGCAGCAGGTGCCACAGGCACTCCCAGAAAAGGGGTCAGCCTGCCAGGAAGGATTTGTGCCCGCTCCCTGCTCCTCCCCAACCCTATGCCAAAGGCTTTCTTTTGCTTTGCTCCCACTCTGTGGCCCTGCTGAGGCAAGGATGGAAGCAGTGACAGTGCCACACGTGGACAGCCCCACGCACAGGAATAAGCCATGCAGCTCCCCAACCCTATGGAGCACTCCCATAAGGCTGCAGCCCCTAGGCACCCCTTAGCTCAGCAGCCAGCTGCACGCACAGACCAGGCACTGTCATGGCTTGGGCTGGAAGGAGTACCCTGGGCTTCATGGGCTGGTACCCCTACCATGCCTGTGGCAGGAACAAGTGTCCCAACTCACGCAGGAGCCACACCAGGCTTCACTATCACAACTACCAGATTCCCTGTGGCTGATGGAGGCTCCACCTGGGGCTGTGGGAACAGGTGCCCAAGTAAGCAGGAGAGGACAGTGCAGTAGGCAGATATTTATTGGTGTAGAGAGGAGGGGATCACAGGAAAACAAACTGCAGAGGTGACCACAGCACTAGCTGGGACAGAGCCGCTCTCCATTGATCCTTCCTCCCAGCAGCATCCAGCATGTTCCCCACCAGCAAGGCTTGTCTGCTGCCATTGCACATCTCCCAGAACCCAAGTGCAAGTAGGAGCTAGGCAGGACAGAGCAGCAAAGAGCAGGGCTGCCACACCATGCCCAGGGCTTGGCTCCCACCCCAGACCATGGACAAGCAGGGCTTGGGATATCTCCACCCTCACCAGGGTGACTACGGCTGCTCTGTCCCCTGGCCAGCTGTGCCATACAGCTCCATGGCAGTGCCAACCCACCCTCTGCAGGGGAGGAGCCTGGATGTCTACCCTTCAGGGGTGCAGGGGTCCAGTACCATCCACAGAGCCCAGAGGAGCCCCAGCTCTTGCATGGTTGTGACAGTAAACTGCAAGCTGGGGGTCTCCACAGGAGGAAGGAGCTCAGCTAGCTTATGGAGCCCTGTCCAGGGCAGCAGGGATACTGATGAGAGCTGCTTCTGCAGACACAGAGAGGCTGCACAAGTGCGAACACCGCCAGAGTGGGAGGACTCTGCTCCACAAGGACTCTGGCTCTGCCCTCACATTCCCACAGGCTCCAATCCAGTCCTGGCCAGGGCTGCTTGGTCTCTCCCAGGTCAGAATTCACTACAAGGGGATGCAGGGATTGCACAGCAGCATGGGCTACGCTACGAACCACACTCTAACTACATCTCACAGGAACAACACTGAGTAGGAGGCGTGCAGAGCACTGACAGAGGGCCCCCCCAGTTGTGGCAGACCTGATCCGCTCCTCCGCAGCAGTGGGACCCCCTCAGAGGCAGCCCCCTGCAGCTCAAGCTTGCTCTATGAGCATAAGCGCACACAGCGATTAGTACAGGAACACTGGGACTACTGCATACACAACAGGAGGCCCTCCTGCTGCACAGGGCTAAGCCTGGACCACTGGTCCCTCTGGACGTCTCACAGTACACACAACTCAAACGTCAGCTTGTGAATAATTTAACTAGCAACTGTACAGTTTCTTCATTTGATCCAGTTCCACAGATGGGACATCCCTGGAGTCTGGGCAAGGGACAACTCAGGGAGTGAGGGGTCCCTCCGGACTCCAGGGGCGGGAGGGTCGGACAGGAGCAGAGCAGAGTTAGAAGATGGGAATGTAGTTGTCGATCTTGGTCCTGTGCCGCTGGGCGATGCACTCTGCGATCCACACGATGTTGCGGCACTCCTGCTCCTTCAGCTTCACAAAGGCGTAGAAGACTCCAAAGTGGAATTGGTTGAGGAAGGCCAGTTTGTTCAGCTTCACCTGGGGAAAGCCCAGAGGAGGACATGTCATTTGTTCACCTCATATAGGAGGAGTTGGTCAAGGCAAGCATGGAGCTGCTTGGAAGGGCCCACAATTTCCCAGCATGCTGGAAGGCTCAGCACAGGTATCCTGTTCTGCATATCTCTAGGTTCTCGGGACAGCTCTAACCTACAGCACATGGCTCAGGACAGGCTCTGCCATTTGAAGGAGGAAATATTTGTAACTCAGGTACTGTGAAAGTCCTCATCTTCCACATAATCACACCCTGGTTTTGCTATTGATGGACCAAATATTCACCAGCAGCCCCAAACACACCTCCTCACACTGCTCTAATCTGTCTGGGTGAGACAGCAGGCCAAGCACTATGCCAGGCCCCCATTCTCATGCAGGAGCAGAGGGCAAGCATGCTTCTCCTTCCCCCAAATCCTGTTCATCCACAGCACTGCTGACAGGGCAGCAGACCAGCTTCCTGACACCTGGAGCTTTGCAAATGGCACATGTCAAGAAGCACTTCAGGGCTCACTCACCTCATGCTCAAAAAACCGGTCTTCAAGGGTTTTGTCTCCAGGGTTGCTGCCAGCCCCTTCAAATAGCAGCTTGTACTCCTGCAGGAAGGCATTACATGAGGGTATACCCTGTACACAAGCTCAGCAGCACTTGAGGGCCCCCTGTGTCAGACAGATACTCCAGCCACCCTGTCAAGTCAGAGGACAGAGAAGCCAAGAGCCCTGCCCCTTCTCCGAAATGTGCAGTTCTCAAAGGCGTATCCTTGCTTTGAGCCTACAGGAAAAGGGGCATCAGGTACAGACCCCTCCATGTACAGACTGGAGTGTTTGGGCCGGATCCCTGTGCCTACACACACCGGCTGCTCAGTAAGGGGACACTGAGCTCTGACTCCAACTCCAAACAGGGCCCCAGTCATGCACAAAGTGGCTTGAACACAGACAAATCCGAACGTGTCCTCTCAGGTCAGTGTCTCACCTTCAACTGAAGCAGAGCTCAGGGCTGGAAGTGGAGCAACACCACTTCTCACTGAAGACATATTTCCATTCCCAAATCAGGCAAGGAGAGCCTGTCATTGCTGCCACATCAACACCTCAAGGGTTTGGTGGTAAGGGCAGTCCCCACACCCTGGGACAGGGAACATTGTCTCCCAATCACCACTGAAATGACAGCCATGACTAACAAGCCAACGACATTTCAGGCAAGCCAAGTCCTGGCCAAGCAGAGCACAGGACCAACAGCACTACAGAAGACTAGTACCTCTCTCCCCAAGATGTCAAGCCACAAGTTCCCCCAGATCCCCAAGAAGCTCTGATCCAGAGCAGGTCCTTGTACCAAGTCCCCACGGCCCTCACCCCAGAGCACTCACAGGGTAGTAGTCAGCAACGTTTTTTACTTGCTCGTAGTCATCTGCCCTGGCCAGCTGGGCCAGGCCCTCAGGGTAGAGCTTGCCACAGTGTGGGAACAGCTTGGCTCGGTCCTCCTTGGACAGCTCAGTACCAAATGAGTTGATGGTGATAATGAAAGCCCTCCGGTCAGCTTCAAACTGCAGGAAAAGAGTGGTTCATGCTGGGATGCAATATCTTTACCAGAGGCTGGCAGATGTCAGTGCTGCTCTGCACAAAGCCACATCAGAAGGCAGCATGAGGAGGCTTCCAGGATGTGTACAGCTCTCCAGTGCTCAGCCAGGGCAGGCTACAAGTGCAGGCTCCCAGTATGCCCAGTAGGTGATACCTGGGGAGCAGTCAGGTGAGGAAATCCCTATCCCAGGCACAAGCCAAATCCTACCCAAGTCAAGGAGTGTCTCTCACCTACTGCTCCTGAGTCCTGCACATCTCACATCAAGCCTTGGCATGGAGACAGGCTGTGACCAAAACAGCTCCGGTAGCTCTCCTACTTGTTATCCACGTGAGGATGAAGATGTTGGTACAGAGGCAACAAATGTATCAGTACTTGGGGAACCAAAGTCATATGCAGGCAGTGTTCCCCAGGTCTCCCAGTGAGCAGGTCAAGTGGGCATGGGGATGCTGAAGACTATCTGGAGAATGCTTAACACTGGCAGACAAGCTGGGCCTGAGCAGGGAGTGATGATCATCACTGTAATACCATCCAGCTATGGGAGTTTCCAGACCTACCTCCAGGATTGGGCACATGGCATCTGCCGTGGTACCTCCCAGTGTCTTGCAGAACTTGTAGAAGGACTCCAGGTAAGCCTGGAAGAGAGAGGGCAGATGAGCATTCTTCTACACAGCTTCATCTACTCCCCCACAGGGCCCTTCAGCAGAGGACAGACAGCAAGCAGAGAGGCTCCCAGACGCTCTGTAACACAGCACAGGCAGTCTGGCCCCATGTGAACTTGCCCACACAAGGACAGTGCTTCCCCAGGAGCCAGAGACATGAAGGATTGTGGTTGGGTTTGTTCAAGTGACTGCATGAGCTTACTGTGGGCAAGATCCCCAGGCAGCAAGGTTAAAGCCTATTTTTCTCATTTGAGTCGCCCAACTCATTTACTGAAGTCTCACGTGGTTTCCTGACCCTGCTCTGGCCTCCAAAAACATGCCAAGCCACACAACCAGAGCTGCAAGACCTACACTCAGAAAGTAGCGCTGCGTAAGCAGAGTCAAAAGATGAGACAGGACATCTGTGAAAGAAACCAGCCATTCTCTCTAATTCTCTTTTCACACTGCGGCCACTTGGTCTCTTATCCCAACTGGAGCACTGCAGAAAACATAAGGCCAGGCACAGCTACGCTGCCTCCAGGAAACGTAATCCTTTGTGGAGATGTTCCGTAATCCATCTGGAAGATGACTCTGTCTCCCAGGGGGAGCCTAAGAAGGCTGTGGATGGCTAAAAGTATCATTCAGCAAAAATGTTCTCGGAAATGATCATGTGATAAAACACCTCCCCGGACAGAGAGCTGCAACCAGAATCACTTCAAAGGGATGGAAAAAAAAGGATGCTGAGACACCACAAATCTCTGCTTTATCACAACAACTCTAGTACTGAAGATGGACCAAGAAAGTGCAAGTTGGACACCCTCAGCCTCTGCACTAGGGAAGCACCTGGATTACTGTGTTTTGTAAACATTTGTTACCACACAGTGCAAGAGGACAGGGCTGGGTGAGCATCACTCAAAGAAAGCCCCTCCAGCACTCGCCACTGCTCAGGTGGAGGAGAGCACAGAGCATCAGTCTGCTGAGTTACCACAGGAACAGGGACATGGATAACGGACGCTGTTTGAGGCTGACAGGAAAGGGAATGTGGAGAAGAGATTCAGTCACTACCTCTGCCCTTATCAGAGCTCATGCACAAACCTAAGGCTTTAGAAGCAAATATAGGTGAACTCAAATATCCAGCAGTGAATGGGAATCCAATATCACAGACACCATGGAAACACAGTCTGTAAACAGCTGCAATGGGTGCCCTTCCAGTGACGGCAACTGACAGAAACACTCCAGTGTCCTGAAGCTCTTACCCCAGGAACAGCGGTGTCTGCCTTTCATGATCCTCAGTGGGCCTTCCCTTTCATGAACCCACTCCCTCTACCTCTTGCTAGCCTCATCTGTCCTCAAATCCAGTCTGAAGACAGGCCTGTGGCCTGTCCATCCACACTGACTTTTCCAACACGATCTGTAGATACCACCACAGCTTGGATTCCCTCCTCTTCCAGGTGAGGGTTTCCACACAGAAGTCATCATACCCGAACCTCTGAATGTGTCCTTAGCACCTTCTCCTGTTTTGCTGTTCATACTCTGAGATGAGTGGAATGAGATAAGTGTCCAGGTCAAAAACACTTTACAGAGGGATGCAGTAGCACAGTGATACTCATGCAGTTCTTTTATACTGTTAGGAACATGTTACCTTGCAGAGAGACACTTGCTTAGGTCAATCACTACCCAATATTCCATTTAGTAGTAGGAAGGAACAAGGAGACCCTCACTGTACGAGCAGAGTTAGGGTTCCCTCCTTGCCTCTGCTATACACCACTCCACAATTATCCACATTGATTCGCCTGCTTTATTTTATTGTCCAGTCACAAAGCTCCTTCAGCTGGTTCCTACAAGAAAGTCACCAGCAAAGGACAACAGTCAGCTGGCTTCACTTCAACAAGAGGTGGAACAAAGGGAGTAAGCACTGAAGATAACAATGCCAGCACACTTCCGCTGCAGGACTTGGCTACTGATTGCACTCTACTCTAAGCACTGACCACTTTTAACCTCTGTTCCCCATCTTAACCATATTTCCATTTGAGAACCTTCATTGCTAACAAGAAGCCTTTGTAATAGCTTTCCTCCTATGAATCCTGCTCAAATCTTCTGTCGACACACTCACGGATTCCTTAAAAAAACCTCCAGTATGTCTGGGAGACAGCACTTCCCCTTCCCATGCCAACTTCACATGGACACAGGCATCTGTCCTGGGCCTCTTGTGTTTTTCAGAGCAGCTCTCTGCAGATTTCAGACCTGACTTTATTTCCCTCATTTGCATTGTATTATACATTTTCCAGTCCCTGGGGAGAGAGGTGGCTTCAAATAGAGTCTGTAAGCAGTAATCACCTTTTCCACCCCTTCATCCCTGTGATTTGTTACGGACAGAGCCCCTGTATTCCCCAGGGGCTGCTCTTTAGCAAGAACCAGTGCCAGCACACACTAAGGCATTACAGGCACCTACATTTCCATTTGTGGGTAGGAAGAGCAGACTACAAAGCAGTATCAAGCCTCAAAAAGGATATGGGAAAGGATATGGCAGCTGGGATGCAAGGGGATACACCCCACCTCCCTCCCAACCAGTTTTCCCTGTGCCCACTCTGCTCCCTGCCTTCCCCCTCCTGCCTCACATCAAGACCGAGGCCTGTGCCCTGCAAGGCTGTGGTGTTTATGCACACAGGTGTCCCTCCCCATTACAGCAAAGACCAGTACATGCCAGAGGCCACAGGCAGCTGGGCATGACTGCTGAAACGCTGCTCCTTCTCCCTCCCTTTGCCTTCTTCCCTTCACGCCTGACCTGCTCTCTGCCTCTCCAAACAGGCCACAGCTTCCTTAGGAAGAAGAGGTCACACCGACTGCAGGCTGGCTGTGACCAGCCAAAACGAGATTGACAGATACAATCTACATCCCACCCTTGATCCAGAGAGTCGAGATGGAGTGATAGCCACAGCCTGCACATAAACACGCGCTTCGACACTGCCAGCTAAAACCAGACAGGGCCTGCAGAGGAGATGACAGCTCAGGACAAGGAGATCCTTAGCCCCTCCACATCCCTCTGCCAATACTCTCCCCAGCTTCCACCTTTTACACTGCTCTACCAAGGACATCTAACCCCAAGCACAGTCACAGAAGGCTTGAGCAGACTGCTGGAAGGTCTTTGGAAAGGGCACAACACAGGGTGCAAAGCCAATGGGAGTCCTTCAACCAAGTTTAAGATCTAGTCACTTTGAATGCAGTTAACTACACCTCTGAACTCATGTGGTGAGGGAGCAGACTTCTCCTGCCTGCCTGGGGCATGAGGAAATTCAAAGACACAACCTCTGCAAAATCTCTTGCACAGACTCAACAGCTCCAAGAAAATCCTCCTCTCTGCCTAGCTCTGGTGCCCTGACTTGGCAGAGTTGTGTGATCGGATGTCAGGCCCCTCCAGGAGCACTGTCTTTACTTTCCAATGGATGCAACTAGGTTTTGGCCAGGTTTAATCAGCATGCCAGGAATTAATAGGGAAGTTAGTAACTCCTTCCCTTCTCAGAGACTCTAGCACTAGGATAAGAGGCAACAGGCAGAAATTGATGCACAGGAAGTTCTACCTGAATATGAGGAAGAACTTTTTTACTGTGTGGGTGACCATGCACTGGAACTGTTTGCCCAGAGAGGGCATGGAGCCACCCTCACTTGGAGATATTCCAGAACCATCTGGACACAATCCTGTGCCATGTGCTCTGGGATAACCCTGCTTGAGCAAGGAGGTTGAACCAGACGACCCACTGTGGCCCTTTCCAACCTAACCCATTCTGCCTTATTTACCTTATACAGGGTGTTTCGAATTATTTCAATATTCATTTCATCCAGGTCCTGTTCAGATATGCAGTCTTGGAAGAAAGCAGCTGAAACAGAGACAGAGACAGAGTTAGCATTGCCCTAACCAGACCCACACTCAGCACTTTCCAGATTCCTCAACAATACCAAGCAGAAGCACATCCTGTGTTGAGTTTGTCCCTCCTAGGCCTGGCCCTTATCTTCAGCAGCCAAATTGTCATGACTCAAAACTTCAGGCTCCACCACAGTTCCTTAGGCCATGATAATTGTTGGGGTTCTCATGAAAGTCTTCCTTCACCCCTTAATCCTATGGTTTTGTTAACAGCCTATTCCCAGCAGAAATTCTCAGGTCCAGCCTCCAGTATCAGAGATAGAGAAGCCTGTATTTAAAAATAAGCAATCCTCAAACTGTTCCCACATGCAGGCACTTGGAGGTGACAAGGCAGCTTTGAACTGCCTGCTACAGCATCACAGGAGCACTTAAGCACCTGTGAGACAGCAGCTAGTGAGTCACAAGGAGCTGATGCTTCTCCCTCCTTCTACAATATTTTAGTGTGGATTAAGAAGGCATGGTGATGCCACAGCTCCTGTAGACCATGACACTGGTCATGGTTGGAGTCAGGAGTTGTTTCTCCTGGTCAAGTCTATCAGTCTCATTTTCCACTTCTTCCAAGGGCTTTTATTCCTCTAGCTGGAAGTTAGCAACAGGAGACAGAATAAATTAGTAGGACTTGGTAGGATGCTCAGCCCTACATACTTTGCCACACTACCTCTGGGAGGGAGTTGGAGAAGTTGTTGCCACCTAAAGAACACAGATTTCAGACCAAACAGGTGCTTGCAAGCTGCAGATAGAGATGAGTTTTGTACATCTGCAGTGCAATGTAATGCTGCTGTTGTGTTCTTGCTAGCGAATGAGTGGTACAATAAAACCCACTGACAGGACTTCCTGACTTCTTCAACTCTCACTCAGCAACCAACTTTGCTGAATTTGCTACAAAGAGAAATCTGATCTGTCTCAGCTTACACAGTACAGCTGTGGGTAACAGACACCACAGTCATGCTGAGAACTGACCAGTGCTCTGCTCTGTGCAACAAACCAGCTGCAATGCAGGCTCACACCTCTGGCCTGCACCACTTTTATAGCATGAGCTGCTTGGAGGGACAGCAACCACCATGTGGGTCAGGAGGGTTCTGAACAGAGGTTAACCTCCCCAGAAGTTTCTTTGCAGCATCAGAGCACAATGCCACGTGGCCAGGGGAACACTGTTCCCGATGGCTGGCAAAAATGCAAACAGAGTGTGCCAGGACTGGTTTTTACTGCAGGACGTGCTGGCCAGCCTGGATAGCTAAGCAGTGGCTACTTCAGAGTAGCTGAGGAATGAGTACACAGCTATTTCAGTTCTTGGCCCTCCAATATCCCAAATTAGGCTTACAGCAAGTCTCATTTTGCCCTGTTAACCTAGGAAAGCCATTTGGGGTTAGGCATTCCCACCAAGCCACGTAGCTACTCAAGTCCTTTTAGGAGCTAGAGCTGCTGTTTCTTTGCGTGTGGTCACTGGAAAGAGTGCAAGTTAAACAACTGAAGCCTGCATGCCTGCTTGTTTAGGCAACACAGCTACTCCCCATGTTCCCCTGCTGAAGAAATGCCACACTGGTTGGTACACAGCCCCAAGGGCATGGCCAGGGCAAAAGTCTGGAGAAGCTGGCCCAGCCAGGGCTGAAGCAGGCAAAACCAACTCATGTACAAGTACATGAATGCAAGAGACAAAGACCCTCAACTGCAAGCCATGTTCTCCAGAACCACCTCAACACTGATACGGGGCATTTTCACTCCATGTTCTGCTGGAAGCTTTAAGGTCTCTGAGAGACAATTATCTCTGAAATACTCTGTTCTATCTTCTTGCCAAAATGGGAAGGTTCCCACTTACTTGTGAGAAGGATTTTCTTCCCACACATCATCCCTACAGTGGGCTCAACTCAGCTGCATGCAGAGCCTCAGTTCTCCTGCTGCGTTGTTGCCCTGCCTTGCAACCCAGATCTCTTGAGACACGCTCTCCCTTCTTTGCTGGGCACAAGTCATTTTTCCATGACAACTACTACATTCGCCCCATTATTACACAGAGCATTTGCAAAAGCACTTCAGTTCCAAACCCAACTATTTCTATCAAAGACAGTATGATGACTTAGAGTGTTTTGTTCTTTCTAGCAACCCCAAAAGAATGACTAATCACTGACTCAGGCATATCTCATTACGTTATTGCCCACAGATGCTAAACTAGCAAGTCACCTGTGACTACCTCCCCTACTACTGCAGAGACTTCCATATTTTCTCCAAAACCACTTCCTACACCTTTTATCTTTAAAGAGCATATCTGTCTGACTAGCTGCTCATAAGACACTTGATTTTAATATTATGTGCCTCCTAAACAAGCCTATAACCCTGAGAAAATATACCTCAGTCCAAGATGCAGCTATACAATGAGTTTTAAAAGGCTTTTGGAGATTTCTGTGTTTTGCAGTGGTTGTTTGGGCTTGTTTTTTGTTTATATAAAGGCCTTTCATTTAACTAGTGCTAATTTTAGTAGTCTCAGAACAAGACTGGGCATGTGCAGATCTCTATAATTATCTATAAAAATTGCATACAAGAAATTACCCAATGGTCCTACTAAAAGTGCTGGAAATCAAATTATTTGTTCCAGCAGAAGACCCAATAGCCCTTTGCTAAGGAGACTCAAAGCCTGGCTCACAAAAACCAAACTTTCCAGCAGTCTGCCCTACCACTGTGCTGGCCTGGACACTGATTGAAGGGTACAGAGAGCTAGCTGGTTCTCCAGAGGAAAAGATGGCACAGGACAGGCATAAACCTGAACTCAAGCCCAGCCACCACAGGCAGTACAGCCACAGCTGTGCATTATCCACTGCTCTGTCTTTCTGGAACACAACTTAGGCTTAGCTGGAGCTAGTTAGACTGAGGGAGAAAGGGACACCTGTTCCACCACACACAGCTGAGAGGTATTTTGAACAGCTCCACTCACCCAGGGGAGTGTCCACCAGGATCGCATTGTAGAGCTCAGCAGGTGTCTGAGCAATGTTCACAGCTTCCATCTGCTCAAAACTTCCCAGAGGATGGCACTTGGGCACCAGTTCAGAGATGGAACGCTGGTGCAGAGTCCCAGTGATCAGCAGAATGACATTGTCAATCATGTAGCTGTACCTGGAGGAATGAAAGAGGAAGACTGAAACAATACATATAATATGAAACCCAGCAACAGGCGCACATCATCTCCTCGTGAACATCTCCAGAAAGATGCAAGCTTCCCACAGAGAAGTACTAAGGCACCTCCTTAGCCTCCTAAGCGTCTGCTTATCATGTCGGCCCAGGAAAAGGCAGTCAGGCATAATCCCAGGCTTTGATTTATGCCACAGCTGAACCACACCATCTGGGTACCACCTACCACTGAAGAGCATTAGATTGGAACTGACTTCTGGAGGTCTCTGGCCCCATGCCCTGCTCTGAGCATGGTCAGCCCTAGCTGCTCAGGCAAAAAGACTTTTGAATGTTCATATGAATTTTGAATTATTTGCAAGGATGTGTATCTCACAACCTCACTGGGGCTGTGCTTCAGCATCTGACCACACTTGCAATGAAAAGGCTTTTCCTAACATTCCCCCGTGGTCATTTGTCTACTGTCTCTCATTCTAACCCCACACACCTCCAAGAGGAGCCTGGCTCCAGCCTCACTGCCAGCAACACTGCTCCATCTTGCCAAGTGAAAGGAGGAAGGGTCACATTTCTGCAGCCTCACTCTGTTCCAAAAACAACAGGATGGGCAGCTTTGGCACAACCTTCATTCACACCCTCACGAAACTACACATAAGGTTTTTCACACCTCTACACCAAAAGCTACAAACTTCTTTGCATTAGCCCAAGTTATGACGTCCCAAACCAAGTTCTCCACTTATGTTGTTCAGGATTAGCAGATCCAGTCTTTGGCCCTGCAGCAATGGGACATTCAATCTGGAATCACAGCACCTGGCATAAATTCCACCAACACAAGCCCTTTGTGGCCCTTCTCTCCAGTATGCCCATGTTTCTCCTGTACTGAGGAGCTCAGAACTGGGCACAGAACACAGGTGAGGCCTCCACTAGTGCTGAGCAGAGGAGAAAGAACACCTCCCAGTACTCCCAGTCCAGCCAGAGAAGAGACACAGCTGGCCTGAAGACTGGGAACACATGAAAGGCTGATAGCCTTCTCCAAGTAGAAGGTCCAAGCAAGGGATCAAGGCATCACATAAATACTAAGTGTCCCCAGCAAGAACAGCAGTGATGCTCTAGGCATCTTCACCACCAGCTAAGCCACAAGTCAACCAAGCTGAAAACCTGAAAAACATCAAATGAGATGAGGGGTTTTTTTAGTCAGAAGTTGCCTTTGCACATATCCCTCAGTAGCATGGGGAAGAGGCACAGATGCTGAAGAGCAGGATATGTGGCATTTTACATTCCCTTGATCTCACTGCTAGAACTCTAAGAAGTTAGATGATGGAAAAGACCAGAAGAAGCTCCTTGGCAGGAGCTGCTCCAAAACAACCGAGATCAGGCCTGAACTAGAATGGCAGAAGGAGCCGTGCACATCTGAGTTGAAGCTCTGCTGAGAGTCAGGCTTCCCACAGGCACTTGAGTACCGAAGAAAGGGAACTTAAGGCCAGCATCCTGGGACTGCAGCGAAGACAGGCATGGCAAGGCTCTGGTGATGTTTGCCAGACCCACATTGGGATGCTGTTGGTCTTTGTATTTCCAAGCTAACAAGGACCACAGTGCAGACCTGCTTCCCTTTAACCACATCAAAGGCAGGTAAGCAGAGCCAGTTAAAGGCAGATTTTGCTAGTTTTTATTAGATGGGCTTATTGCCTCTCAAATATGCTCAAAGGGCACGTCCATGAACAAATCAAATCCACACCTTAGTTCCTCAAACAGGTGCCGCTTTTTTCTCTCCACACTGCAAGGCTGAGTAATGCACCTCCTATGATTTTTGCAGAGCACCCTTCTGTATTTGCAGCCTACCTTTCCTGGTTCAATCTAGAACCAGGGCAATCAGCACAAGCTTCACATACTAGGAAACCTCCTTTTGCCCTTTAATCTGCAAGGTCATTATCTTCCCTCCTGTTTGTGCAGCTCTCACCATGGAGATGATTGCAATCTCCAGGACAGCAAGAAGGGCCTGTTTATGAGAACTGAGGTAAGTCCCTTGCAGTAAGCAGCTGGTTCCTGGTAAATAAAAGCATCTGCACCCTAACATAGATGCTTCTCCATGAGGTGCGCCAGAACAAGGATACAGAAGATCATTTCCCAGCTCCACCATCTGCCCTCAACGCGCAAGTTTCCTTTGTGCAACACAGTAGCCTTAAGGAAAGACCATAGGCAGCACTTCTCTCAACAAAGCAAAGCAGCAATATATGATGAGACCAAATTTGTTACTTTAACTCAGCCTACAGTGAAGGAATAGGTGAGGAAATATGGTCATGTATGCCAGCACACCTCCCTCCTATCCCCAGTTTACTACAGATACCACTCTCCACAAGACACTGGCAAGAAGCCTGGCCAAAGTCAACTGTACAAAAAAGGAACTGAGGAAAAATGTCTGGAGCCCTTCTGCTCTCAGGTCTTCAGAACAGCTTACTGGAGTCCCACCAAGCTCATTCATGCCTTCCCAGTCCAACTCAGCACAAAAGCCACAGCCAGGTTCCGGGAGAGCTGCCAAAATCTGACTCTCTTCATACATGGAAGCTCCTGCTTTCAGACTGATGGTCCCAGGAAAGACAACCCAGCTGGCTTCCAGTGCCAGAGAGCAAAGCATGGCCCTCCTTGTTAAATTTATACCCCTTAACTTAATTGTTTCCTCATCCTTCAGGGAGGTCTGGGAAATGCACGGTCTATAACCCAAATGCCAATGCCTCTAAGGAGGCATCAACTGTTTTAAAGATTACTTCACCGACTTAAATCTTGCTATCAAAGGATTCATCCCTGCAGGAAGAGTTAACATGCGTGAGATAAAGGGGGGAATTCTCATTCAAATTTCCATCGTGACAGCATTTCAAACCTTCACAATAACAAGGGAGATACAGCAGGACAAAGGTCTTCTTGTGCCTGTCAAGGCCAGGCAGCCACCAGCACCACTACCTAATCCTTCATGATAGTTCCATTTACTTCAAGCAAGCCCAGACCACCCTCATTCACATTCAGTCCCTACTTCATCCCGATAAAACCAGTCACAGCTTAGTCACTCATAACTACAAGGCAAGTCGTCTAGTGCCAGGGCAGCTGGAAAAGCCTCTTCTCATCTGTGGAAGGGGCAACAGTCACTTTGCTGTGCCAGGTTTCAACAAGAACCCATTTGCCTCCATCAGCATAGCTGTCCCAAGACCATGGCAGAGGTCCTGCCTATGCTGGCATTTTCTCCCAGGCCCAAAGAATTAGATTAAGTACAGTGGCAGCAGTGTTTCTAAGAACCTCCAACTACTTGTGTAATAGAGCAACTTCTGTTGTCATCTTCTTCATCTCCTACAATGTTGTGACCAGCTTCAAATATTTCAGCTTTCATGGTTAATGCCTGCTCAGACCCCTCCAAGACCATTTAAACCTTCACTAGCTCTCAGTGCAGCTAATAAGAGGACTGGATTCTGGGACACATGAGAAAACAGAAGTAGACTGTCACTTGCAACACCATGAAGTCTTCAGCCCACTTGGATGGTCACTTCACAGCAAAGCTCTCTTGCACACAAACGTGTTTTACACACCTGCTTTGAGCTGCTTTCTGCTCACCCAGGGATATGGGCACAAAACCAGCCAGAGTGTGACATGCACAGTTACACCAGGCATAACTCCTCCTGTCACCCACTGAACGGAGGTGTGGTATATTCCAGAAATTCACATTCACAGAAATACAATTTTAGTCAATACTGAGAAGCGTCAGTAACATCTCACAGGAAAGTATAATTTTTTATTAAAGGACATAAAAGAATCAGCAAACATAGGAATATCCTCAGCATCATCCACGGCAGGAAAGAGATGATGATTTACAGCTTCCTGAGGTCCAAGACAACTGAAGCCACTATCTCTGCTCCTCCAGCGACTCCCACTGCAGAACAATATGCATTGGGTGACACTCAGATAAGAAGAACAAAATCAGACTAGGATATGCCTAGAGAAGCCAAAAGAGGGGGGTTGATGGGCAAAACCTTCCTTCCACCAGCAGCAGGCCAGAGTTCATTCTCACTGCTGGTTTTGGGAGGTATGGTCTCAGGCAGACATAGCAGAGACCCCTCACAGAGAAGAGGGGAGAGCCAGCCCCCAGAAGCTAAATCCTGACATAGTCACCCATGGCTAGCTATGGAGCAGAATCAAGCAGGAGTAGAGCACACGTGCAAAAGCCATCCACAGGTACCTTGACAATGTATGTTTCCTCCTTCTGGCATCACTTAAGTATAGACACTGATAAATGAGATATGCAAGAAAGAGTGCAGTGGCCCACTGAATATTTGGAAAGGCTGTTTTAGCAGGGGAGCACATGAAATGCACAAACACTCATCACACGGGGCATTTACAACTTGGCCTCAAGGCACTCAGGCACAGCCCTGCAAGGCAGTGACCCCAAAACAGTTACAGCTTCTCCCTCCCCCACTTACTAATCTAATCTAATCATAAAGAGCCATTGTCCTACAGCAGATAGGTTGGTTTTTTATTGCTTTCTGTTCCAGGATACTAAAAAAACCGTCAACAATACTGCAAGCGGTCACAAAGCATGACTAATGATGGAACATTGCATGACCTGAGATTCTCAGGGATCCTCCAAAAGTAGAGCCAAAACTGTAGCTTACCAGCTGCTCTGCAAGGGATCATGAGGACAACCCTCCATGTCACAGTCAACAGACAGCAGTGGGCCAATAGAGGTACATAGCAGGAGTTTTGTTGGGATGGGTTAAGGTATTGCTTTGCTCAGGCAACTTTAATGCTTTCAAAACCAGCATTAGATGTTAACTCAGACTACTGTGAGCAAGGCCAAAGTCCTTATGTGACTGCACTGGGCAGTTACTCAGATTACTATAGAAGCATGTATTTATTTTGGGATGAAAAAGGGAAATTCCCAGCGGGATCAGAGCAGTGCTCTGAACTCGGCATGAATTCTAGAGACAGCTTTAAAAGATAATGAAGTTGTTTTGACTATAGTCACTTTAGCATCTAGTGCTTCCCTCTTGCAGCTCATTCAGTTCACATACTCAGGGGGTGTTGGGAGAAATAACTCAGGGAAAAAGTTTCAGGCTGGTTGTACCGCTACTTCCTTGGGTTTGTGCATAAATACACAGATCCATCTATATCCCACTGGATACTGTGCTGGTACACAGAGCCACTTGTCACACCTCTCTCAAGCTCCAAATGTTAAGCAGCCATGAGGGAAAGCAACACAGACTTCAAAGCCCAAAAGAGGAGTGGCTGACACTAAGAATAGTGCCGACAGCTGAGATGTTTGTATCTGCGGGGTCGGTTTAAGATCATTAGTAAATAACTGCACAGCTGTCCTGATCTGGAAAGGAGAAGAATGTTGCACATCAGGAAGATCTCAGTGCCTCACTGAGACTTGTTTGAATAATAGACAAAGGATGTGAACAGAGTCAAATCCTTTAATCAGTTTTTCATCTTGTATTAGAACATGTCAGATCAGCAGCAGTTCTACCTCTCATCTGCAGCTGAAGCTCAGACGGTCCAGGGAACAGCAAGAGCAGATGCGGTATCCAATGGTCTCTGCTCAAAGTGTCCTTGCTGGTCTCTTCCTATCTTTGCACATTGTCCTTCCTAGAGTCACACCAATACAAACCATACCTAAGCGCTACATTCGTGAACCTGCCAAAGAGAAAGCTGAGAATTTCATGGTTGCCACCACAAACCAAGGGCACTGAGCCAGTAAGTGGGTGCTCTGCTAAACTTAGCTCAAGACGACCATTTGAGAGCAAAGAGTTATAACTTCACAGTACTACAGAGGCTGTGGCAGCCTTTCAAAACCAAGTATCCAGGAATGTTCTCAGCATTAATCTATATTTAGCTGTATCTCCACATGATTTTTACCATCCTCTAGTCTAGGTCTCTTGGGATACTGACCTCAGTTTTCCACTGGTATCATCTGTTAACTTACAAGCAGTGATACAGTGTTAGCTGCATTAAAGACTAACGAGAAAAAAGCTACAAGAAGTACTTTTAATTTTAAGGCTTTATGAATTTGACTCAGTGTTCCTGATCAGTAAAAACCCCTTGAAACACCAGGGAATGTTTTGAACACCTTGCAGGCTGGTGCAAGAATCTCTGGTTGCCTAAACTTGATGTCTCAAAGCTTGAGAAATACGAGGCTGATACGCAAAGCTGAGCCCTGGCACTCAGTGCCATGTTGAGCAGACTTGAGCACTAATTACATTTTAAATATTGACCAAAAACATGTAATCATGCTGCTGTCCCAGGGACCAGCTGCAAAAGTCAAACTTGCACAAAGTTCTTCTAATCTTACATGTAAAGCACAAACCCCCAAACATTTCACAGACATAAAATAAGAGGAAAGGGTGCACTGTTCACATTATCCCCCAAACTGTCTCTAGTAGCTAAGAAGCCTGACTGAGTTTAGAGGCCCAAAAGCCTTTACCTACTTCTCAGTGAACATATGATCTGGACCCAGCCAATGTGCAGAATGTCTCTGTGCATACAGACCTGCTGCCAGCAGAAGACAAGAAAATTCATCATCTCATTTGACATGCAATAAACCATATGAGGCAGATGCAAGATTTAGCTTAGCCTCTAAGTATTGTGGTATCTAGGCAAAGCTCTCCTCAAGTATTTGCTAGACTTCAAACTAGCTTACAGAATGGACCTCGGACAGGCAACCAGGACCCAAGATGCCCCCAGGAAGCCTTCAGAACCCTTGGCCTCCAGGCCTTCTCTTGGCTGAACATGACTAGTCTAGAGCACTGGGTGAGGCAAATCAATGGAAAGGTAAAGGAAAACAAAGGCTGCTAAGGTCGAGCACTGAAGACCTCGGGAATGGTTGCAATCAAGGAGTGAAGCATGTTACATGTGAACAGAAATGCTTAGTGAGTGCACACTCAGCTGAAGGCACTGCATACAGGTTTTCTTCTGGAAAAGCTGCAGTCACACATAAATTGATTTGAGGAGCACAGATAACCTCCTAATACACACACTCCCTTCCCTTCTTGTTTTATGCCTCTAACAGACATTCTGTTCAGCCTGCCGAGGAAAAGACTGCAAGGAGCATGGAAGTAGAAGGACTGCTCCTCTAAACTGCAGAATCACCAGAGGAATTCAGCTTTAAACAAAGCCCAAGAAGACAGAGAAGTCCACACACTGCCTGTGGATGACACCACATGAGCTTGGACAGGGATCTTATCCAGGGGCAATGAATTCTCACCTAATCAACCACAGCTTGCATGCTAGAGCCCCTTCTCAGAGCTGCAGAGTTTCACCAAAGACTTCTTTATCTTAGTGACACATGGGCTGACATCTGGAGCTCATCACTCAGTTTTTGCTGCATCTTTACTGCCACCAGTAACATTTTGTTAGCTTTTCTGATCACTACCACAGCTCACTGTTTGCCAGGCATGGTGTTAACACCTTCAAAGTGAAGAACAGTGCTGCTCCATAGGAGAATAGTTACGCTGTTCCCATTCAAATCCACTGGCCAAACGAAATGTTTTTCAGGCACCAGAGGTCCGGGGAAAAAAAAGCATCCTCTTAATGTAATATACAGTGAAACACACCTTTCAAAGATTCCATTTCTAATGAGGGCACCTGCAGTCACACCATGACTCCCACAGTCACCACCAGGCAACCCAGTCCATCATCACAGACACTGGTTCTGGGAAAACAGTGAGATCAGCATCCTTTGGGAATGCAGGTGAGCAGATGCAGCTCTGATGCCACCATCCAGAGGACACAAGTCTCTGATCATTTCCAGATCATTAGCTACACACCCTCTTATTTTGAATATTGTGTAATCCCTCCAAGAACTTGGCTTATCAGTTCAACTTTGCACTCCCTGCAAACAGGGAAGCTGTTTGTCAGAAACCTGTGCTGCTTTGCCAAAACAATCTCTGCCAGAAAAGGCTCTTAAACCTCTTATTGCAGGATCCCCAGCCACTATGGTAATTTTGCTTCCTAACCCCACTGCCACCAAGGAACCTGACTGAAATTGCAGAGTGTAATTTTAACCACAGCAGCATCAGGAAAGATCCTTCAGATTGTAGCACTTGCCCCAATGAACTACACTAATGTAAAGCATTTGGAGGGTTTTTTCCTTCTGCAGAAAAGGATTTCAAAAGGATGCAGTCATATTTTGTAACCTCCCCAGTTGTGCCAGGATGCACACTCCAGTACACTCAGAATGAAGACAGGCAACTTCCTACTCCAGAGAGGAGGATTACTGCTCTTCAGCTCAAGTAGCAATTGAAACAATTTGGCTCCAGAAAAACCACTGCTGCAAAATTAAAATTGAACTCAAAGTTGTGCAGCAGAAACTAGATCTATCCAGTGCAGGGGAGAGGCAGAGCAGGACTGGGTCAGAGAGAAGGTAACAGAGGGAAGTGTGAGCTAAGAAAAGGCACGTGCAAGGGGAAAAGGTACATGCAGCCTCATCAAAAACACATCTTCTGACCACAAAAACATACTGAAATCCAAGTTCCCAGCTGCATCCTCAGGGCAAAAAAGGAACCTGGTTCCCAGCCCTTGCAGGTTGGTAAGATAAAGATAAAAGATGACCTAGTCTGTCCTCTGATGACAGGCTTGATCACAGATTTGGAAGATGTATTTAGACCCATCTTGCCCCCAGCCCTCACTCTCACAGCACACTCATTGTCCACACTTACCAGCAGCTCCCCCCTGAAGACAAGACCAAACCCTTCTCTGCCCATCAGTTTGCTGTGAGGGTTCAAGGGGCCCAACAGCTGCCAGAGCCCTGACACTGGTCTGCTGCAAAGCCAGACTTTCTGGAGCAGGGAAGAGACTGTGCTGAAGCAAGGGGGAGGGAAAAAAAACCCAAAACAAACCCCAAACAAAAAACCACCACACAACAAAAAACAAACAAACCAACCCAAAAAAACCCACTAAACCCTTTTCCCTACCACTGGAAAAACACTAAAGCTGAAAATCTGATCAGGCTACAGCAGGCTAGAGTCAGGATTCTTTATCATAATGTTGCTCCTATCTAAACCATATACAGGAACACTGTAAGGAAGGAGAGACAGGCCATGGCACCGTGTCAGGCTAACACAAAGAACAAAGCCTGTACAGAAAGGCAGGGCAGCACATCACTGAGAAGAACCTAAAACCCACTTCCATCCCACAAGTCAATATGTGCTTGTTGAATTCAGGAAGTGGCTTTTGCTGTTTCAAGAACACTTAATACCTGTTTGTTGCTGCCCTACAGAGCACCACTGCATTCCCTCAGCCAAACAGTCCATTGTTTGTGTTGGAGCAGAGATGTTAACAGACAATTTGTGCCTATCACTCAGAACCTACTATGGTTGGCTGAAAGACATGGGGAAGCACCAGCAGATTTACAGCAAGGAGCTGCGTGGCAAGATGCACAGCTAGCAGGTGTGTTATGGAGGCTGCAGAAGGCTCAGCAAACCCAGCTTTCTGCTTGCAGTGGCAGAGGCTGCCAGCTACAGCCACCACTTGAAAAAACAAATTGAGGAAGTTGGCTGATTTCCCTTATTTTGGTACTAAGAACGCAACACTTGCCACAGAAGAGTTCCTGGAGAGAATCAGAGCCAGGAAAGAGTCAGTGTGGTGCCAGGAGAGGAGCACAACAGGACAAAAAATCAGTGTCAGCAAGTGACTTGGGGAACAAAGACCTTACTTTGGGGCTGCTGCCTAGCCGCGTTCTGGGGTCAGTTTTGTTCACGTGCTTTTAAACACTGTCCTTCCTCCTATGCTCAGGATAGAGGTTAACTCCTGCCCACCTCCCCAGGTGACCACCCTCACCCACACTCGCTGCGCACCTGGGGACAGGCAGCACGGGGCTGGAGTGCCACCTTCCGGCAAGCAGCCGGCAGCGCGGCCTCCCCTCCCTGGAGCCGGGCATGGAACGCGCGCTCTCCTGGAGCCAGGCACGGAACACACACCCTCTGCTCCAGAGCCCTTGCACTGCCCCCGCTATTGCTGCTTCTCCTTCCCCTGGCCTCACTTATTGCAGGGGCTGCTTCAAAGAGGCAACTGAAATTACATGGTATAATTCCACACGGGACAAGCGGCATGGCTCCTGGCAGGTTGGTGCTGAAGCCAGAGGAGACAAGGACTACAGCTGCTCCCACAATCAGACATTTCCTGGGTCAGATCTCAGCACCCTCAAGAAACAAGCACAGCAATCACCTGATGATCCACTCAAAACCACCCCAAAGGTCCAGCAGGACACTCTGAAAGGAGAAAGCCTGACTGCTTTTTAAATGCTTCATCCACCTCCTGGCATCAGCCATGCACACGCCCTGACCACCATCAGTGAGTGTTAACAGGCTCCAATGTGCCTGTCTTATGTGAGGTTATCCAGGAGTCCGAAGAAGGCCAAAAAGGTAAGTACATACAAATACATCCAGCAGCAGTGAGTTTCAAAGCTGGACATGCTACAAAACATTTCCTTGCATTTTGAGCCAGACACACCTCCTACAATCCCACTCAGTGTTAAAAATCTCTGTTTACAACTCAAAAGAGGTCTTGGTGAACTCAAGCTTTCCTCCTGCAGAAGCCAGCCCTGCTCAAACTTTCCACATCTCTCTATTTTTTATTTCACTTCAGCCTGTATACTATTAGCACACAGATACATCCAGTTGAGTACAATTTCTGCTTCTGAACACCTGGTGCTTCAATTGCCCTGAGCTGTCTACCAGGAGCAGTCTTTACCATTTCCTGCTCAGGTTTCATTAACTACCCTAAAAGAATGGAGTAGGAAATAGTCATGTTCAAAAGGCAAATATAAATCACCCCTTATCTGCGTGTGCAACCAAAGTGAAAAATCAAGTGGCACAGGCTTGTCCCAGTGTCCCCCAGGCAGGCAGGATGACAATACCTCTGGGTGCACAGGCACAAAATCCTCAGCACTGCCAACATCCTCTGGCTGAACATTTTTATGGTGCTGCCTCCATACAAGCCTGAGCTAGATGAAAGCCACTGGCACAAGTGTGTGTTACCAGCTCCAAAAAGGGCTGTTCTCCACTCCAGCTATTTGGGACACACATGGGAAGTTTTACACTGTCAGCAAATCTCTGAAAATTTCTGTCCCCTGCCCCAAACCAAGACCTACTGCAACTCAAGGGACAGTTTCAGGGAACACAGTCTGAAAGGCAGCCCAAGAAATCACATCTAGTCTACCCTCTTTTCTACTAGGCCTGTCACCAATACTAGATTTATCAAGAGAAGATACTAAGACCCACTGGGCAAAAGCAGCACCCTCTCCAAACTCCTTGTGGTTCACTGGAAGGTACAGTGAACCACAAGGTTCTTTTAACCTATCTGTGGTGTCATTACAAGTTATTAGAGATTCTAATACCCCAATAGCGACTCCCACCTTGGACCAGTCAAAGCTGGTAACACTTTCTCTACTTCAACAATACCCCACTGTGTGATGAGTGCAGACCCAGAAGAGACCCCTCCATCAGTGGTGTGGCAGAACCACGACAAAACCCAACTGAACTCTTGGACTCCTTGCACAAAAGACTCTACAAGAAAGTGCAGATATTCCATATGGGAAAACAGCTTTTTCCTGCTTCACCTCTTGCCTTCCTCTAGGCAGCACTGCAGACAGTGGCATTAAGGCAAATCTTGTAGGTAAAAAGGAAAAGAAGAGATAAGAGTGAAGACGACTTGAGGAAGGAACATTCTGTGCTGAACAGAACCAGCATATTCAAGAAGAGATTATGCAGTAGCAAGAGATAGAGTTATCTGCATAGAATTGTGCTTTGCTGTAGAGAGCTCATCAAAATCAGAATGACAGAAGCAGAACAAGATCAAAGTTAAATCAAGTTGAGAACACCAGTTTTAAAAAGTGATTCCAACAGCTGGTTAGAACCAGCCTTTCTGATTACACGAGATGTTTAAGGTCTTCTTCAAAACTCGAGCTGGATGTAGACACTGGATAAAGGTCAACAGGACTGAAGTAAGAGGGAATTGGATTTCCATGGCCATCCATAGCCTTCCTACCAAGTCAGGCAGTGTGTAACCAAGGCAGGCACGGTCTGAGACCTTTCAGTTCATGTTTTCCACACACTGGTCTTCAAAGTGAGACTGCTAGGCAACAGCAAAGTTTAAAAGTCTGCAAGATACTGGTGTGCTGCCCAAACTATTGCCTTTAAACAGATATGACAGAAACATTAGTGATTACTATGATAATTCCACAGAGACACTTTCATAAATCCGTAACACTGCAAAGGAAAAGCAACAGTGGAGGACCACCCACCTAATACTGCCAAGCTCAAACAGCACTGATGTCTTTACAGAAAATTCAAGATGGGCAAAGAGGTGTTTTTAAGAGTTAACTTAAGTTTGAGAGAATAGAAGAGATTGCTCCATACAGCTAAGATGATGAACTAGAAATTGCTTCATACACTGCAAACACTGCTGCAAAATGGGAGCTTAGTAATGTCTTACTCCGTATTCGGGTCCAAACATGGAAACTCCAGAAATTTTACTAACAAGCTTATAAGTAAAAACTAATTCTTAGAAAACAGGAAAGGCTTAGGAGACAGCTTTAGCACAGTGACCCAGAAAATAATAGATATGAGCCACTGGGTTAGAAAGTGAGATAATGGCAGCACCCAGACACAGAAAGGAGTGAACACAAAGGCACGTGGCAGAGAGACGGGTGTTTACTCAGTATTTGCAAATGCAGGAGATGCCACAGATAGATGGAAATTTAAAATTTTTCCATCAGCCACAAAGATCTTTCTACATCAGCCTGCATTATTCAAAAACTTGTAACTGGTAAGGAGGATAACACACACACACAACTGCCAAAAATGCAAGATTAACCATCACTTGCCAGAGTGCTTGCAATGAGCCCAGGCTCACTGTACCAGAGGTGATACATTAACTATCTCACTCGAGAACAGAGTATGATCTCCTTCTCAGAAATGCAAGTTAAAGTCACATTCTACTGAACCAGAAACTCACTTTTGTCCATGAGACATGTCCTTGGTGGTTAGAGGAGACCGTTGGCTGTGCAGTTTGCAATCCAAACTAGAGCTTACAGGAATACAGACTAAGTAAAGGAAAAAAGTCAATTTTACTTCCGTGTTTCAGATGCAAGCTAGAACAACTGGTATCCCTCCGCCATTAACAATTCCATTTTATTACCAAACAAAACAAGAGCAACACACTGGGAAGCAGAGGGTTGTGCAAAACCTCTGGGAGAAGATACCTCAAGACTGCTGGGCTATTTCAAGCTTTTCACATTAGCTGAACCTGCTGTGGAAGCCCCATGAGTTTACATGAACCGACAGAGACGTGCTGAGGCTGCTGCAGCCCTGTGTCTCCCTTCTGTGCCTTCCCCTAGTGCTGGCATTTGCTGGATCCCACTGAGCTGTCCAAGAAAAACAAACCAGTCAAAGGTTAACCCTGAAAGGGAAAAGTTATTCAATTTTGGCCAGCTCAACTCCCTGAACCAGTTTGTGGTGGGGCCAGAGGAAGGCCTACAGGCCCTGGGATGGGACAGGAGAATCACATCAGCCCTGATGAAGGCTGATCAACCTCAGTAGCTCAGAACAAGCAGGCAACTGCTGTAATGCACATGCATGGCATGCCTATGTTTTGCGGCAGGATCACAGTTTTAAAAACCCAGGAACATTTAACTCAAGGGACAAAGATAAATGGCACCTCTAAGAGACTGAATCAATACTGGGATGGAAGGCAGCCAAGCAGCTGTACCAACGGGGCACACGCTCCCTGGGAGCAGAAGCCTTTAACAACACAGTGATACGACACTGCTGGTTTGAGACCTCCAGATACAACCAAACCAGTTTCATTCAAGAAACATAAAACACAGCAGGCACAGGGCTGAGAGTAGAAAGGTGGTCTGAGAGCTCTCACATCTGGAAGAACACCAGCATTTCAAATGCTGTTCATGACCAGCTGGTACTCACGTGATAAAGTCCAGAAAACTTGCCAGGGGCTCATAGGCATGGTTTCTCATGTGACGGAACTCCACCACCATCTTCTCCTTCAGCTTATCATCAATGACGGACACAGTGAGAGGGGAGGCTTCATTGGCCAGGAAGTTCCCATAGTCTGTGCTCTGGAGGTGCAGTTTCAAGTCTGAAAAAGAAAGAATAATGCCACTCTAGAGGGTTTTGGGCTGGGTTTGGGGGTTTTTTTTCAGCATAGCCAAGAAAGCTGTTGCTCAGCACTTCTCTAGGCACGCTGTTCTCTGAAAGATAACCTAGACAAAACCCATTTGTTAAGTCATTCACTTATATTTGTGCTCAGTTTTATCATGGACAGCCCAAATGCAGGAAAACATCAGTGATAAATACCTACTTTTATTCCCTTAATCTTGTCTAGCCTCTGTTTTCAGGTAGCCACTTCAAGGCATCAGCTCCATATCAGCCTTGCCTCATCTTAAAGACAAATCTGTGTAACTGAGCACACACTGGTGCCAGCTATTTACTGTGCTAGGTCAAGGTAGAAGCTTACTGATTTTCTAGGAGGTATTTCCTAGAAATCTTGGGGGAGAAAAAAAAAAATAAAATCATTTAAGCACTCTGCCTAGCCAAGAAGGCTCTCTGGTTGCAGGCTTCTCTGAAAAAATCAGAACCAAGAACCTAACTGCACACACAGCAAGTCTCTCCAGATACTAGTGATGTGGAAGCACCTGTAAAGCTTTCAAAGCCATAAAGACAGAAACAGCAACTTAGAAATTATAAAACATCTTGGTCTTACATTATCAAAGTAGCCCAGCTATTTGTGCTGATAAATAGAATTCAGGCATTAATAGGTACAGAGGGGCTAGTGGAGATGAAGGCCATTTAAATCCATCTCACACGGCAGGTAATCCCTGCCCAGGATGTAAGAACATGCTCAGAAGTCTTCCCCTTCTCCAGTTTCAAGCAGAGGAAACCTTTGTTTCCTCTGTTAGCCCTGCTGCAGGCCAGGTGCCCAACCAAGCTGCAGTCCTGGCCAACAAGCAACCACAACACGCTGAGTTCTGTCAAGATAAAAGCCCTGTTTGAGCCAAAAGCATTTAAGCGTCTCTATGGAAAAAGTGAATCCAGAACCAAGGAACGTCATATAATTCTACTCCTCAGAGCTCTACTAGTTGCATTGGTACACAATGTTCATCTCCCTTCAGCTTCACCTCACAGGGCCAGTTAGGCAAGCATCCTCCCAGGGATTCAAGACCTTTATGGGGTAAGGAGAGGAGCTGGAAGCATTGAGTCAAACCAGATGTGAGCACACCATCCAGAGAAAACAAAAAAAGACACTTCTCTCTGATTTTTCTGAAGCAGCAGCACTGAGGCTGCCTTTCCCTTCCACTGAGCCATACGAGTCCTCTGCATTATGGTACAAGCATCCATGGCACCAAGGTCAGAGCAAGGACTCAGCCTGGTTTGAGGAGTTTGATCTTTTGACATCACACCCAGCCAGGGCACGAGCTGGAGAGCTCCTCCTCAGGCTCCAACCTGAGCTTGTGCAGAGCAATACCGTTCTCAGCCCAAGGGATGCAGCTGTCAAACAGCTTCCAAGCCAACTGACTCTTCTGGGTATTTCCAAGCAAGTCTAGCAAAGATGGTTTTGATGCAGCACTCTTTAGTTACAAAGATGTTCCCACTGCTCAGTGTTGCAGGAAATGGAGTTTATATGGAAGGAAAATAAAGACCAGAGACTTAAATACCACTCAGTTTGTCATGTTTCTCTGTGGTTTACACAAGAGTTTTGGGGGCACTTGTAGAAAGGAGGGGATTCTGCCCCTCTGGTCTGCTCTGGTGAGACCCCACCTGCAGCACTGCATCCAGCTCTGGGGTCCTCAGCACAGGAAGGACATTGAACTGTTGGGAAAAGGTCCAGAAGAGGCTACAAAGATAATTAGAGGGATAGAGCATCTCTCCTATGAGGAAAGGCTGAGAGGATTGGAATTGTTCAGCCTAGAGAAGAAAAGGCTCTAGGGAGAGCTTACTGCAGCCTTTCAGTACCTGAAGGGGCTATAGGAGAGCTGAAGAGGTACTTCTAACAAGGGCATGGAATGACAGGACAAGGGGTAATGGCTTCAAACTGAAAGAGACTAAGTTTAGATTGGATATTAGAAAGACATTCTTCCCTGTGAGGGTGGTGAGGCACTGGCACAGGTTGCCCAGAGAAGTTGCAGATGCCCCGTCCCCGCAACTTTTCAAGGCCAGACTGGACATGGTTTGGAACAATCTGGTCTGGTGGAAGGTGTCTCTGCCCATGGAAGAGGGTTTGGAACAAGACAGTCTTTAAGATCTCTTTCAACCCAAACCATTCAATGATTCCATGAATCCTGGATGCAGCAAAGAGAGCTCCCCATCCAACTACACACATCAAGGCTGAAGCAAAGCAGAGCTCTAATCTAGATCTCTGTTCCCCAGGATAATCTGCAGCTGAACAGCTGTGGTTTATTCTACCAAATCATGGTCGACTTAGGAGACATTGCCTGGGTAACTCAGTCAAATCTGCAACATGAACCTTGCCACAGAGTCAAACACCAGATCATGCCAGAACTTGGAATGCCCCTCACCTCCATGCAGCCTGCACAGGATTATTATTGATAATCACTTCCTAAAGTCTTCAAAAAGCGCAGCTCACGGGCAGCACCCTGTGTGCAAAGGGCTCTGACCCATCTGTTCTGCAATTGCTTGATCTCTGAAAGATAAGATAGTTACAGAGGGGAAATCTACCTGAACTACGTCTTAATGAGTTTTTGTCCCACTTTTTAAAGTTCTTGAATGATGAGCTTTGAAGTCTGACCAGAAATTAAGTTCCTGACAGATCAGGACTTTACTAGTTTGCTTTAGCAGAAACTAGAAAAAACATGGAGCAAAACTGATCAAATAGTATGTTCAATGAATACGAAAGAAAAGGTGCTGGTAAGAGAATTACAACCATCAACTCAGATTGCAAGGGAAGGCACAGGGCACTGCAGTAGCTGCATTCATATACCTCCCACTTGCAGTTTCTGTAGTTATGCAGAGCTCTAATGGAAGCTAAGCCTGCCCAAAAAGGCATGTGATGTTGTTTTGCAGCTATACAGGACCTTGGAGAGGAAGCAGCTATTGCATAGCCTACCAGACCTGCCTTCGGGAGGGAAGCTGCCAAAGCTTGTTTCCTTAAGTCCAACACCACCGGTTTGTTTTGGTGTCATCACAACCCGAAACTCCGCTTTTGAGGTTGCAAGCAGCTGCTTGGCTATCCTGTCACTTGATGCTACAGACGCAGTGACACAAAAAGAAGGGTTTGCTGTACTTCCAGCACATCAGAGCTGCACTGCATCTAGACCAGAGGCACACAGGCTGCACATCGTGCCTTGCAGGCTCTCCTTCAACAACTCTGAGCAAGCTCCCATGAGCTGCCTGGCCGGAACATTTTGCCCTGCTCCATGAAAGGGTTGTCCCCCTAACTCCACAGCGTAAGAGCCAGCACATTATGTTGCAACTGGAATAAGGGCCATGTTTATATAACACTTGGAATTCATTTTTACAAGGAAGGCCAGCCACAAACTGCAGAACTAAACTTTTCTGAATCTCTTAGCATCCGAGCAGACAAAATGGAACATATTTTCCAAAAATTGGACCGGATTTATGAACCCTGACTCAGTGCATCCCACGGTGTATCAGTGCTTTACACTAGCCTGTCCTCCTCCAGCTGCTGGGCCAGTCACCAAGTCTCAGCCAAGAGGGTTTGGGAGCTTTTAATAGGACTATTCACATGTCAAGCTCCTCAGATGAGAGCAAACTAATCCCGTGGTTTCACAAATCTGCTGCCAGAAGAGCTGTCCCAGTAGCACAGTGACTAATAAATGGGCCCACTGCTGAGCAAGCCCCAAGCTCTCCAAAAGCTCAGGTTCCTCACACAAGCTTAGACTGAGCCGGAGTTGGCCTCTGGCAGCAAGAGCAGCACCTTGGCAGGGGCAGCTGCCAGAGATCCCACACACTGCATGTTGATAAGACACTGGCTGCAAGGTTTTTGCCGTGTCTCTTCCCCAGCTGCTGCTGAAAAGGAGGGAGACCTGCACCTAGAGCCCAGCCCCTCCCGATGAGCTCCTTCAGATACTGACCAACAACAGCACATGGCCTCAACCCAGTGATTGATTTTAAGAGCTACATTGGCCTGTTTCGGCATTTTTCCAAGCAGTTCACACACTTTATGTAACAGACTGAGCCAGCATTTGGCAAGGGAGCACTTGAATGACCACAAAACTTTTGTTCTCTCTCCTCCCCCGCAAAACCTAGGAAATTATGGCCAGGTCACAGCTCCCAGAAAGCTGCCTTGTGCAAGAACACAACCATTTCTCAGAATGACAGCCTTTTTCAGCATGGTAATGCTTGGGATTACCATGACATGTACTTACAGCCACCTCCTATCAACTCTCAGATCAGGCCCTCTGGTTTTTGCGCAGCTGCCTGTACACGAGCCACAAACACAACCAGAGCTTAATTCAACACACTGCTGTGCCAACACCTTGACATTTCAGATGACATCTTCACAAGAGACTTTACATCCACACTAATGCAACTATCCTCTCCTGCAAGTTTGCTTTGACATAACAAGGAACCAAGCCACTGGTCTGTCAGACACCTGTCAGTCAAAGCCTTTCCTGTAAGCCCTGCTCAGACAGAGTGATCCATGGCCCCATCAGCTCAGACTTCCAACCCTTCCTTCTTTCCTGCTGTAACTGCATTGCAGAGCTCTGAATCAAGTTAAGGGCTCAAGCACTTCCAGGCAAGGACTGATCTGTTTTCTCATGCACAGGCACAGAATCAGCTTCCGCAACATCTGAGCTGAACTGATGTTTTCACAAAAATTATCTGCTGTACCCCTGACATCTTCCTCCAAAGCACCTGGGGCCATCACCACCTCTATAAAAAATTAAAATATCATTTGCCATCTCCCTGGCCGGAAGCAGTAATGCAGCTGAGGGATTACATAGCAGTCTGCAGATGAGCTACATCGCCCACATCTCCCTTCAGGAGACTGCAGTCATTACCATTTGCCTTGTTGCTGTTTGTTTGGTCTGTTTATAGCCACCTCAGACACTCCTGAAGCTCACTCTCTGAAATCTTGCTGAAGAAGAACTCAGAGACCCTTTGTTCCCTGCAGAATTTAAGACCTTTCCTGTGGTTGCACACCACCAGCAGTGACATGCTACCTCTACTCTGTTGTCAGGCAGCAAATTCATCTGGGCCATAGTTAAGACACAGAGATGCATCATCTTTGGCTCTTTCCTTCATCAGTATCTCACCTCTGACTTTTCACCAGTTTGTCATGCCCTCAGCACCAAAGAGCAGCCTGTGTTTCTAGCCCATCCCTTCCTGGGGCTGAACTCACTCCACTCAGAGCTTCAAACCCAGCACAGCCAGGTCATGTTCCACTGGGAGTCCTTCAACCAGGCAGCCCTTTCTTAATCTGTCCAAAAGGCAAGGTAACCCTTACTCATCTGCCTGCATCCCCAATAACCTTTTTTCCCCTTCCAAAAGCAGACTGCTCTAAGTCACTCTGTAACCTCAGAAGTCCAGTGCAGGATATCAGCCCAGCACCTGGTGCAGGGGTTAAGGGAGAGGCAACAAATCACTCAGAAACTAAAACAAACAGAGCAGAAAACAGTCTCATGATGCAGGAGCCGACAGCTGAGGAAAAACAACAAGATGAAAGCACTGACAGGCTGCCGAGCAGCAATACCTGCCAGGAAACCCAGACACCATCATCATCTAACAAGGGGCAGGACACAAACAAGGGCTGAAGCTGCACCAGTACGGGAGAAGTTGACCTCAGCTGCTGCTTGAAGTTCAGCTAGAAGCTATGAAGCAGGTCTCTGCCTGGTAAAGGAGGCCAGAACAAACAGCAAAGAGCCTCTGCTGAACCCTGCAGGAAGCCAGTGACCACAGTGTTTGTTTGCCACCATCATCTAGCAGGCTATGAAGTGCCATCTTTCTTCCAATAAATGATGTTTTCCTGGAGCTTGTTTTAACAGGACAGTTGATGAAACAGCCACAGCCAGTGGTTACACCCATACAGGATGCAGGACAAAGCAGAAGGACAGCATTTTGGACACTGTTCTGTTGTTGCACGAGCAGTCAGCATTCAGAGGACAGGAATGGTCTGTACTCTCCTCAGGTCTCACTGTGCCTGTACACTCTGCCTCCTCTGGCAGGAGAAAGCTCTTGGGGCCGGGAACAGTCCTGCTGCACAGTCCCAGCATACTGGGGTCAGCTTTTCACACAGGGCTCCAAGATAAAAGCAATTCACACACATTGTGTGAATGACAATGAAAGGTCCCCACCACATTATGGCTTGGTTTCTACACCCCACCCCGAGTTCAGACTGAACCACTCTTGGAGTTCAGGATGGATCTAAGCCTGGTTTCACTTTGGGACCATCAAGTGGCCTCTCTGTGCTTGGCAGTATAGTAAAGGAGCTGCGCAGGAAAGGATCTGTGCTGTTTCCCCTACAGCCAGGAGAATACCATGAGCTCCACCAAAAGCACTCTTGAAGTCAATCTGGAGCTCTGCAACATCCCTATACAAGAGAGGACACGCAGCCCATGTGGTTATGCTCAAAGAGAAGCCCAGCTCCAGCCTTCTGAGGCTTAAATTCCAGGACCACGGTGATAAAATGGAAAAGAGACAGGCAGCACAGCCTCTCCTGCTCTTCTCTCAGTGAAAGGAGATGTGCTGAACACCTCAAAGCAATGGCAGCCTGCAGGGGAGAAAAAAGATCCTCAGGACAATGAAAACAAAAGCACACACTGCACTCAGCCTGGTGTGCAGAAGACAAACTCCATGGACAGATTCCATTCCTGCATATGCACACCACTGTTTCCATGGCATCCAAGTTCCCAGGTGTGCCAACAGCATGGACTGAGGCACAAGCACACACAGAGTGGTGGTGCTGGAGATGCACAGTCTCTGGAAGGCCTCTTCCAAAAGTGGCCCACAAGCTTGAGCCAACTCCCTGCCACTCCTCAGCCTCATCACCCAGATAGAAGGTGACACGTCCTGCTGCTGGATTTCACCCACCAATCACCTCTACAACACTGTCAGGTCAGAAAGAAAGCAGCTTTCTACACTGTTGCTGTGGAAGCAAAAAGAAGTAGTAACAATAGGAGGCTCATGAACACTGACCTAAGCGTAAAGACATTCCTGGTGCAAGATGCTTTTGTGCACTTCTTGGGCTCCACATGCTTTTTGCAGAAGGGAGCTTTGCAGACCAACAGTAAAGCCAGTTGATAACCCACATTCCAGGCCCAGACTGAACTCTGCTGCTTAAAAGCATCACCATTGTTCAACTGCATCAACAGCTTTTCATTCTCCTGACAGAGCATCAGACCTCTTACAAGCCACCACAGCTTGAGGAGCTGCAGACGACTCCCCAGTCTTTTGACAGTAGAAATCTGGGTGACTCGTACGTCTGGTTGCCCCAAACAGATTCCACTCAAGCACAGATCCATGCTCGCACCACTGGAGCAGAGGAAAGCAGCTCCAGGTCCTTCACTGACACCTTGTGTCAGAAGCAGGAACTGGATACAACAGCGACCACCAGGCAGGTTGCAAATGTTCCCAGCTCAGGTGTACAGCATAGGGCCTCTAGCTGAGAAACAACCAGAGCACCAGGACTTTTGGAGCTGGAAGAAGGGATTAAAGGTGTTATTGCTAAAGGGTTTAAGAGACAGCTTAAGCCAAAACAGTTCTCACACACACCCCCTCAATCCTGGACATGTTTTTCTGCACTTCTTAAGGCCAGCTCAGGAGCCTGCCTGACCACAGACAGACCCTTTGGCTCTCTGTTTCTGACTCAGAAAGAAGGGAGAGCTTGGATCGGGTTACCTTGTGATCAGACAAGCAGAGACAACAGAGGATCACGCAGAAAAGCATGATTTCCTCCCTTCCAGCAGCACTAAACTGCCAGCCTAAGTCCTGAAGCAGAGAAGTCAATCCTTTTATGCTTCCAGACTGATCTGGGCACACCAGAGGGAGCAGCATTTCAGACCTGGAACATCCTCCAAACAGCCAGATACCCAATTCCCAGGGCCAGGCCTGGAACAGCCTTGGTCCTTTAGGCTTTCTCCACGGCCAAGGCAATCACTTGCTCCAGGACTGGGACTAGCTGCAGAGCCAGACACGCGAGAGGCGGCAGCGAAGACATAACAGAGAGTAGAGAAGAATGTATCAGTAATTTATGCCCCAGTACTTATTTTGGCTGCTAATACATCAGCCACTGCCTGGATTTAGTGCAGACGAGCATCTGGGAGAGAAAGAAACATATTAAAAAGTCTGTGGAGCACAAAACAAGTACTGAAATGGGGAAATCGGCACTAAAAGGACAGAAGAAAAAAATGGTTTGACCAGAGACCTACATAAGTAATAAAGAACAACACTCCTTTGAAGGAAAATCCCTTTCCAAAAGCATGCTAAGCAGGAGCACAGCGAGCCAAGTGAAGGAGGAACAAGATTCGCAGAGAATTTGGAAGAGCCTTCAGGTTCTGAACAAAGCGTAACCAGGACCACAGCAGTGGCTGCCACCAGAGAGCCGCTGGGGACAGAACAGCCACAATATCACAGCAAACATACGGGAACTCCAACGTGACTCATTCCAAATGCAGCCAACACAACTCCAAGGGAGAACTAGGTTTAAGCAGCTTGGTTCAGAAAGCGAGAAACGGAGAGAAAAGAGAAGTTCCAAGTACCGAAAGACTCCAAAGAGGAAGTTATCTGCAGGAAAGGTGAAAAAGTCACAGTTCAGGGCATGCTGAGACATGTGACTACCAAGAGAGCAGAAGTAACTCCCACTGCTCTCTTTCAGGTCATGGGCTCCACAGCAGGAATGACAGTGACTGCTGCAAGCAAAGAGCTGCAAAAAACAAGAAAAGTAGAAAAGGAGCTTCTCTCCTAAGTAAAAACATCCTGGGAATTTTTAAGGTAGAGACTGGGGCACAACACAGCACTCTGTTCCCATTCTGTTGGTACCTGAAGTGAGCAGATCCAGGTAACTTGCATCCAGGGTTCAGCTGGCCAGGGATTCATCTAAACAGTCAATGTCAATTAACCACTCAGCAATGACTGTCTAGATAAAACTGATGTTTAATTAATATTTTTAGAAGAAAGAATGATCCAATAATTATAGTTCCACTGATCAAAACAACCAACCTCTCTGGATACATGTGTTTCTCGTTTATTTCAAGACAGGCCTGGTTTTAATCTTTGTGATTTGTGATCCAGGTTCTGGCCACCAAAGAGTGAAAACTGCTAAGGAGGTCACTGATCAGAGGAACAGTTTAGCACCAACTAATTAAGACGATGAGCTGACCACAGGTGATCATAGAACTGGAGAATAGTTTGGGCTGGAAGGGACCTTTAAAGGCCACGTAATCCAACCGCCTGCAATGAGCAGGGACATCTTCAATTGGACCAGGTTGCTCAGAGCTCCATTCAACCAGGCCTTGAATGCTTTCAAGAATGGGGCATCCACCACCTCTGGGCAACCTGTGCCAGCGCTTCACCACCCTCATGTCAAAAAAAAAAATCCTCACAGTTCTCTAAGTTTGTACACACTGATCTAGAAAAAAGATAATGGCTAGAAATCAGAATCAGCCTCAAAAGAGATCTCAAGATCACAGGCGACATGTAATTCACTGGTGAATTTACTCAGATGTGCACTAGATTTTTTCCACTAGTGAACCTTCAATAACAGCAGGTACTTTCCTAGGTGACCTGATCTCCTTAAAAACTAATCATGGGTATCACGGATCTTAGATTATGCCAATAACCTTATTTCAGGTCTTAAAAAGGCTTCCTGTCCTTTAGGGAGTGAAGGCACTAACAAGTCTCACCAGCAACGCCTGTCAAAACCCACCAGGCTCCCAAAACCCGCAGGGCACAGGTACACGGTCACCTCAAGAAAGCAGTGGGAGCCCAAGCTCCCTTAAACCGCTGTATCAGCTGCTGCAATCACACGGCCGGGGCTGACCGGGAAACTGAGTCAGCTGAGGCGGGGTGGGGGGACAGGACGGGACACGAAGTGCGTCCTCAGCCACGGGGTGCGGAGGGGACAGCGCCTCATAAACGCCGCTATCGGCTCTTTTCCCCACTGCCAGGCGGCCCCTCGCCTCCCCACAGCCCCCCACCATCTCCCCTCAGTCCACAGCCTAGCCATTCCCCTCAGGATGGCGGGGAGGGGGGACTGCTCCCGCTCGCCCCAGGCCTCCACCACCACTCACCCTCCAGGCTCTCGCACTGCACCAGGTTCACGTAGTCGCCTTGCCGGAGTACCCCCGCTTTAAAGCCGCGCACCAGCCCTTCCAGGTACCCGTTATCCACGTTAAAATAGAGCTCGGGGAAACACGACATGGCGGCGGCGACGAGACGGAGCGCTACCGCCCGCCGCCTCACGTGACTCGCGGCGGGTCACGTGGCCGCGCCCCCTTCCCGGCAGCCCTTGCGAGGCGGGAAGGGCCTGAGGCGATGGCGGCCGCCATAGCTCTGTGCTCGCCGTACCCCGGCTCCGGCTGCCCAGCGCCAAGCGTGAGCTTCCCCTTCACTACACCTAAGCCACCATGAGCGGTACAGGCAGAAGAAGAACACAAGTAAAGCTCGCAATGTCGCCTCCTGCTAAGACACCACTCCTACTAGTCAGGAAATACCTAGCCAGGTAAAGGGCTATGCAGGAGCTGCTCTGTAACAAAATAAAAGAATTTTTTGATGTAGAAGTGTTGCAAAATGTGGGATACGTCAGGGTTATCTTAAGGCTGGATGTTCTTTGACGTAAGACCTCTGTATACTTTCAAGCCTAATCAGGAAAAAAGGGGACCTAATCAGTGGAACAGGCAGCAGCCAGCTCCCTCATTCAGGGATATCCTGGAACAAGCTTTAAGGGTGTAGTAAGTCAAGATGTTGGTATATGTCAATGTGTACATTGTTAACCAGGCGAAATACTCGAGGTCCATGTATCCTAGAGCTGAACTATGTTCATTGTAACACTAAAAATCATGCCTGCAGGTCAAAAAGACCCTGCCCAGGTGAAGACCCTTCCCCTGAGCATGAGTGGAAGTTACCTGCAGTTACGTGATTTCTATGGAAATTACTAACCCATCTTAATAGAGGGGCTGTGCTTCGGAAATTACTAACCCTGAACTTCTCAGTGTAAATAATGGCAGGGAAAGTCCTGTGGGGTGTGCTGGATTTGTGGAATAGCATCGAGCACCCAGCCTGGGGCAGCTTTGAAATAAACAGTCGATGTCTCTCTGGAGTGTGTCACTATGGGCTCGGTGCACACCAAGGAACGAACCCAATTTTGTGGGCAACAGCAGCATAGCCAAAACATCACCTGGGGCAGCCCTGCTGCTGAAACACCACTTACATAGCTGGGAAGGGCACATTTGGTTTGACATGACGTGTCCTGGAGTGTCGGCTGTGCACAGGCCACCGTCACCTTGCTGCCACCCCTCTCCCCGAGAGCCCAGGCAGACACATCACACCAGTCGCACTCCTCAGTGGCTTTTGCAAAGGGCTGCTTTATTGGAGCTGCAGAGAAGGAGGCGCATACAGGGGCGAGGAGCTGGCAGCCCCATGGGCGTTAGTTCTTGCCGCAGGGGAAGTTGGTGGTGATTTTCCTGCAGTAGCAAACGGCGTTGAAGAAGCGGCAGTAGCAGGTGGCACAGGGGTCACAGCAGGGGATCTGGTGGCCGAGGCAGGACTCCAGGAGACGGACGCAGCGGCGGGGGGAGCGCTCCTCACGGCCTTCAGCTTGCAGTTCTGTGGATGATGCCTGCAGGGGAGAGAGGAGGGGAAGAGACGGTCCTGGACCGCTGTGCCAGCAAATAAAGAATTGCATGGGAGAGAGCCAAGAGTGGCTGCTGAAACCTGGCATTGCCAGCAGCAGAGGCTTCTGTTGTATTCAACTCCAGGCTCTATTTTCTGTTGGAAATCACTGCTGAACCCTGGGGACTCTCTGCAGGCATTGCTGCTTCATCCATGTCGTCTCAAGGCCTTTCTGCACACATTTATTTTCAAGCATGGCCTGGATGGTGCTGTGCCTTCTGCCCAAACAGAGGCACCAGGGGCTGAGCCAGGCAACACAGGGCACTGCCCAGTGAGCTCCTGCTCTGCAGAGGCTTCCTGGGCTACGCTTGAGGTTAATTAAATGGATTACAGGAGCGCAGCCTTGGACCCCTCTCCTTTGACTGCTGGAGCCCCTTGCAGGTCTGGGCAGCCTCAGCTCATCCCAGCTCCTCAGGTGATGGACAGATAGTCCCATCCCAGGCAGCACCATCCTGGGCTCCAAACCCCCCAGCCCCAGGGACACAGAGAAGGCTGCTGTGGCCTGAGGCCGCCCTCCTCTTTGGGGTGTCTGTAAGAAAGCTCAGGGAGCCATACCTGTGGTTCCAGCAGGCTGCCTCTCTGCACAAGGTCACCATCAGCATCTTGGACCCCCAGGGGCATCTGCTCAAACCCCAGCCTTGGGAGAGCTCCTGCAAGATTCAGAGAGGCTGGACAAGGAGGCTGCTGGCAGGTCAGCTGATTCTTCTCCCTTTGCTCGTGTGTCCCCACAAAAAAAAAGGCCCCACTCCCTGTGGGCTGCCAGGCTGCTCTCACTAGCCAGGGCCAGGAGAAGCTGTGCTGCTTTAAGGGGATCCCCTAACGCTGGGTGTGGGATCCCCACTTCAGTTTTGGGGCCCTGGGCTTTCCAGCGAGCAGCTGGTGGGGGTCTCCAGTGAAGAGCAGGTGGCCACAGGACTCACCTGCCGGCTCCGCAGACACCTCCTTGACTTTCTGCTGCAGGCTGGTGTGGCGGGCTCTGTCCACCCCCTCCAGCCCGTCACTCGCCTTCTGCAGGTGGCCACAGCTGAGGTCAGCAGTCCTGAGATCCAGGACAGCCTGGATCCCCTGCAGCAGCCCACAGCACAGCAGCAACACGTTCAGCATGGTCCTGGGGGACAACCTGTGCGGAGTGGCCCGGCCAGCATCAGCCCACCTGCTGGCAGCCTGGCCTGTCCCCTCCACTGCTGTCACCCCCACAGCCCGAGAAGTGCTGTGTCAGCAAGGGGCAGCCTCTGCCAGCACAGCCACTGCTCCCACCTGTTTGCTCCCTTGGACTTGGGAGCCTTTTTTTGGCCCACAGACACCTGGGAGCAGGACCCCCCAAAGCTATCTCATGTGCTGTGGGGCACCCCATATGTGAGCATATTCATGATCTCCCCACAGAAAGGGGTGACCAGCAGAGAATGGACTGAGATTTGATCTTTTTGTGGCAGTTCAGGTTCTTCTGCCCCACCAGACCATTGAGGTGCACGGTGTGTGGCCAAAACATCTGACACAGCTCCTGCCGGGCTCTGAGCCTTGGAAGTGCCACTAGAATCTGTGTGCTGGCCAGGGAGAAAGACCACAGCACACACAGCTGGGGTACAGGAGAAGCTGCAGGGTTGGGCTGTGGGCTTTGGGGGTCTGAAGGCTCTAAAAAGTAGGTGACCCCTTAGGGAGCAAAAGAAAAGGGGCCAGGAGGTGATATCTCAGTTGCTGCTGTCAGCCAAATCCTGGGAAACCCTGTGCCTTCTGCTTGGGCAGCCTTGAGGTTCCAAACCTGTCTGCAGCCGCCCAATGCTGGCCACTCCTCATCTCCCCATCCCACAAAACCACCCAGCTCTTTGCTGGGAGAGACCCCTCTGCACTGTGGGGAGCCCCACAGCCATGGGCGTCACATCCCACACACTCCCAAGACCCTTCCCGTGGTAAGCACTGACCTCTCCGAGCAGAGAGGGGGATTGCCGTTCGCTGCTCCACCGAGCTCACTGGAAGCGCCGCTACCGCTCTCTGCCTCAGTGTCCTCCTCCCCACATGCTTACCGGGATTTATATCGGCCTTTTATTAATTAAGTGCTGCAGCCACATGACTCCACTAACTACCAGGTAGGTGGGAGTCTCTGGAAAACGGGCTTTGTCTGGATAAAGAGTCAGGCAGTGGGGCAATGCATGGGAGGGGGGACTCCTGCTTTGTGCCTTGCACAGCTGCAGGAAGGAACAGATCCCTGTTGGCTTCAAACTCCCAAGTTTCTTGGAAGTGATCCCCACTGTCCTTGCAGACCAGTTCCCTTTCCAGCCCACTTCCCTTTCCAGCACCGAGGCTGCAGCCTGAGGACACCTCCTAGTTCCCAAATAGAGAAATAACAGGGCTACATTCTCCTCACCAAAACCACACCAAGCTTGACTGGTTTTCAAATGGAATGTTGCCTATCTGTATCTGGCGAGCATCCAGTCATAGTGCAGAGCCTCCAGAAGTCCTCCAGCTCCTGACCACTCGCCATCTGCAGATTCTCCAGGCTTCCACCTGTGATAACTGCATCTCTTACTCATGTCTCATTTGGAAAACCTGCATCTCCCCAGAGCCAGGCTCTTTTGGGGAACACTTGTGGCCTTGAGTGGCTTCAGCCCTGCAAGGAATTGGAGGAATAAGACATAATAGGAAGGGTTCAGCAGGCTGTGACATACGCAGCAGGGAAGGCTGACAGCCCAGGCTCTGCCCTCACCAGGCTGCTCCTAGACCGGGAGGACCCCCCAGGCCTCCCAGCACATCCCCAGCAGAGTGTGAGGCACTGCTCCTGGCTGCAGCACCACCTCTGGGGCTCTTTGTAGGCTTCCTCTGCTCCTACATCCCCTGTCCTGGCATGATCTGATTCCTGCTGCATTTGAGGGACAGGCTGAGCAGGCACAGAACCAGCGAGGAGCTCATCTGCCTTGTGTCATTTTCTCCAGCTGCAAGTGGCTGCTGGAAACACTCAGCACCCATCTGGGTGCCCCAATGCACAACACCCAGTCAGGACCCCTGCCACAGCACCTGGAGGCCTCCTGCACCCCACATGCCTGGACAGACTACTCATCTTGGGTAAGAGGCAGCTTTGGCAGCCCTTTCTATTCCCAAGGCTCAGGTGGATGCCGAGTGTCCAATCCAGTCCCAGCCCTGGGGACTCCGGGTCCGCAGTGCACGCGCTGCCCCGGTCCCCGCTGACACCAGCCCCCGCACGGAGACCTCAGCACAGCTCATTAGGGCCTGTTTGCAGCCGGCGGGGCCGCGGGCCAGGACTTCTGGGAAGGCATTAGCGGGAACGAGAGCGGCCGCGCTGAGAGCTTTTTAATCTGCAGGAGCAACATCTGTTTTGTGCGCATCCCGATGGCCAGTAACGAGCTAAATGAGGCGGCCGGCCGCTCGCCGGGCCGCTTCCAGGAAAAGAGGACTTAAAGCGAGGGGGAAAGCGGGGCCAGGGCTGCGCTCTCGGCTCAATGGTTCAGACTCCAGCGAGAGTGGGAGCGGGCGATGGAGTGGGTCAGTGGCACAGCAGATGCCCGCTCACGGGCATCCCAGGCAGGAGCCCGCAACGGCGGGACCCTCGGGAGGCAAGCCCGGGCTGGGGGGCTCTCCCTCTCCTCCTGGAAGCATCCAGGCAGGCGGGCGGCTCATTTAGCTCATCACCAGCCCTCGTTACCGCTAAGGCCAGCGGAGTCCCCGCTACCCCAAACAGGCAATAACGAGGCGGGCCGCGGGAGCTGCCTCTCAGGAGCTGCGATGACCATCGCCCCGGCCTCAGCCCCCCGGGCCGGGCCCTTTAAGGCGCGATCCCGGAGCCGCCCTGACGTCAGCGGGGCGGGCGCGCTCGGGCACCGCAGCCCCGGCGGTCGCAGCTCCGCGCCCCGGTGAGTGCGGCTCCGCCGGGGCGCACCGGGCGACAGGGGCTGGGGTGGGTGTCGGGGTGCCCGGGGCGCTGGAGGGGGAGCATGGGGGTGCCCAGGGTGCTAAGGTCTGGAGGTGAGGGCATGGGGGTGGCACGGATGTTGGGGATTGGAGATGGGGATACGGGTGTGACAGGGGTGCTGGAGACCTGAAGGTTGGCGATATGGGGGTGGCCCGGCGTGCTGGGGACTGGAGATGGAAGTGTGGGGGTGCCCAAAGGTGCTGCGTAGTGGAGGTGAGCATATTGGGGTAGCCAGGATGCCGAATACCTGGAGATTGGTATTACTGGGGTGCCCAGGATGCTGGGGTCTGGGAGTATGGGGTGACAGGGGTGCTGGCGATTTGGAGGTAGGGGTATGGAGTGCTCAGGCTGCTGGGAACCAGGAGAGGCGGGCATGGGGGTGCTCAGGGTGATGAGGGACTGGAGGCAGGGGTATTGAGGTGCCCAAAATGCTGCATTTCCGGACACCTGGAGGAGAGGGTATCAGGATGTCCTAGGGTGCTGGGAAGTAGAGGGGTGTATCGGGATGTCCAGGATGCTGGGAACTAAAAGGGAGGGTGTTGGAGTGCTCAGGATGCTGGGGACCTGGACATGGGGATTATGGGGTTACCCTAGGATACTCAGGAGATGGAAGACGGAAGTATGGATATTTCCAGAGTACCAGGAACTGGAGGTGGGGATACAGATGGGTGTCAAGGTCCCAGGATGGGGACTGGGAGGTGGAGTGTCGGGGTGCACAGGCTGCTGGGGACTCCGATGTCCTGGCAGTCCTGGTGTCAGTGGTGCTGGGGGACCTGGTATTCGGGGGCACCCCATCCCTCACCCCACAATGCTCAGCATCTTGTCCATCCCACAGCGCCTGATGCCTGTCCCCACCTGACGACACCGCCATGGCCGGGGCACAGGGCTGCGGCGAGGGCAAGATCGCGGGGCTGTACGACCTGGAGCGCACGCTGGGCAAGGGCCACTTTGCGGTGGTGAAGCTGGCCCGGCACGTCTTCACAGGGCAGCGCGTGGCTGTCAAGGTGATCGACAAGAGCAAGCTGGCGGGGGAGGCGGCGGGGCAGCTCCTGCAGGAGGTGCGCTGCATGAAGCTGGTGCAGCACCCCAACGTGGTGCGCCTCTACGAGGTGATCGACACCCACGCCAAGCTCTACCTCATCCTGGAGCTGGGCGACGGCGGGGACATGTTTGACCACATCATGCGGCACGAGGGCGGCCTGACCGAGCCGCGGGCCAAGCACTACTTCGCCCAGATTGTCCACGCCATCTCCTATTGCCACAAGCTCCACGTGGTGCACCGCGACCTCAAGCCCGAGAACGTGGTCTTCTTCCAGGAGCAAGGGGTGGTCAAACTCACCGACTTTGGCTTCAGCAACCGTTTCCAGCCCGGCAAGATGCTCACTACCAGCTGCGGCTCCCTGGCATACTCGGCACCAGAGATCCTGCTTGGGGACGAGTACGATGCCCCGGCTGTTGGTAAGGGCTGTGGGGTGCCCTGGGGACCTGCCTCCCTTCTGTTCCTTGCCTGGAGCATGGTTCTGCCGGCTGGGTACTACCTCCCACTTGGCCCCTTACACTAGGAGCACATGGTGGCACTGCTGTCCCTGCAAGGAGCAAGCCTGTCCCTTGGGTGCTTGACTGCCCAGCCCTGCCCTGGCACAGCAGGGTCCTCCCTGCAGAGAGAGACCATCCCAGCAACCACAGAGATCCCACAGAGTGATGGTTGCTGGAGAGGGGAAAAAGCCCAAGCAGGCTGTGAGCCTGGCGCGGCATCCGCCAGGAGAAGCAGTGTGAGGATACAGCTGCCAGCAGTCTGGCGCTGGTGGTTACTTGGCGGGGTGAGGCCGGAAGGAAATCTGCTTGAGATGCTGCTGTTTGGGCGGAGGAGCTCCGAAAGTTTCCTTTGCTCCCTCCCCGCCCTGAAAGCCACTTCCTCTCCATGGCTCCTTCCCTGGCCAGGGTGCAGGGGTCTGGGAAGACTGTCCCAGGGCATAGGGAGCTGGGCTGGGGGCTCCAAGAGGCTCTGCTGTGACAGAGGGGACGTGGGAGGGAAGCAGGATCCAAGCTGGCTGTCTGGCTGGAATTAGGGCAGGAGGATTTAGCAAAGCAAAACACGAGCCCTTAAAGGCAAAAGCCCAGCGCTGGCTCAGGGAAAGGCGGATCCCGAGCTGAGAACAAGGATAGCTTATGGAGGCGGTAGAAAAATAAGCTGGTGGCGCTGCAAAGGGAAATGAAGGGAGAAAACCGACGCAGATGAGAAATTTTCGAACACTTGACTTAAGCAGCTGAAGGTATTAACAGAGCGCCCCAGGGCATGCTCAGCATCCTAAACCCGCACATCTGCAGGAATTTATGTTCTGGGCAGGAGGAGCCAGTGAAGATGCTTCTAGCTCCATCCCTGTCCCCAGGACAGGGCAGCGATCCTGCTCCAGCTGGTCCCCATGCAGCTGGAGAGCCCAGATCGGTGCTAGGTCCCTCTCCTATTGCTGTAGTGTCTCTTAAGGCACAGCCCAGTGCCAGGATGGTTGTGGTGGGATTTGGGAACCAGGAAGCTGAGGAATGACATGAAACCATGCCGTGGGTGGGTGTGTGACTAGAGGGGAGAGGGCAGAGCTCGGGGCTGGCCTTCCTGTCCCTGCCTGGACAAGGTGATAACACCTCCACTGCTTTGGTGAAGTCCCTTGAGACCTGCTTGGATGTGGGGATGGGAAGGTCCTTCTCTGCCTTGGTGGGAGTGTGGTCCCCCTGTCCACGGGGCAAGACCTGGGAGCTGTTACCTCCAAGGAACATCCCAGTGAGCTCTGGTGTCTGCTGGATCAGCTCTGGGGGCTGGTGGTGCAGTCCCTCCCGGGGTCCGTGCGGTGGGGAATCTCTCCTGGGCCACGGTGAGTGCAACCTGAACTCCTGCTGCTGTTTCTTGCAGACATCTGGAGCCTGGGGGTCATCCTCTACATGCTGGTGTGCGGCCACCCCCCCTTCCAGGAGGCCAATGACAGCGAGACCCTCACCATGATCATGGACTGCCGCTACACCGTCCCCCCACATGTTTCGGCACAGTGCGCTGAGTGAGCACCACCCCCTCGCTGTACCCCCCTGTACAGACCCTGACTTGCTGCCCCGGGGTGGGTGCCCCAGCTCTGGCAGATGCCTGGGAGCTGAGGTGGGAAGAGTGGGTAAAGCTGCTTACTTTGGGGTTCACGCAGTGCTGCAGGGTTGCAGCGTCACTGTCACGATCCACTAACACTCATTCTTTCTGGGGGTATATTTGGTTAATGTGAGGGGTTTCTTTTTCTTCTGTCTCTTTTGGTGAGTCAGCATTCTTTGAATTTTTAAGATATTCCTCTCTCAAGGCAGCTTGCAACAAATGAATCTCATTCATTTTCTCATCTAATTGTTTTTGCAAAGTTTCTACTAGGTTTTGAAGGGAGTCTATTATTGCTATCTCTTCATTACACCGCTTAAAGCAGTAATTTATAGCTGCTGTAAGACATGCTCCTAAGACAGAGCAGATTATGGAATTGTTACGGCCAAATTTAAATTTTGCTTCATGTTGTAAAGAACTAATTCTATCAGTTACACT
>VXAD01000401.1:112971-127697 GCA_013399195.1 Dicrurus megarhynchus | reverse complement strand
GTGATGGTTCGTTAACCGATCTCAGAGTGCAAAAGAAACACAAACGGGAATTATAGTTTAAATCAAAACAGCGCACTTTTAATTGAGTGCCAACAACACGATTATGCAATAGAAGAGAGAGAGAGATATAAAGAAACAAAGTATAGAGAGAAAGAGAGAGAGGGTTAATAGCTACCAACAGCGAGGTGGAATCCTCGTGGTCCTGCCAATAGATCCGTCTTCTTTCCGTGGGGAGTACTCGTAGGGGTCTTCTCAGAAAGTCCCTTTATAGTCTTTATCGAAGCGGAGGGCATCTGGCCAGGAGGTGAGGAAATCTACAACCATTGTGTTGCGAGGCCCATTGTTTGCAGGGCAGGTGCACAGGACATTCCTTCTCGCTCCAGTGCCGTCCTTTCCGCCTGGGCAGCAAGGAACAGCATCAGAGCAACTTGTTCGGCGTGCATACCTGCGGGCACTTGACAGACATCCCACCTTGGTCTGGCTAGGACTCCTGTACCCTCTTTCCCCCTTTGGGGTTTTTAGCGTCTTTCAGTCTCTGTCCTCATCGATGATTGTGAGGCAGATGACGGATCTTCGGACCGTCTCTTACAGTCACTCCTTTCCCCCAGTCTCATCTCCAGGATGCTGCAGCGGGACCCGAAGCAACGAGCGTCCCTGGAGCAGATCGAGGGCCACACGTGGCTGCAGGGGGTGGACCCGTCCCCTGCCAGCCGCTCCCTGCTGCCCCTCACCTCCCACAAGCGTGTGTCTGAGGAGGAGCACGAGATCATCCTCCAGGCCATGATGTGCGGGAACATTGCGGATCGGGACACCATCCAGGAGTGAGTGATGGGATGCCAGGGTGGGAGCCCCTTCAAAGGGCTCTGGGGGTCCCTCCAAGCATGTCCCTTGGGTGCTGATGCAACTCCCTCGGTCCCACACAGGGCGCTGGAAGCCGACCGCTACAACCACATCACGGCCACGTATTTCCTGCTGGCAGAGAGGATGCTGCGGGAGAAGCAGGAGAAGCAGGGCCACTGCCTCAGCCTCGTCTACAACCTGGCCAAGGAGGTGCAGAGCAGGTGAGCCCCCCTGCTGCCCCCTGTCCCGTGTCCCCCTCCCCACCATCCTGGGTCACCAGTGCAGGGTCTTGGCCCGTTCCCTGTCCTTTTCCTTGCCACAGCCCTTGTGATGCCCAGCTGGGTACTGACACCTCCCTCTCTCCCCTTCCTGAGGCCCAACTTGTCGGACGCATTTGGCTCTGTGGGCAGTGCCGGCAGCCTCCTGCCCTTCACGGAGACAGGCGGCCTCGTCGGGGGGTCCCGGCTGCCCCCCGGAGGGGACATTGGTGGCCGGCAGCCCACCGGGACCCTGCTGAAAGTCCCCGCTGTTGACACCACCATCACCAAGAGCACCCCGGCCCTGCAGCAGATCTGTGAGGAGGAAGAGGAGGACGAGGAGGAGGAGGAGAGGCCCAGCGCCATGGAGAGGAAGAGCAGCTCGCTGAATCAGGAGCAGATGCGAGCCTTCCTGCGCGCCCACCGCCCGCCCGGCCGCGGGGAGGTCTGGGGGCCGGGGGTGGAGCTGGGCGGCCGGAGCGGACGCTCGGGGGCGGCCTGGGCTGGGAAGGGAGTGAGTGGGGCCCGGGGTCCCCTGGTGCTGCGGGGAAATGGAGCTGAGCCCCCGAGGAGGGAGGAGGACACAGAGCCTGGGGGCTCCTCGGCAGAGTTCCCCGAGGAAAGGGGAGCTGTTCTGTCACCTCAGAGCAGCTCTGCTGGAGTTTCCCAGGTATTGGGGGCAGAGACGACCCCTGCCACCCTCCTAAGTCCTGCAGACACTCCCCCAGTGCAGGGGGAACAGACCAGCCCGGCCCAGCAGTCGGTGGAGAGCTCAGGCCCTGAAGGGGGCGCAGAGAGCGTGATCAAGCTGGACCCGGGCAAGAGCAAGGGGGGCAGCCTGCGGGACAGGCTCCTGCAGTTCCCGCTCTGCGAGAAAGCCCTGGCCTTCAAACTCCGGCCGGGCTCCAAGGAGAGCCTCCTCTCGCTGGGGCAGTTCAACTGCTGCCATGTCATTTAAGGCCCTGGGACCGGCCCTGCTGTGGGGTCTGGGAGGGCGCCCACTGCCCTGCCTTTGGTCTGCCGGTGGCTGTGGGGCTGGCGGGGGGCACAGCACCCTGCTTTGTCACCTGCGGTGGCCACCCTGCCAGCACCCACCCCTGGAGCCCGCTGTGACAGACCATCCCCCGGACAGGCCTGCCCAGGGTGAAGCAGACTGGGATCCATCCCCACACCAGCCAGTGCATCCCCAAACCCCTGGGAAAGCTCCATGACTCTGCTGGGATGGGATGGACCACGACACTTTTTTAACTACTAGAAATAATTTTTTTAAATAGTCTATTTTAATGTAATTAAATAGAGATTGCTATATCCCCCCAAGACCCCCCAGTGCCCCAGCCCCACAGTGTGCATGGCCCGGGGCTGGGCTGTCCTGCCTGCAGCCCCCCCGCCGGCCCCGGCCGGGGCCAGGCACAGCCCGGCCCGTGACCCCAGGCCGTTCCCTGGGCCTTCCCTGCAAATAAGCTTCCTATTTATTATCTCTTTGTTTTCTTGCTGGCAAGAAATGAATGACGACGGAGGCGTGGGCCGGAGCTCGGCCTGAGCCGTGGCGCATGTGCGTGGAAGGATCGGAGCCGCTGGGAAGCAAAGTTTGTAAGGACAATAAAATAAGCTCGTGGGTTGATGCGGGTGCAGCGTCGTTGCAAAAACATCACTGTTCCCCCAGTCAGAGGGGCAGGGATGGCTTCCCTGGCACCAGGGGTGGCTTCAAGGGAGCATCCGCCTGAGCTGGGGTGGGCAGGGGCCCAGAATGGAGCTCAGGGCAGGCATGGAAGGGAGTAAGGACAGGGATGATGAACACCCAAAGGTGAGGGAAGGCCTGGGCATGCCAGAAGGCAGGTGGAGGGTGCTGCACATCCCCATGAGAGTCAACCACACTCAGGGTGCCTCCAATAGCTTCCCACCCTCTCAGCCTGGAGCCACCCCTGAGCCCCCAGTTTCAAACCCAGCCTGGACTTCCTTCCCTCCAGCTCTACTGTGCCTCTTCCTTTTCTATCCATCCTGTTTCTCCCTCCTTCCAGATGTACCCCCAAATAATACCCTTGTCTGTCCTCATCATCCAACATGAGATCTCTCTGAGTACTGGGTGGTTGGAAGAATGGAGCAGTGCTGTGTGGATCTAAGATGGGATGGAGCCAGCTCTGGAGAGCTTGGGGAGTTGGTGGTGGGAAAAGAAGGAGGGGGTGCCCTGGGCTCCCTGCAGCCCCCACAGGGCCCCAGCAGCACGAGAAGATGCTGCTCCTGCCCACAGGCTCCTCTTTCTTGATCCTAAAGGATAAAGCNGCGCTGGGGCTGCAGCAGCCTCGGCTCCAATCCGAGTCCCAGCGCAGCTTTTGCAGCAGCCGCGCTAAGGAGGGAGGGAGGCGGCTGCGGGGAGTTGGGTTACAGAGACACAGAGACCGCGGTAGGCACCTAAAGGCCACCCCACATATTCTCTTGGCCTTCCTCCCCATTCTTCAGGAAGGAACCTTTTGCCCAACAGGGAACCCACCCTGCCAGTCCAGCCTGGCCCAGCTCCGAAGGGGCTGGAGAAGATTAAAGCCGACCCCAATTGCAGACGGGCTGGGGGAGCCCTAGGGACAGCCCGCAGAGAGCCCCGTGGGGCCTCTTCAAACACCTCGTGCGCACTAATTGGCTTCATTAGAGCAGCCAGTGATGGCATCGGCCCCGCGTCTGCTGGGGCTGGGGACAGCACTAATGAGCCTGGGGAAAGGCGGCCTCGGGACGGCCCTGGAGGGAGATCAGAGCCCGTACGTACGGTGGGGGGCGTGTGTGGTGTCGACTGAACAAGAGCACAAGCTTAATTGCCCTGCTTAATTAGAGCCTGCTGCTTTTAACCTATGTCGGGAGCTATGACCGCACCGGTGCGCGGCCCCACGGCAGCCACGGAGGCACCACAGCCCCCCGAGGTGCACCGGCTCTAGGGTGGGCACACCTGGGCACCGGGGGGAAGCCGCAGCGTGGGACGGAGGCAGCAGAGCACAGGGAGAGGCCTGATGAGCCCCCCCAGAGAGCCACTAAATCGCTCCCAGACCCCTCAGAGAGACCCCGAAAGGTCCCCAGACCCAGCAGAAAGACACGTGGTGGTCCCTGGATCCCACAAAGAGGCACCGTGAGGACCCCAGATGCTTCAGGGAGGTGCTCGGAGGCCGGACCCTACAAAGAGCTGCTGTGAGGCCCCTCCACCCTGAGCCCCGCCACCAGGCAGCTCCCGGGCGCGTTTCCGCCGCTGCTCCCCCCGGCCCTTTCTGTCCCTTTCTGGCCGCCGTTAGCCCGGCCCATGGGGGCGGAGCCTCCCCGCCTACCCAGAAGGGCCCCACCGGGACCACGTGGTGCGGGACCACGTGTTGGCAGCGTCATGGCGTCGGCGCCCAAGAGGTTCAAGGTACGGGACAAGCCGGGAGCTCCCGGCGGACTGGGGACACACCGGCCCTTGGGACGGTGGTGCTGAAGGGATCCGCGATCGGCCTCATGGCTCCTTCCCCTTCACACCATGTTTCTATCCACAGGCGGCGGTCGAGAGCGGCACCCAGAGGAAGAGTAGTGCCGACCCCCTCTCCGGGTTCCTGGCATGGTGCGGGCGGGCCGGGGTGGAGCTGAACCCCAAGGTGAGGTACCGCGGGCCGGCCCGGGCAGCCCCCGGGTCCGCCCTGGTCTTTTTGCTCTGCCCCTCACCGCTCCCTCTGGCCCCAGGTCCGCCTGAGCAGGGAGGGCGCGGTGGCGGGGTACGGGATGTTGGCCGCCGAGGAGCTGGAGGCGGGAGAGGTGCTGTTCACCATCCCTCGCACGGCACTGCTGTCCCAGCACACCACCTCCATCCATGCACTCTTGGAGGAAGGTGAGTGCAAGCTTCTTGTGTTACTCGAGTCTGCTTTGTCTTTTAAAGGAATAAATGAGTGTGTGGTAAAGCCTCGGGAACGTTTCTGATTTACGCAGGATGCTGTAGGGCTGTTAGATACCAGGTAGGAAAGGGGAGGGCTGGGCACCCTCTCGCTTCCCTCAGGGAGCCCAGAGCTGTGCTGGACAGGGAGAAAAGTCCATTAGTGCAACATCTCCAACTACTAAGTGAGAGGCAGCCGTGCTACGCTGCTTTCCTCGGGACACTGAGAAGAAAAAGAACAGTTCCTTGGTTCCTGAAGGCACGCAAAACCTCAGGCTGAGGAACGCCGTGGGGCCTGGAGGGCTCATCCATAACTCCAGAGAAGCAGCTTCAGGTCCTGGTTCAGCTCAGGACAAACCCGAGACAAGCGGGAATAAAAACTCAACCTGTCTCCAGGCTGAAGACAGGCACAGAGGCTTGTCAGATCAGGTTTTGGTTCTGAAACGCAGAACTTAGGTTTTCTCCATCCTGTCTGGTTCTGTAGCCGAGGAGTCCCTGCAGAGCCAGTCTGGATGGGTCCCTCTCCTGCTGGCCTTGCTACACGAGTACACAGCCAGCAACTCCCACTGGCAGCCGTATTTCTCCCTCTGGCAGGACTTCCGGAGCCTGGATCACCCCATGTTTTGGTAAGGTGAAAGCAAGGGGGGCTTGGGGAGGCTCAGTCTTACAGCTGAAGGCAGGCACAGGCCAGGGGCTGCTGAGTGGAGTCCCAGGGAGGGATGTGGTCCTGCTGGGTGACCCCAACCCTCTGTTCTAGCCCTGTGCTAGCACTGGCAGGAGCCTGAGGGGCCCCTCCTGGAGTTAAGCTGCAGGTAGAGCCAGATAAAACATGGACCTAGAGAGCACAGGGAAGCAGAGATTTTTAAGGAGGAAGGAATTTATAGACCCTTGGCCCCAGCACAGACGAAGAACCTGCTGTTTTTCTTGCAACAGGCCTCAAGAAGAGCGAACAAGGCTCCTGCAAGGCACAGGCATCCCAGAAGCTGTGGACAAGGATCTAGCTAACATCCACCTGGAGTACAACTCCATCATCCTGCCTTTCATGGAGACCCACCCCAACATCTTTGACCCCAAACTGCACACTCTGGAGTTGTATAAGGAGCTGGTGGCATTTGTCATGGCTTACAGGTGAGAAGTGAGGGCTTTGCTCCAGCAAGGACAAGGAAGTAGTATTACAGACTATGTTAGAGGTTGGAGTTGCACAAGAATGTAAGTGTAAGGTGAAGTTTGACCTGTGCAGCCATGTGTACCACCAGCTTGTCTTCATCTCCCTTGTCTTAGCTTTCAGGAACCTTTAGAGGAAGAAGATGAAGATGAGAAGGGGCCCAATCCTCCCATGATGGTGCCTGTAGCAGATATTTTGAATCATGTGGCCAACCACAATGCCAACCTGGAGTACTCTCCTGTGAGTACAAAGCTGCTGTGCCAGGCATTGACACAGCCTGGTTCCCTTTTTGTGAGATCTTTGGGAATGGGGGCACAGCATGGTGGGGTCTCAGCCCAGGGGAGCGAGTCTGGCCTGGCTCTCATTAATACAAAGCCCTGCTGCATGTTTGGTGTTCGTTGGGAGGAGCTCAGGGTCATCTGAGCTCTCTGAAAGCCCCTGTTGAGCAGTCAGATCGGCACAGCTCAGATGCTCTCCTCTGCCTGCTTTCAGCAATGTTTGAGAATGGTTACAACGCAGCCCGTGGGGAAAGGACAGGAGATCTTCAACACGTACGGGCAGATGGCCAACTGGCAGCTGCTGCACATGTACGGCTTTGCAGAGCCCTACCCTGGCAACACCCACGACACGGCCGACATCCAGATGGTGACACTGCGCAGGGCAGCTCTGCAGCGTGAGTGGCACCCACAGCCCCTCCGGGAGAGAATGGGGCAGGGATCTCTGTTAAACTGGGATCAAGGATGACATGAAAATTAAGCCTGTTCCACAGCATTTCAGGTGGTGGGGCCATGCCTTGGTTTTCTGCCTCCTGTTTCCCGTTCTCCAGTCACCCTCCCCCTCCATTGCCATCCCGGCTGTGTTCACAGCTCTGCTGTCTTCAAAACAGGTGCCAAAAATGAAGCACAGCAGCAGCTGGTCTCAGAGCAGTGGGACTTCTTGTGCCAGCTGGAGATGGTGGGGGAGGAGGGTGCCTTTGTGCTTGGCTGGGATGAGGTGCTGACAGAGGAGGAGCTGTCCGTGACCCTCAAGGTAAGAATGGCCAGGTGGGAGAAGAGCTACACAAGGAGAGCACAGAGTGCCGCTGGGCAAACCAGCAGTGCAGAATGGCTCAGTGGGAGGGGGTGTGGCTGCGCAGCTCCCAGGTGCTGTTAAGTCATCTTCCTCTCCCGAAGTAGCCATCCATGTGTACCCACATACCTGTCTTGAATGGCTCCATGGCCATTGCTGTTCTAGAGAGCTGTCACAACGTTTTAGATGAGATGCTTAACAAGACTTACCAATACCCAGGTTTGCTGTTTTAATGTTCTTCTAACCCACAATTACTTGCAATTAGGTATCTAAGCCAGTTTTAGTCTCTTAACCTTTAGTGCAGCTGAGGAATAACTCACCTGCTCCACATGGCTCTTCCACAGAGGAGAAAGCCCAGTGTACTCACACTGCCAGTGACTTATCCCTGTGCCTGGGTCACTACAGGTGCTGTGCATGTCAGAAGAAGAATTCAAGGAGTATAAGGAGCAAGATGGCTGGGAAGACGACAGTGAGGAAGAGGAAAACTCTACCCTTTCAAATGAGGCTCTCTCCAGACTTAAAACCCCTTGCAAGAAGCTCCTTTATGACAGTGTGCTGCTGACCCTGGAGTCCTATGGGGCAAACCTGAAAGCAGAGCAGGACTTGCTAAATAACAAGGAGGCTTATGAGAAACTGAGTCGAAGGGAGCAGCAAGCGCTGCACGTGCGCTATGGACAGAAAAGGATCTTGCATCAGCTGCTAGAGCTGCTACAATAAACCTCAGTGCCCCTGGACATGACCTGGCTGGGGCTGATCCTGAGGGAAAGGTCAGCCTCTGGCCATCTCTTCTGTAGCAGAAAGGACAGATGGCAAGACTGACTGTGGGTCCACTTGTCCCTCATACAGCACAAAGACTTTTAGCTACCTCTACATAAAGAATTATCTTCACAGCACAAAGGTGGTTTTGAGTGGCCTTATTGTACCATGACAGCTCTGGAGCACAAATATCACCTCTTTCCAGAGGCCTTAAGAAACTCCAGCCATCCTAATGGCTGGTTTAGGAAGGCAGACATACATTGCCAGAACAGCAGAGGATTCCCTCATTCAGCATCAGAAATTTAAGGCAAGAGCTGCTCCTTGTCCAGATTAAGAGGTCAGAAATCCAGCTGGGTAGCTCTTACCTTAGAGAGATTCAGAGTAAATACCTGGCAGGTGGACCTGCTGACAACACTAAACTCTTCACCTGTACATATTTTATGTTGAACATTTTCAAGAGTACAAGCCCATCTAGCTGGTCTTCATGTAGGCTCAGTATAACAAATACTTCCTTTTACTTCTACAAAAGGTATTTCTGTGTGGGCTTGAGACTGCTCTGGAGGAGCACTGTCACAGTTCCACAGCTGCTGCAGGCTGAGAATCTGATACACACCGGCTGCCTGATGCAGTTCTACCCTGAACTCACTTTGTTTTTGCATGGCAAAACACTGAAGGTTTGCAGGCCAAGCTCTATTTAATGAAAATGAGTTTTCTTACTCAGCCCATGCTCTCTACTTCAACAGGGTGCAAAACCCCATCTAAGAGCAGGGGGATCGTTGCTGCTGCTGCAGTTACAGGTACTGCAGGCAAGCAAAACCCACACTGCACTCATGACAAAGCTCAGCTCTAGCCCTGCCTGCAGTGCTTGGGGACAGGGGGGGTTTAACAGTATTGAGGGGAGCTTCTTCTGGTGACCCAGATGGGACAATGGTGAATTTGACCAGGATCTCACAAAGCTGCTGATATCCTTCACTGAGACATTGTTAAAACTGGTATTTTGGTATCCTGTGTCTCCATGAATAAATCATACTGGAAAACATATATGTCAGAGGAGTATTACATTTGGTATCTTGGTTAAAATTTGGGGTTTGGGTTAAAACTTGTTTATTTAGATATGCACAAACTTGGTGCTGAGTAAAGCATGTAAGAGGTTTGAACATTGTGTAACAAGACTTTGTAACTGTTTGCCTGCATGGGTGTTGGAAGTTCCACCTCATTGGAAGAGAGCATTGTGAGAATTTCACTTTTAGAGGATTCCCTTACTAGGAAGTTGATTATGTGGTGGCTTTGTATCTATGAGAGGATTGGGGAAAGTGGCCTCAGAATGGCTCCTGCAATTAATGTTATTTTGTTGCCAGGAAGGAAAATGGGGCCAAGTACCAGATGTTGATCTATTCACTGCATTGCAGAATAATGGTAAAGCCTGGAAGGAGTACAGATTGATGTCAGCAGACACTCATGTTTTAGCAACAGAGAAAGAAAATGGAAGCATAATGAAGAGAATGAGGCGGAGAAGAGAAAGGAAAGAAAAGAGGGGAAAAGAGATCAGAAAAGGGATGATAAATTTGGTTGGTGGCTGTGATAGTGGGAAGGGCAGGAGGTAATGTAAGGGAATCAGATTTCAACTGGTAAATTCCCATCTAGTAGGAAAAATTCAATGTACTTACTGTAAGCAGAAAGGGCACTGGAAACAAATGCCCACAGAACCCAGGACATAGGTCATCCTCAAAGATGGGAGGCTCCACAAGCAGGAAGACTGCTTACACTCAACTGGGATTTCGACTGACAGGCAGCTGAGAGCTCCAAAGAATCCCCAACAAAACTCCTGATCACAGTAAATTTGGGGAATGAAAAGGCAGAAATTCTAATAGAGGAGCAACTTAGATGTAAAGGAGTCTTTATAAGTAAACAAAGCACATCTACAGCTGGAGCCATAGGGAAAAAGAAATAAGGCCATTCTTCCAGCCACTCAAATTCAGAATTAGAAAGAGATTTATAAAATTTCTGTAAATACCCAAATGCCCAATGCCGTTATCAGGAACAGAATTAAGTAAATTAAATGCAAAAATAACCTTTGAAAAAGGACAGATCCAAGTACATACACTGGAAGAAAAAACAAAGCCCTGGGGACACAAGTGTTTATGTTACAGGATCAAAAAGACCCAGAGGAAAAGAGTGATTGATACCTGAAGAGAAACCTGAAAAAAGGGAAAATGGGGTGACTCTTCTTGTGTAGGTGACTGGCACTCCTGCAAGATCACAAGAAGCAAAACTGGTAAGAATCCAATTAAAACCAGGCATCAGACCGGTAAGATGGAAACAATACCCTCTTAAATTGGAAGCTAGAAAAGGACTAGAGCCAAACATTGAAAGATTTATTAGCTTTGGGTTGCTTCAGGAATGCCAGTCAGTTTAATACCCCAATTCTACCAGTTAAGAAACCACACTCAGACAAGTATCAGCTAGTCTAAGATTTAAGAGCCATAAATCAAATAGTACAAGATGTGCATCAACGACGTAAAAAGACACTGATCAATGGTTTAGGGCATTAAGACTTGAAAGATATTCCCTTGAAAGATATTCTTTTGTATCCCACTGGATGCCAGAATTCAGAAGCTGTTTGTATTTGAATGGGAGAATCCTCAAACAGGGGCTGTCAAATATGCTGGACTGTTTTACCGCAGGGATTTAAGAACAGCCACACAATTTCTGGAAAACAATGTGAAATTGTGTCCTTGGGAATGGAATGGGAGGCATGATAAAAAGTATAATGAAGAAGAAATGAGAACTCTGTCCACAGAGCCTGCCTCAGCCTTCCCCAGGACAAACCAAAAAAAAGGAACACATCAGGAAATTACTGGCAAATAGATTTCTCTGAATGACTACAGCAAAGTGGGAATTGATACTTACTGGTACCAGCAGATACATTTTTTGGGGGGCCTGGTGCTTTTCCCTGTCAAACCAAGCAGGCTGAACAGGTAGGCAAGGTACTATTGAAAGAGATCATTCCTAGATACAGGATACCTGTGTCATCAAAGTGGCCTGGGATGCTGCCACCAGCACTACTGAGGGTCGGAGTAACACCTAGATCCAAGGATAAGCTCAGTCCTTTTGAAATTTATACAGGAGACTTTACCAGGTAGTTTCTTACAAACCCCAGTCTGTATCTTGGGCCAAGAGTCCTTGTGTAATTACGTTATCGCTCCAGGGAAAGCTTTGTCCTCTATCAACAGGTACTTTCAGTGCAGAAATCCCATTGGATTGGGCCTTCCTGTCCGTGACATCAGAGAGAGACTGGGTCTGTCTAAGGCTGTAGAATGATCAGCCACTAAAGGAATGCTGGAAAGGACTGTACTAGGTTCTTCTCCAAACATACACGGCTACAAAACTCCAAGGAGCCACAGGGCCACCATTCACAAGTGAAGAACACTACAGAACTAGATTAAGTGAGAAGCTACCCCCCCTCCAGACCTTAGGGACTGAAAAATAGAAAAGTAACTTCATGGGAACTGTACATGGGAAGAAAGCCTGTCTTACACAGAACCTGACTGCCCTCAAGGGAGAGGAGCATGTCTAATTGCAGTAATTATTTTACACCATCACAACTGCACAGGCCAGGAGTGCCAGATGTCCAATTTAGTATAATTTTACATTGTTTAAGCCCCTTCCTGTGACATGATTACCTGAATTACCTTAACCTTTCTGAATATAAAGCTTATAGAGGTAATCCTTTTATTCTTTCTTGTCCAGTCAAATAGCATAACAAGAAACCAATTGTACAATGGTTTGAGGAAGATGGAAGAGAATTAGTAATTAATGTTACAACTACATGGGAATCTGACAAGTTATACTCTCTAGAATTTCCTTTGATGCATTAAGAGGATGAAGGTAAAAATCCTTGCTGAGCCATAAAAGATGAGGCAGTAGCAGAAGACCACTGGATGCAAGTAAAGGTAGAAGGAAAACTCTTGCCCTTACACCGCCCAAAGGCCCTCAAGTCTGAGAAATCGACCCCTACATAATCCAGAAGGTAGGGAAACAAAAAATACTATTTAATACTGACTATATGTAAAACTAAAATATATGATATTCATCCTACTATTGCTCTAGGCTGGTCAATAACGGAACCAAAATTTATCCAACGGAACGATAGAGTATGGGCCCATAAGCAAAGAAACAGATGATAAACCATAATGTCAGCAGCTGTACAGACCAAGGGTTCTTAGAACTAAATCACATTCTAATTTTTATATTAGTAAATTTACCTTGATCACAGGCTGTGATTTTAACTTACTATCCTCAGCAAGTTCCTTCTAACTAATAAAAACAAACTGTAACTTAATTTCAAGTATACATCCTCTCCCTATGGGTATGAGAGTTACACTAATAAAGAAATTGCTACAACATAAAGATTTGCAGAGGCTGTTAAAAGAAGGTAAAGTGATTACTGTCCACCATGACACCAAAGAAATCCATCAGGTAATGGAAACACTAAAAAAAGATGGAAATCACCATTGGTGGTGTATTTTATTCAGATGGTCTCCAACAGCACCAGGAATTTTTAATAAAATGCTACATCCCATAATTGTCCTGTTAATACTAAGCTGGGTGCTTTTTTATTTTAGTGCTAGAATTGTAAATCAAAATCTGGAGAATAATGAAATGGCTACCTCCAAGATTTAAATAAAATTGGGAACAATAGTAGCCAAAAGAATGTGCAAGTTTTAATAAAATATTTTTAAAACTTCCAAAGGGAAATTGATATTTTTAAGCAGAATTCTTTGTCTTTCCCTTTGATCTCTGTTGCAGATAGAAGCTGATGTTATCATTCTCATGTTTAACGCCTCTTTTGAATACAAATAGGATGTTATCAGGTGTGTTAAACAGGTGTTGCTTAATGCTTATGGAAAGCTTTTGTATTTTATGTCCTGCTTGGCAATTGTTTAAGAAGGTGCCAGAGCTGCAGATCACTCTTATTTGGCACTCAGCCTTGGATTCTGCATGTCCTGAGCTGGACTTTGCTTGAAACTGAGTAGAGGGCACCTCCCAAAGAACCACCAGTGACCACCAGACACCTCTGAAGAGGCCCAGGCAGGCGCAGTAACGAGAGTTACATGAGGTTGCACAAGCTAAATGACTCTGCATTAGGCAGGCAGTAACTATGGATTAGATAGAGGGGGGTATAGGTAAACTTCACAGTATAAATCCTCTCGCTTTTTTCTCCTTGGTGTGCTTGATTTGTGGAAAACCTTCCAGCTTGCACTCTGTGCAGAATAAACCATGTCTCTCTCCTTTCTATACCTGACTCTTTGTGTCCACGCTTGTAAAATTTGGCAGTAAAGGGAGGATATGAAATGCAGGGGCCTCCAAACTACCAGCCCAACTTGTGTTACTGGGATCTTGGCTGAGTCCTGTCCCCCTTCCAGCCTCCCTACACAAGCTTTTAAAACCTGAAGGGAACCAGCCAAGCACAGTAGCACTAATACAGAACCAGAAACTCTTCTGAGCCATCAGGACAAGGCAATAAGCTCTGCACATGGTTTGCTAGAGTTAAATGGAAGAAAAAAATCCCATGGCATCTGAACTAGATAAAGAAAAAACTGGTTGCTAATAATTCTCTGTATCCCAACCCAGTGGGAGGAGGAGTAAGCTGGAGTGGCAACAGCAGAACCAAAAAATTCCAACTTCAAAAGGCTCAGTTTCAGCACAGCTGCTGACCTGGCAAAGAAATGCCATGGAATTGTAGGACCTAGCCACAATCTACTCCTTGACACAGAGGAGACTAATGCCTAGAACAGAAAGAGGGACAATTACCTCTGAGCTGCCACCCACTGGCACAGCTGGCTCAGTGGTCCCTCCGAGCTGTTTTTCCTCTACACAGCAAATGCAAAGCCAGGTTTATGGAACCCCTTAAACCCAAACAGGAAATCCTGACCTCTCTGCCCACACCACAGCAGTCAACGAGCTTTAACAAACTCGTGATGTTATGCAAAAAGAAAGGAATGAAGCTCTACTTCCTAGCCTCTGCTAGGTTAAAGGACCTTGCAGTACTAACAACACTGAAGCTGCCAACCCTTACTACATCTGACCACAACCTTGGGCAGATTACAGCTGCAGGGAGATCACAGCAGGGTGGAAGGCACTAGAAATGAAACTGATGGGCTATCTATACTCTGTATACCTTCACTGCAGTCTCCTGTCTGAGACAAACTCTGCTCATCAACTTGCAACTAAACCATTTCTATTTCCACACAACTGTCCTTTCTGTTGCACTTCAAAGCAAGACCCTGTCTAGTCATTACATCTGCCTGCTGACCTCACGCTAGAGAACAAACCCAGTTGCTTTCAACAGGCAGTGCCCAAAACACACTGAAAAACTGCAAGTTTTGGATGGGTGGAACAGGCTTTGAAAGACACCAACTGGCCAGGATAGAACTGGAGAGAATAAGCACAGTGGCACGTGCTGCATGTCATGACTTTAATGTGTAACTACAGTATGCATACATACAAGAGTGGGAGAACTAAAGCCCAAGAACTAGAAAGGCTACAAAATACAACACGTGGACCAATACTTTACAAAACATTGAAAATCCTTACAAAACGGGCTGTATTGGTCCTTTGGGTTTTTTGTTTCATTTAATTTTTCTTTTTTTTTCCCCTTTTTTTAGTTTTTTTTTACAAACTTATACTGTGGTCACAGGGGAGGGTGGGAAAAGGTCTAGATTTAACCCCTCATCTTCCAAAATTTACAACTTTCAAAAAA
>VXAD01000401.1:32276-112621 GCA_013399195.1 Dicrurus megarhynchus | reverse complement strand
TTTTTTAAACAACTTAGTGATTTAAAGGTCCCCCATCCACATAAAGAAAAATAAGTTACTGGCTTTTCAATATTCTTTGGGAGTCTGGGAATGTCAGGACAAGGAGGTCTGCCCCAGACAAGTGCTTGGCATCAGCAGCTGCCCCTTTATTACAAGATGGACAGGCACCAGTTACCCACCTGCCTTTTACACAATTTGCACAAACCCAAAAGTCCAGACAAATGTTTCTGTTCCTTGTATTTACACTAGTTCAAATGATATTCACAGCATCTTCTGAAGTTTGGCCAAAAGTCAAAAAATTTGTTTCAAACTTTGGAACATGCCCACATAAGACTTTCACCCAGGGTCTGTTGTGTCTACCCAATCAAGGGGGCTGGGAAGGTCAGGAGGAGCCTTACGGAGTCTTCAGTCAGTCGATGGGACGGGACCTCCAGGCTGGCACTCTTACAACGCAAGATGCAGCTCATCTAACTGGCACCAGTCCCTTCCATGACTTGCTGGGCCTGCTTCTGCCCCATGCAGCACTGTGCAACCGACTGGAACAACCTGCACATGGAAGCAAAGCAGTGGTAGGTGCATTTATGGCAACAAATGCTGCTGTGACAGCACCAAAAACTCAAGGTGCAACTGCTTCAGAGATATCATTTTAATGACTCTGTGGTTAAGTTATACTCACTTCTCAATTTCTGGAGCGCAGTGAACAAACTCATGGTTCCAGAACTTGAAAGCTGGATTTTTTATCAGCTCAATGAAAGTAATAAGGAGACCCCAGGGATGAGGCCTATTTACAATCAGTCGTTCCAAGAGAACCCTGAAATCCAAAAGTAAGAACAGTTAGAGCTCAAAGATCCAAAACACAGAAGGAGAGAAAGCAAAAAGCTGAACGTTGGCAAGTTAAATGCCATCTCTCTGACCTGGTGATCTGCTCCTGGATAGCTTCTGTGTTGGCCTCTGCAAACAGGTAGAGCATGGTGCAGCTGAAGTAGTGGGTGTGACTGTTGGGGTACCGCAGCTGGTTGGCGATGGCGTTCAGGAAGAGGTACCGGCCTGCAGGAGAGAACAATGAGTACACACGGCTTCCCTTGCACACAAAGGGGAATCAAGAAGCAACCAGCAGTGCTTGAGATTAATGCTTGGGAGCCTCACGGAGGTACAGGAAACAAAACAACTGATGATATGTAAAAGCTGTAACAACCCAGGCTGATGGAGAAGTAAGAATTCAATTCTTCTTCACTGAAGGCATTTCTAATTCCCTTGAATACTTTGAACTTTTGGTTCTAACACTGCTCCTATATTCAGAGTTTAGTACTCTAAGGTAGCATTCCTTTTTGTGAATACACTATCAGCTACATGAAATCACAGAATCATCAAGTTTGGAAGAGACCTTTAAGACCATCAAGTCCAACCATCAACCCAGTACTACCCCTGTAACCCCATAACCACTAAATCACATCACCCAGCACCAGATCCAGACGCCTCTTAAACAACTCCAGGGATGGTGATTCCACCACCTCCCTGGGCAGCCTATTCCAATATCAGACCACCCTAATAGTGAAAAAACTACTTCTAGTATCTAATCTGAATCCTCCATGTAACAGCTTAAGGCCATTTCCTCTTGTCCTCTCACTGCAGGCATGGTAGAAGAGACCCCCACTTCACTACAACAAGCCTTCAGAGCTCAGGTCCCCCTGAGCCTCCTGCTCTCAAGACTAAACAAACCCAGCTCCCTCAGCCACTCCTCACAAGACATGTTTTCTAGACCTTTCACAAGCCTTGTTGCCCTTCGCTGGACACACTCCAGCACCTCAGTGTCCTTTTTAAAGTGAGGGCCCACTTGCTGTAAATGTGACATCACATGAACTAGCAGTGTTTCCAGCTCACCTTCAGTATCCAGGTCTACTGCCAGATTCTGGAAGATGTCCATGTGAGCTGAATGGGTAATGGTGCTCATAGAGGGTGTGCTGCCTTTGTTGTGAATGTGTGCAATAGCTTGAGTACCTACATAGAGCACCAGTGCATTAATGAGCTGGATGTTGTAGCGGTTGCCAGGTTCATTTGATACCTAATAGCAAAGACATGAAAAGCATTAACAGTCGATATTCCTTCAGCACTCAAAGGTACAACATGTACAATAACAGCATCCAAGTATCTTACTGATTATCCAGAAGACAACACGCTGGGACATCCACAAATTCAATTTGGCATTTAGCCTTTTTTAATACAGCATATATTAGAAAGCATATATTTTAGTACATATATACGTGTGTGTGTGTGTGTGTATATATTCAAAAACATCAGCAAAGTGTTGACACAACAGATTTGTTTTTACTCTCTACCTAAAGGAAAACATCAGGTAAGGCAATGTGAATTCACCAGCAGTGCCAGAGGCTGGCTGAAACAGCCCCCTCAGTGAATGTTTCTAAGCAATGTTTCTGAGGAAGTCCAAATTCAGACCTCAAGTCTGCTGCAAGCCAAGGCACGAAACATCTGAAATGAAGTTTTAGCCACAATTCTGAACTGGGCTTTAGCTAATCTGACCTTTTTTACCCTTAAAGCATTAGCATGAGGATCCATATATTTCTGTAACAATGAATCTATCTGAAGTCAAAATTTATTCAGATTCTAAAATGCTTCAACACATCCTACCAGGGAGTGGCAGAAGACTTATTTTGTGCATTTTCACAGGCTTTTCTACTGCCTGGAACACATGCTGGCCAACATGCCAACAAAATTCCTGCAAGAAAGGATGGTGGCTGAATGAGTGAGATCACTTGTGCCACATTATTTAAATTGAGCACCCACAGAAACCTCAAAACCCTCAAACTTACTTGTAGGTTGCTACGCAAGTCAGACAAAAAGGTGACTGGAGAACGAGTTTTGAGATAGGAATCCAAGTCTTTCTTGAACTGAGGTGGCATCACTCCAGTGAAATTTGTGAGTATTCGTGGAGCAATATTAATCTCACTTAACATGTCCACCTGTTAACAGAAAACCATGACAGTCAACTAAACCATCAGCAATGGAACAAATTGGAAAAGCAGATCTGTAAGCAACAGGACATCAACTACTGCTGTTGATCACTTTTCCTTCCATCAATGAAATAGCAACACTTGACTTTTGCAGATTTCAGAAGAAACTTGATCTCTAATGTGCTAACTTTTTACATGATGTCTTAAAGAACTGAGAGGATAAAAAAATTCAGGGGTGAAGGCCATAGGGAAATTCAGTCCCTGCCTTTGTGGTCTCCTTATGAACACTCCAGACAGTCTGGTAGTTTCAAAAGGTACAAACATCCACACAAGTCAAGAACAGCCTTCTTCAGTGACAATGAGCGCTGCAGCTTCGCTCCCATCACCCTGCACAGCTCAGGCAGAGAAGAGCAACAGGACAGTGCTTTAGCAGCCTGAGAAAGTTTCCTTTCAACCATTCCAGGATTAGTTGCCTAGCCGATACTCAAAGATTTAATTAGATAATATTAACCTGGATAGAGAGTATTTTGAACATTAAAGCTTCCTATTATCAAACTCCTTAAAGTAAGTTCTACCTTTAGATTGGGGGTGAAAGGGTCTGGAAGCCTCATGTTCCGTGGGAAGGCACTCAGGATCAGATTCCTTAGCTGAATACAGTTAGGTGGGATCACATCACAGAACCCATAGTGGTAGTCACAAAGAAATTCTGGGAAATCATGCAACAAGACCAGCAACACACGCAGAGTGCCCTGTGAAATAAAATATTAAATATAAGAGGTGTGAAACTGTTGAAACTGTCCAAAAGCTTGCAGAGTCATCATTCTATGTCATGTGGCTAACATTACCAGAAGGAAACGAATTTGAGAGGGCAGCCTGTTTCCCCCACAATTTACATTCAACTTGAAGATGTAAGTTAGAAGCCAACAGGTAATTCTATTTTGCTGCCAGAATACCTCTTCTTTCAGACAACTTTGATTGGAGGCATCTATTAGTTGACATTTTTTTACCTTGTAAAGAATTTGCATAGGTTTGGTGAGTTCCACATTTCTAAGGAAAGGAGCCAAGTACTTGAATAGATCGATCAATAACTGGGCATACATAGGCCAACCCTGTCAAGAAAAAAACAGCAGGTGGAAAACATGCAATGAAGACCAGTTACCTTAATTTCAAAACTATAATTAGATTGATCTTTATATAAACTTGGGTGGAAGAGCTAGCAACTGCCAGCTCTAGCACTGAGTGCAGCACAGATCATTTCAAAGGCTTCAGATGCACATCATTGTGCCACAGGTGCTTCCAGAACCCTCAACATGCCATACTGAGCTGACAATATTTAGCCTAGAAGGAAGGCTACAGCTCTTCCAGACATTGATAAAGTCATGTTTATTAAATTCAATTCACCCTGTGTTCCATAGTTATTGACACACAGACTCTCCTCCATGCAGTTAGGTTGCTGTGAATATGGAAGACAACAAAAACAGAACAGCCATGCTACTAGTGCACTTCAGGAGATGTGAAACAGCTCCACACCAGATAAACATCTGGGTGAGCTTTTTAATTCAGAAAAGATAAACTGCAGCCACACCTTCTGCTGTGGTGTATGTGCCAGCATTCTTGCAATAAATATCCGATGGGAGATCAGTTCCAGCCAGGCATAAACAAAACCTGGAGCTTTTGTAGGCCTCAGGATGTGAAATGTGTTACTGAAAGAAAAGTTAGAGCAGGTTAGAAGTGCACAGCAATAAGATTGCTTTTCATAACATTGAGGGAAAAACACAGCCCTAAAAGCAAAGGCATTTGAGCACCTTGGGTTTTACCTGTCATCTTCCCTAAAACAAGCAAGTGGTCAGTCCACAGTAGAACCAGTTACTCCAAAGGTGATTAAGCCACCACAAAGAACACTCAGATAGCCTTCAAGTGAATATCCTTGATCCTACCAAGAAAGGATGAGCACTGTGGCCAATCCCAAATACATACCAGAAAGCTGTGAGTGTCTGGAAGTTGATGGTCTCCAGCACATGCTCAGGAGCATTTAATTCCAACAGCAACATGATGAAAATGCGATGGTAAGGAAGTTGCTGAAACTCACTCTGCCGAACATCATGGTCTTGCAGAAGAACTCCCACCACAATACCAAGAACCTGAAGAGATTAGGACATGTGGAGACAGCAAGAATTACTTTCCAAGTCAGACTACAGATTATACTTTAACCATCAGTAAAAAAAACCAAGCAGTATATTCTAACGAGAACCAAAAATCCTAAGTTATTGGAAGTGCTGCATAAATGAATATCACAATTTGTTCTAGCAATTCCCAACCACTATTCTTTGCTCTCTGTCCCTTGGACCACAGTCACAATGACTGAGTGGGCAGTGTCAGAAGGTCTTAACTACCTAAGACCATCCAGCCATAAACCAAGTAGTGTAAGAGCAAAGGCAAGACCCTCACAACATCAAGGTAAACACTCAGGAATCAACAACCTTAAAACAACAGCTGCTGACATTTTCATTTCAAGGCACAAAGATGAATTTCAGATAGGTTTGAGGTGAGATCTTTGTGAACAAGAAAGCCATTTGGCATCTTGGTGGTTCACTCAAAAGTTTATCAGTGACCAAGCCATCTAAGTTCTCATCAGACACTTCAGCAGCAGCCTACATTCAGGTCTACACCTCAGGTTTATCAGCAAAGGTGTAGCTGACAACACACTTTAAATGCAATGAGGACGAGGAGGATTCCCAACCTTATTCAGGAGATTGATCTTTGTGACTGTGTTGGTTGCCTCCCCAGAGTGCTTCACCAGCAGTGCAATGAGTCGCACAAAGGCATCCAGGTTGTGGTAGCACTTGGCTCGAATCATAGTGGGGTTGGCTGCAGGATTGTGCTGCTGCTCGGCCAGGGCTCGATAGCTGATCTCAACACACATTTCGGTGCAAAGACGGAAAAACCGGGTGATCAGGTCATCTGTTTTCAGGATCCCCTGCTGGTGCATCTAACCAGGAAAGGAAAAAACCTCAGCACTGTAACCACAGACAGTTCATTTTACAATTTATTTCAAACAACACAACCTTTACAAAGCACCCACCCTGCCCGCCACAATTAATTTTTGCCATACCCTCCAGAGAGATTAATGTTTGCAAGGGAATCTGTGGGTGGCAACACAATTTTAGCAATCACATTTATTCTCAAATACAATCTTTTGAATCCCAAATCTTTCCAACCATCAGCATAGCTGAGAAGCCTGTTTCAGTATCAGTTCTGCCACCAGCATTCAACCTTGCATGAAGAACATGAGTACAAGCTCTGGGAAGGACAGACTCCAGCTCCTAGCTCAGGAATCACCACTACTTTGCAGCCGCATTCTGTAGAAGCAAACTGCATTTGGAAAATGAATTTTCCTTACATGAATATTACAAGCAGAGAAAGACTGGGTGGGCTTTTTTATTTTGCATGGGGGAGTTGTTTTAATAATATACATATAAAAAACCTCAGAGACCTCATTTTATTTGTTACCCACAGTATTAGAACCATCAGAATGAAACAAATTACACTACAGGAAACTTGTGGGTTTTGAATAAAGCATCTTATTTCTAAACTCCTACTGCACAGACATAAAGCTATAAAAACAGCACAACTGGTAACTTGGAGACAATGTGGAGAACTTCTACTATTTCTGGAGAAACGTTTTTCTAAAAAACCCGAAGAACTTAGGTATCTGCCTTCAAAGTTCTATGCTTCTGCTTGTCCTATGGACTTGTGGGAAGAAAGCAACACTTTAGCAGTCATTTAAGTTCAGTAATAGAACCTTACTTAATGTAGTTATTACAAAATATTCTTTTAGAACTCATTACTAAAGCCTGTAAGGAAACAATTGTAAATAAACACGGCACTTCAATATATTTAAATTGCTATTTCAAGACTGATCAAATATGTACAAAAAGTAATCAAATAAGTGTGATAAAGAGTGAAGTAGGACAAAAGTGTACTAAGTATTGTGAACACTCCACTCTGAAGTGTGCTTTAGAAGCATGATTTAAAGTAAAAAGTGTGAGGTCATGGAACTAGGTAAAATACTTCTTTAAAATGTAGGTTTAGCACAATATCTATGAGAAACATTCAAGAAGTTCTATGCAGTAGAGTCAGACCAACAGAAAGCTCTCTCTACGCCAGTACACAAGGACACTAAAATAAAATAAACACTGTATCAGTCACAATCTTCATCCATACTTTGAAGCTTGAGCTTCTTTTCATTAGTAGCTGCAAAGTCTGCAGCATATCTGTGGTAGTGGCCCAAATTTAAAAAGAACACAATGCAAAAAGACCATGTCAGGGGCTTTCTTGCAGCTGCAGTCAAGGAGCTGCATGTGAGGAACACAGTTTTAGGGAGATGCCTGCAGATACAGGGAGTTTGTTACCACACATGCTGGGCTACTGAGGGCATCTCCCTTCTCAATCACACCCAGAAGGCTGATGGTACGTGATATTCACACCTGTTAAGGTGCTTCAGCAGAGTGTGACATGTTGGACATTGTTTAAATTTAGGCACTAGTTCAGCTAATGAAGTCTCAAGGTTTTCCTTACTATTGATGTCATTTTGAAAAAGGATTCCCTTGCCCACATGACCTGAAACAATTTACCTGAATCCCTACTGGTGACATCCTCCTGTAGGCTGTCAGAGCTTTTACTGTTACCCATAAGGAGCAACACCAGTCAAGGCTCATTACAGAGCATGACAGAACTATTTCCAAGAGCTATCTCAGCTCAAGCTCTTTTTCCACCAAACTTATCTCAGAACTCATGGTCTGAAGTGACAGCCTGTTGCTACAGTTTCTGAAGGACATGATTTGGTGGAGGACAGGGGCTTCCTCAAAACAGACAGAATTTTGACAGTAAACTGCCATACAACTGGAAGTTCCAAAAGGATGCCTAACACAGGTTATAACACTGCTTTAAAACGGAGGGCATCACACCCTACTTATGTTGAATAAAAAGCACCTTTCTTTCCAAAAGCTCTACCTGTCCAACAAACGCAGAGAATGCTTTGGTACTGTCACGGCCTGCTGCAGCTGAATGGTAGAGGTTCACCCACTCCCTCAGCAGGTATTCTGCCTTCTCCCTCAGGCCTGGTGGGTCATCATACTCAGAAGCTTGGGAAATTCCTGAATGCATCATGAAATTAGGACCTCCATGAGCACGGTCAATCATTGCTTCGTAGTTTGATCGGACCACTTCCATCAGCTGGGGTAATCTAATGCAACAGACCAGAGCAAGACCTGGGTTAGAATTCCTCCTCCCCCAGAAGGTGCAGGAACTGGAAGCTCAGTCAAACAGAGTTGAAAGAAAGCAAATTATTCCTTATACTAAAACTTTGTATCTTTCAGTTCTCACAGGAATAGCAGAAATAAGTCATGAAAGCAGATACATTCATGATGAAAGAAGGAACACTGAAATCACACAAGCTTTGAAGTTCCACTCCAATTTGTACAGTGGAGTGCTGCAACAAAGCACCACAGAGACTAGAAGCAGCTTCTCTTCTGCAGACTTCAGGAGCCCTAAAATGCTCCCAGATAGTGAGATGCCAGTACTCAACAGCCTGACTGGGGCACTGGATTTGGCTGCAGTGAAAGCCAAGCCATACAGTGAAGACAATCTATCCATGTAACTGCAGATGAAAGGACTTTGGTTTTGGGACATCCTATTAGCAGCTGTGTTGGTAATGGCAGCCACTGCCATCAGCCAGCTGCTGGTTGCTCTCACAGCTATTCAGAGTTCTCCAAGCTCTAATCCATGTCTTTCTCAAACCCAGCAACAACTGCTTCCATCTTACAAATAGGAGGCCTGCAAGTTCCACAGGTATTTCCAGGTGCTGTGGCAACATTTGCTGTCCAAATGGTTTGGGCAGTCTGCTGGTCTCAGAAGTCATGTGAGACTGGTGGAGGATTGCTTTGTAAGCTCTAAACAGAAAGGATTGTCCAGTTTGATTGTTTGTGATTAACAAATTAACATACTAACACCTAGATATGTAAGATTTAAACAGGCAATAATATTGCCTAAATTTGAGATAAAGCAGGAATTCAAACAAGTTTCTCACAGCACCACAGAATTTTGGAGCACAGTGCATAGAGAGATTTTCTTGCTAAAGCATTCAGTTTCACATGATGCTGCAGCTGCCTCTATTTTGACTAGGATGAGCACATTTACATTAGAGTGACAGTTTAAACTAACTAAATTAACTAGGACTGCAGCCCTAGGGAAAGTTTAAAGCTGTATGCCTGAATGATATGAGACATTGCCTATGTAATATGCAAATCATAAATGAGCACAAAAAAAGTAATATATTGCACAATACTATAGCCTCACCCTTCCGGGGCGTTTCCTCTGGAATGAGCATTAATTCTCATGAGTGTCTCAATGGTGTGAAACAGATCTGCTTCTGTTACGTGGGCAACGCTTCTCTCATCCACCAACAAGATCTTTACCAACTGCATGGCAAATGCCACAGCCATGTAGTTCAAGCCATTCTCCATGGACTGTCAACACAAAAAAGACGAAGTTCAACCACAGATCTTACAGTGGACTGAGTGCATCCCTCCTCCTTTAAAAGAGCAGGTTCCCTTTACCTGAGCCAAGTGAAGGTCATACTGCTGCATGTTAACAAGGTGATTGCGGATTAGCAGCTCCACAGCTTCCACGTTGTACTTGTACTCATCTCTGCATTCAATCAGGCACCTGAAGAATTGGACTCCTTTTAAAAAGTGTACTTCAACAACACAGTTTAAGTGAAACAACTCAAATCTAGTACTTCAGAAACTGTGACATTCACTGTGATTCATTATCCAGCTTCAAAAGAAGCCTCTTCTAGAGCATACTCTAAGGTAATGTTTAAGTTCAGAACAGTCAGACTCAAGCATCTGTTGCCCTGCACAACTGGTCACAAGAGCCCTTCAAGAGCTTCAGTTTATTCAGCAAAAGAAACAGGCAGGAAAACAGTCGTTACTGGCAGTTTCTGGTTAGAGACTGAGCAAGCCTTGCTGGAGTCATTTGATTTGGATCTTGTTTTAGATTTACAAGTATGATGCACAAATTAAATGCAGTGGTATTGTTCCATATGAAAATAAAATTACATTAAATTAAACAAAGCAGAACAGTACATTATTAAGATCTCATTGAGTGTTGACTATTTCACCCATGGTGATGGGTCCACTGTAAGTCTATTAGACCAAATCAAAATGTAGTCACTGCATATTGTATGTTACATGTCCTCTTCTTCCCCAAAAAAATTTCCAGACCTCCTAACATATATAAAACCAGTATTTAACCTCTGGCAAGCTGTTTCTGACCATTAAATAATGAGATAAAATTTAAAACAAATAGGGTAAATTTGTGTTGTTTTGATTATGTGAAACTCACAACACAAACAATGAAAAATCCAGGTAATGGAATGTGGCCCCCAAGAAATACAGATAAAATTTTAGTGTTCCATGGACATTGTAACAGTATTAAATACTAAATTCGAAAATCCAGAGACAAGGCTAATTTAAGATACAGCTGTCTAAAATAAAGTCTCTAATATATTATCTAGACATATAAATATGTTTTATGGGTTGAATAGGTTAAAAAATGTTAAATAATGTGATTATTCTGGTTTCAAAATCTATTTTCAAAACTGCTGAGTACTGCTTCCTCAGACTTCTGTGGAAACTCTTGGGTGCCTGGCATTTTATAAAACAGATCACTGTGAAGATTTAAACAGTTAAACCTATGGGAGTTACATTTTATTGGCAGTGGTAAAAACATGAGCATGCATCACCTCTAATTGTATTATTAGCAGCATGCTTTGCAGTAACAAATAACTCCAATTCTCTTCTAAGGAGAGCTAGTCACTGTGGCAAGCAGTGCATGGAAATTAAGCTCCCATAACGTAATTTTCTGTTCTCTGTTCTCTTCCAAGGATAAAGTGGCAGATCTGCCTAGCTGAAGCTTCTGCTACAGGCATATGCCATGTCACATTGTTTGTGACAGCATACAGGGATATTCTCTGCAAAATAAGAGGGAAAAAAAGAGCCCGGACCATGCTCTAATGCTTAATTCCATTAAAGACTCCTATCACGTCCTGGAATGAACCAGCATTATCGGAAAATCTAGTTCATTTTGACAAAAAAAAGCTAGTTATTTTTTGTCTATCCAAATAGCAGCAATGCAAAATATTAATAGGCAGGGAATTCAGAGTAACACAGAAACTCCCAAAAGACGGTCAAAGCTACATCAGTGTTCTTGTTGTCTTGTAACTGACCTAGTGATTTGTTTGTTACACCACGGAGATCCATAGGCACGGCCGTCCTGCAGAGCCTTCAGCACCAGCAGGTGACACTCACGATAGCGGAGCAGGAGGTCAGCGTCAGCCCCACTGGTGGCATCCAGCAAGCCCTCTACAGCCTAGAATAGATGCAACCTGTTAGCAGAGGAAAAAACAAGTCCTCTTCCAAATCTTCTGCACGTTACATCAGCAACAGTTATCACCAGAACACTAAAAAGATGTGAAAAAAAAAAATCAATTTAGTAATTGTGCTGACTTTTTGAGAAGACTGTGTGAGATTTTACCAGCTACTATGGTATCTATACACGCACCGTACACAGCTATGCTACCACAAACAAACCTACAGGCGTCTCTATGCCCCACTAGCTTTGTATGTGCACCAAATAGCATGACAGACCGTGTTTGTTAGTGCTGCAGCTTCCCTAAGTCAATGCCTCCTCAAGCAACTCTGCATATGGCTCACGGAAAACTTCCTGAGAAAATATTGACAGAACCTGCCAGAGATAAGTGAGCAGCTTCCTTAGAGAAAGAGTTGCAGCACTCAGGGTGTATCTGTGTCAGTCTACAGCAAATGGAGGATGAGTTTTACAAGGGCAACACAATTTCTTTGGTCAAGTCCTAGTCAGGACAGGATCCTTTAACAGGTACATGCTCTAGGAGACAAGAACAAAGTGTGTCCCTCCAAAAAGATGTGACTTTTGTTTTGCCACTGTTCTTGGATCCTCATGCAGACAGCTCAGTATCCTTAAACTATTCTCAAGTGGATTTTTCTCCATGTCTGTCACTTGTTCTGCACTACTACACAGGCACTGATGCCAGATCAGCTCACTGCAACACTTCCCACTGGTACAGCCTACAAATTCTGGCTGGGATGGAGTTAATTTGCTTCATAGCAGCCCATATGGTGCTGTGCTTTGGATTTGTGCTGAAACAGTGTTGACAACACGCCACAGTTTTGCCAATTGCTGAGCAGCACTAGCTCAGGATCAAGGCTTTTTCTTTCCCACTCTGCCTCCCCCACCAGTGGATGGACAAGAGGCTGGGAAGCAACATAGCCAGGACAGCTGATCCAAATTGAATAAAGGGATGTTCTATAACATATGACATCATTCTCAGCAATAAAAGCTCAGGGAAAGGAGGATGAAAAAGGGCATTCATGGTTCTGATGTTTGCCTTCCCAGGCAAATGTCACATGTGCTGAAGCCCTGCTTTCCGAGAACTAGCTGGACATCTGCCTGCTAATGGGAAGTAGATATTTTTGTTTTGTTTGTGCACACAGCCTTTACTTTCCCTACTAAACTATCATAATCTGAACAAACGTCATCTAGTGTTGCCGGTGTTTTCTCCCTGTCCTGCAGCAAAGCAGAAAGAGGAAGCAGCTGGATGGATGCTTGGCGGCTGGCCAGGGTCAGCCCACCCTGCATAGTCATTTATCAGTTACTGCAAAATAAACCCCCCAAGTGTGCCACTAGAAATCCAGTATTATGCTCAATATTATCTATCTACAAGGGCAGTTCAAACACCTTTTTAGCCTCCAAATCATCTTGAAATCAGACTACTCTGGACTGCAACAGCTCTCTACTTGCCACATCTGAACAAAACTGTAAGTCCCAGGATTCCATACACCTGCTTCTTCCACAGCAGTATTGACACCATATGTACCCTAAATACCCTAAATGAACACAATGGCTCCCTCCCAATCTTATTTATTGGATTTCCAAAGACAGCAGTTCAGTACTGTTCACCAAGCAAGTTCCACAAGATGCATGAAGAAACGAGGTCACCAGCAAGACAATCCATGAGCCAGGTGAGTAATAAACGCTAAGCAAGTTGTTACAGAGACAAGTTGTCAACACCCACCTTCTGCAGTAGTCCAAGTGCAGCAATAGCATCCCGGGAGTTCCGAGCCACTACCACCGCCTCCAAGAGGCTACGCAACGCTTGGACTTGAGGATTCATGGCCAGGGTGTGTGGAATGGACTGCAGGTGCTGCTCCAGTTCTGTCATACATTTGTCATAAATTTGTGCTACATCATCTGTAGCCCAAGCTTGCTGCTTAAGAGAAAGTGAGAATCAGTGATTTTTGCAAGGATTGCATTTGTGACATTTAAATACTGACTACTGGGTCTTCTCCTTCAGAAATTATAGCATCCAGAATTTGGACCTCTACAGTACTGTGGTTTGTTATGCTGGCATTTTAAGTACACACAAATGAGCAAATTAAGTTGTGAAAATAACCAGCAAACAACTCTATCACTCAGAATCACAGAACGGTTTGGGTTGGAAGGACCTTAAAGACTATCTTGTTTCAACTGCCCTGCCATGGGCAGGGACATCTTCCACTAGAGCAGGTTGCTCAAAGTCCCACCCAACCTGGCTTTGAACACTTCAGGGATAGGCCATCCACAGCTTCCTTGTATAACCTCTTCCAGTGCCTCACCACCCTCCCAGGGAAGAAGTTCCTCCTAACATCTAATCTAAACCTGCCCTCTCTCAGTTTGAAGCCATTCCCCCTTATCCTGTCAATAAGGCCTTATGTATGAAAAAACTTGTTAATGATCTTAACCATTCAGACTTGCCATCCGTGACCTTCCTGCAAAAGCAACATAAGATTTGAATAAAATGTTTCGCTGCTACTAAAACTACATGTAGTAATCATAAGCTGCAGATCTTGTCCCAATTTGGGTTACAAGTCCCTAAGACTGGATGGAAGTTTTATGTTGCCATTACTTTGTCATTAGAACTAATGCATTTTTTCAACCACTATCCCCAAGCAATACAAACATTTGACTCTTATGAGTCCTTCTAACAAAAACACAAGCTCTGCAACAGTCTCCAAAAGGGCTATAGCACTCTCAAGCTGGTTAATTCAGAAACCTCTACCTTCATAGGCTGAGCCAAGAATCCTGTAGGCTGTGTTAAGTCATTGGTGGGCAAGAAGCCAGGGACATTGCGTGCAAACTCTTCATAAACAGCCAGCTGTTTTGGGTCCACACCTCCAACCTTTGCAAAGAAAAGAATGGGCATTAACCTCATTGATAAGCACTGAGGTAAAAAGCAAGGACAGCTTGTGTAACAGGCAGCTACTCTTAAACAGAGTGGCTTAGACATTGAGTAGGATTCAGCTGCTCTGCGCTGAGGTCCTGTCTCTTCTGCCATACCTCCTAACAGGGGGATTTTGCTCTAAAAATGAAACTCGCATTCCCAGAAACAGAAATAACTGAATACTGAGAAATGCTCTGCTGAAGGCACATGGTATGTTCTTTCAAGGAAGAAAATATAAAGGAGACAAAAGAAAAGAAAATATAAAGACAACAAAACAGACGAGCCATCTTTCAGTGAGAGGAACTGCACAGAAAAAGAGACTCGAGGAATTGAGAAAATGATAGAAATACTCATTTTGGAATAATGTATTTATGTGTTTCCATACTAATCAAGATAACAGCAGCTGCACTGTTAGGCAAGACTAACAATATACAACTACTCAGCTGATGCTGTGCCATCCACTTTTCCTTATCAGGAGGGAGAGAAGAGCAGCATCAGAACAGAACTCACCTTTAACCTGATCTGTTCTGGCATCCGCTCAGCCTGGTACGTTAACACAACAGGATCACAGTACCGACGCCCCTCTTGTCTAGCATGTTTTCTGAGCTCAAATTCCTGGGAAAAACACAAACATTGATTTTTAGACACCCTTCTGGATGTGTATGAGCACATATAATACTTCTAAAAGACAACAGTCCCATACTTACAGTTGCGAGCCTCTTGTCCATCTCAGGGCCTGCCTTTTCCACAGCTGTCTTCTGGATAAAGCAGCAGGCAAGCTCACAGTTATCCTGTGCTAACTGGGCAGCTGCCTGCTCCATCATGTCCCTCTGCTGTGGGGAGGCTGCCTATTGAAAATCACAATAATCAGTGAAGGATTTTCCCTGTATATTACTAGCCTTAAAACCTGCACCACTGCCTATACAGAACACCAGCAATAAAAAGGAATGCTCTTAGGATCACACTCCCTTCCCCATAGAATATATAATACTAAATTTAATTTTGCATAGCTTTGAATAAAACATGTAGGCAAGACAGTAAAGACTTTTAACAAGGAACAAAACAGCAGGAGTTCTCCATCTTCTCCACCTACCCATCTCCAGGGCACAGAAATAAAGCCCTGCTTTAGACAGACACACACAGAGTGATGCTAATGCAGGGAAGGCTTGGCATCACAGTAGAAGTTTCCCTACTTCCTAGGTTGTAATTGGAAGATGTAAAGGCGCAGCACTAACAGTACAAGACAGCAGTCCTAAGCCTTTTTCAGTGGGTTCCTTTTCTGACAGGGAATCAGATTTCCTTCCCTCCTTCTCAGAGTCTGCTTTATGAGAACTCTGAACAAATGCACTTATTTTCCAGTGTGCAAAGCAGCAAATTCCACTAGAAATGGAATACATCTATAAAGGCAGCCTGTCCCATCTACTTGGACTTCCTTGTCTGTTAAGAGCTACCCCTCTTTCACGAATTCCTGGGAATTACAGTACTTCTGTTAAACCACTTCATAACAATAAGCCAGATAAGAATTTTTAGGTATCTCATACAGCACTCCTTCTGCAACAAAATGTTTTCTACAATTATCCCTTAAAACATTTCCTTGGATTAAGGCTGGATTTGTACCAACATCATATGTCTTCAAGGATAAAAATCCTGACTCATTTCTAATGGCTGAAAGTACAGCTGTGTCTTGATCTTTCCAAGATCATTATGCTCCTGTGCCTGTTGCTGACACTGACGGCAAGAATTCTGGGTGGTAGCTGCTGTTGTGGTCAGTAGTTCAGAAGCTGTTCCACACAGTTTAGCTCGAACTTTCTTCACAAAGAGACCTGAAAATAGCCTCTAGAAAACCCAACAAATTCACAAGCTGTGCAGAACAGCCTGAACTACCTATCTGCTAACAGCACAAGTAAATAAAATCTGCCTGAAGCACGCATGCTGAAACAATCCAAGATATCACCAAAATCAATTCAGTCCTCCCCACTTTAGCTTTTCTGCCTCAAACCCTGCAGAAAGTTCACGTCTCCACAGCTTTCATGATGGGATTAAATGGGAGCTAACACTGGGGCAAAATAAAAACATAGTCAGGAATTTTGTGTGCCATGTAGTATAAGATCCACCATCCCAGTTTAAGAGTGTTTGACATGACCTGTAATATTGACACACTTTTTTCACTGTAATTCCACAAGAGTCACAAAACTTTTACCCAGAGAATTCATCCCCATGCTAGTTAAGCCATGCAATTAATTAACAAGTCCACATTGTGGAGAACTGATTTGCTAATGCTGGATGCCTACAGTCCTGTAAGTTGGATATAAACTCAAATGATGGGGGTCTTACCCTCAGTGCAGTAGCAAAGCTATTTTTCAAGTTGGTAGCTATGCTCATCAGCAAAGGCTCCCTGCAGGTAATCATGGCCATCCCGGCAGTCAGGTTCCGCATCATGTGGTGAGCGGCCACGCGCATCCGCGACTCCTCCGAATCCAGGGCAAAGTCCTTCCTGACTATCTGCTCACAGGTCGTCATGGCAATCTTGATGGATCTATCAACCACTGGATGGACGAGGTCCTGCACTGCGCGCTCGATCGCCTGCCGCACGCACTGCTTCAGCTGCGGGTGGGCTTGGAACAGCGGAATCTGCAGGGGATGAGGAAAGGTGAGAGAACAAAGTACACTGGAATCCCACCCACCCTAGACACTTGCATTTTCTGAATGACTTATAAGCGCATTGTCATGGCTTGTGCAGTACTCCCACGTTCCCCATGCAGCTATTACAGTACTTGATAAATCTGAAACTGGGACAAATTATTATTTTTCTAACTGAGTTGCAGCTGAATAACAATGCAAAGATTGACTTAAGAGCTGAACTGCTGACTGGACAAAAGGAGCACAGAGGCTTCTTTTATACTTAAGTCCTGATAGCTCCCACCAGCTGAGATCTGCATCAACCCTGGCTGTAAGAATTCTTTTAGCAAACCAAATCAGGTCTAAAACTTACCGTTGGATTTAAAGTAATATGTGGAGCCAACCCTCCTAAAGAATAGACGTTGATGTCATGATAACTGTACTGGGGCTGTGGAGGAACCGTGGCTGTACAAGTGGTGCTGGTAGCTGGAGTTGTAGAAGCAGCTGGAGAACACAAATAGATTTGTATTGAGCCACTAGTGAAAAGCAACTGCTTATAACACAAGTACATAATTCTTATTTAAACCAGGAAATGACCTAGAAACAACAGCTTTGCAGTTTGATCATGAAACCTCCTAAACTTACCAAGCAACTTTCATTCTCCACTTGCCTAATGATTAGTTCCAAAGTAGCTTCAGTACATGTTAAGAGAGTTGTTTGTTACGACAGTTTAGCACCCGGTGTACTGTTAACAGGAGGGAGTCTAAGGAGTAGCTACACACACATAATACAGAATTAGTCCTTATGATGGCTTCCATTCCCTTTCCATCTCCAAACTCTATACACCTATTTCTATTATGAAACTATCAAGTGCTCCCAAGCACTCAGGAATATTACAATAGTATATGTAGCTTCATATTTTATAGCAGCAAAACCTGTCCTATTAGAACTTCAATAGTGTGGTTCTGGATTCTACATGAGATGTACTTACTAGTTGTTGTGATGGGTGGTAGCTCTTCTGGCTGCTTCACATCCTTCTTTGGAGCAGACAGCTGCTCATCCAAATTTTTTAGACGATCCTTATCTTTCAGGAGACTTCCAGGTTTCAGCTCATTGATGTCTAGTGCAAGATTCTTGCAGAGCACCTCAATCTCAAACTTCAGATTCAACTGCAAAAAAACTCAAGTTTAGGTCATGTTACAAGAAAAATACCCAAAACATCTACTGGGTCACTCGACTCCCAAGACCTGCATCCTATCCCCATCCCTTTCAGAGATTAATAGTGACTGAGGATTAGACAACTATCTTGCATGCTGACCTCATGGAGAAGAGTTTCATCCGAGTTCTACCAAATTATCAATGCCCAAGCAATCTCCCCATGCTAAAGCAGTGAGAAGGGCTGCTTGGTCCTTCACAACATCCTTCTTGACCAGTATGTCAAGAAAACCTCACACCCAGTAGGTACAGGAAAAAAAAAACCCAGAAATTTACTTTTAGATCATGTTCTTGATGTAGCTCAGCTAAAACATTCATAATGGCCATTGTCCATGGGTTTGGAGGTCTGAAGACCTACAAGAGAAAGAAAAGAGCAGTATTACACAAACTTCTTGAATCATCTGGATAATATATGACTGGAAATGTTTGAAACACAAGCAGCTATGTGTGCATACAGCTGTGGAAACCTTTGTACAGCTACGGTTAGAGTTGAATTTAACATTTTAGTAATAATTATTCCAGTAATTCAGTATAACTGGAAATACATCAGGAACCTAAGTGAAAAACTGGAAACACAATGACCTGGTCCTTCTTGAGAGATTAGTTCTATGTCAAGCAGAACCGACAAGCTGATCAGAATCAAAGTGGGCAGGAGAAACGAAAAAAAAAAAAAATCTAAGAATAAATACATCCTAGAACCTCTTCAATGGCATCCTTCCATTTCTCAATAGAGTTCTGTTCAGGGATACCACAGTACATTTCAGCTAACACCACCTATTTATGCTGCAAAAACACATGGCCATGTACTTTCCCTCCAAATAAAACTCCTTCACTTTAAGCTCTTACATCCCTTTTCTTGCTCTCCACAGAATTTAATCAGTGTTCATTTTGTGACAAAAGCTAATTACTTCCCGCAATATTTTGCCACTTGAGCAATAACTCTGTCTGTACAAAGACACTTACCACACTCCTGACACTGGATTCTAAGACTTTGGCAACAAATGGCACCACATAAAGCAACTCCTGCTGTCCCTTAACGTATGCTTCCAGTAGTAGCGACTTCACATCCAAATCCTGAAAAATACCATCAATGATTGAAGTGGGAATGAGGGTGGAGAAAACAGCAAACACATTGCACAATTCCACTTACACACTGCTTCCTATTCGGACACAAGCAAGGCTGAGTCAAGACAGCCCTTGACTTTTACAGGCTGCTAAGCAGCAGTTACTTTTTAAACAAAGATTTACATATCTACATTTTGATATAGATTAACAAGCTTGTGCCAAAATAAATGTAGCTACTAATTTCTCTGATACTAAAAAAAATATTTAGAAGTCTTAAATAACCAACTCTGGAGTCATACTTTGTACTTGGCACATAAAAGAGGCACCTTCCCACAGAGAAAGGTGGTAAGAATTCCCAAATAGCCTATGTTACTGCATAACAGCATACCAGTTCATCCAACTCATACCAAGGCAATCTGTAAAGACAGCAGCTCACCGTGTGCAAGATGGGCTTATTTTTAGCCATTGTAATCATTCCCAGCCAGTGACCAAGGTTCTTTAACAAGGAACGGTCTGAGAAGTTGGCTGCAGCTTTATCTGATGTCAATAGCACCTAACAAAGAATAAAAAAAGCATTTTGAGCAACAGGCAGAAGATAATCAGACTCCAAACCAAATCCAACAGTTGATCTGAATGAAGGCAAAATTTTAGAACATTAAGTTCTGAGCTTCTGTCACATTACAGAGATACTTGAACAGCTTTCACTTTGAGGCAGCACCCTGCAAATCTGCACTGTAATGGCTGCAACATTCATTTCTTTAAAAGGATCAAAACAAGAGGATTACACTTTCCCAGACCTTACCGTTTACTCTGCTGAGATTGTTTCAACTACTCGTGCTTCCTCTAAACACCTCATCGTAGACCTGAAGGCTACAGTTTAACCTTCCAGGGAAACCATTCATTGTCATGTCAAAACAGAAACCACCTCACCATGTCATAAATCATAAAACAAGTTAGTTTTGTTTTGTTTTTTGTTAGTTCTGTTCCTTAACTTCAGAGGAGCATCAGCTGAACAGAGCAAGATCAGCTGTATTCTCAAGAGCCAGGAAATGCTGTTGCACTACAGCGTAACCCATGGTGGTCGGGAAATTCCACCAACAGGTTTAAAAATAGTGCTTTCTTTACAAACTTGTTTCATCTGTTCATCACTTCTGGGCTACTGCTTGCTCCTCCTTATCCCCTTCACATTATCTTAGCCCTCTAATAAATTTTGGCTTTTACACCCCCATTTTCTAAACACGCCCTTTCCCCCCTATTCCTCTTGGACCAAAAGAACAGTGTGGTTTTCTTATCTTTGTACTTTCCTCCACACAAAACAACTAGACCATAAGCAATTTTCCCCTGGGTTATAATTTGTAAACATCACACAAATTTGAAGTCCACCTACAGAAATGAATTTGAATGCAAATTTGCCCTCCTGTTACACAATTTAAGTCTTTCATATGTTCCTAACTGAAAAGAATCCTAGTATTCATAAAGATAACCTGTAAGTCTAACGGTAAGCTACAAAGTAGATTTTTGAATGATATTCTGTATTTGATGATCAGCAACATACAAGCAAATAGCATGAGGGGAACAGCACACTCCTGTGCTGCCTTTAGAAAACTTGCACTACTCACCTTGATGTTTCTGTAGGTTTCATTCAGAACCATTTTATTAAACTCTGGATTCTTAAGTGTGTCAAGGAAGTTTGAATATAAGCTGTGAAAGTTAGGCTCAATACTGACTCTTTTCATCACAAGATACTGTGACACCCAAGGCATGAACTCTTCTTTCACTGTTTCCTTCAATTCTTCCACCTGTGGTCAAACCAAAGACAAAGCACGTCACAAAACAGATGAGAAGACAATCAAAACCTTCTGGTGTCAGGTCTGACCAATACACAGTTAATGCTCAGTCAATTGCTTCTAACACTAAGGTAGTTTTTCTACAAAAAAAGATAAATATTTGAAATCAGTGTCACATTATCCAAAGATCTGGTCAACCAGTAAGGACTCAAGCATGAAATCAGCAAGGCATAACAATTCACCTCTCCTTCACCTCCCAGCTTTTTACCAGACAACTGGAAATAAATGTTGTCACCTTACAAGTTCAAGCCATCCATCCACGAGATAACAGCACAGGTGGCAGCAGGACTGTACACCTCGACTAGTTCAGAAAAATTCCCTTAATTTCTGCTTGAAATACCAGAGCTTAATCTTGCAGCATTTAATTGTACCCAGTCCGTTTATCATGTGAATGTTTATTCAAGATTAAGAACAGGTATCTTTTACCCATCTCTCTTCTCCCTGGAAAATTTTATCTCCAAAGATATTCAAGCAGAAAGTGCTGGAAACTATAATCTCTTTACAATGTGCTCCATTCCTGAACTTTTTCAAGTTAAAATTTTGTAGAAATTATCATCAGCCCACACTTAAAAATGAATATATAAAAAAAAGAGTAAGATTATAAAAATTATTTTTACTAGCATTCTTTCATACTTGCCTTCTGTGTCATATTTGACTGAGACAGATTATTGAAGATGAAAGCAATTTTTTCCTGGACATTCTCTGGAGGTTCCACAATCCTCTCTGTTTGATCTGTTGCTACTAACAGCGTATCAATGTTGGTGGTATTAATGGAAGGCTGGAAGGAGAACAAAAAGTTAAGCATAAACAATACCTAGAGGTGACATTAAAAGAAACTTTTGCTCTGTTCTGTCAAGCAAAAATAGAATTGAGCTCTATCAGGGGACATCTACTGTCTCAGATTCATTTTCAGCAGCACTCTAAAGGAGCCAAATGATTCTTATATTCTAAAAATGATGATCAATATTCAGCACAAGAATGCTGCTGCACAAAAAGCCTCCACATGCACATATAATAGGTGTCACTGCAGTGGCACCCTTTAGGCCTTTAAACCTGTGTACAACTACAGCTTGGAGAAAAAAACAGAGCATAACAGTGAGCAGCACTTAACACAGCAGGGAGTCTCCAAGAGCACTTCAGTGCTGATTCGGGAAGGAGAAATCCCAGAGGTTCATTCTGAGACAACATAGCAACTGAAGTCAACAGACGGTGATTCTGGTCCCTACAGCTGCAGGTCTCAACCCCAGGGCTTTAGCACCTGGTATGTTGCAATTAAGGGAAATGGAAATGCAGTTTTAAATATCAATCCTGACTGGAGTTTAAAATGGGAAAACAAACACCTCAAAGTAACAAGTTTCCACATGATGTAATCAGGTGTGAAAGACATTAACAGCTACACTGAGAACTGTCCCCCCAAGTTTGTTCACAACACTTGCAGCTGTGTTTGGCTTTTGCCTCCTTTACAGAGAACTATTCAAAGACAGTCCCAAGCAGAAAGGCTCGACTTTCCAGTGCATCAGCCATCATACAGGAACAGCACTGCCCATCCTCGGCGTACACATGGGACCAAGTGTGCCCCCAAACCTTCTGTGCAATAGCCAATTCTATCTGCCAACCCTGTACTAACTCCAACAAGCAGTTCCGAGTTGTTTACACAAGTGACCACATTTGTGAAAAAACCTAACGCCGTTAGAACTGTGAGGTCAGATGTGTGCAGTAAGTGTTCTTAAGCCCCAAGCAGAATGGCAGCTGCCAACTATTTTAAGAGTCCTGTTGCAAGTCTTTAACAGAAATTATGGTTCTGTAATTGTCTTGATGATTACAGCCTCAGGAATACATTTCAACTTGACCTCAAAGTAATTGGGTAGTTTAATGATGAAAAATGCCTTCTCTCTACAAAAATGTTGGCTTATATTTTAAAAGGTGCTATGCTTTAAATCTAAAACACAGATCACAGTTTGAAAATCTGTAGCACACAAATTAAAACAGATTTTGTCTGTATGTGCTCAGTCCAGAGCAGCAACTGAACACCTCTGCCTCTCTGGGAAGGGCACAATGACACAATGCTCACCGGCACATCTTTCTTGAAGCTGACTCCAGTTGGTCGGGTGATTGTAATGGTTTTTGCAACGGTGGTGGTGGTTGAGGTGGTCACTATAGTGCTGACTTGGCCAGCAAGAGGAGCTTTTGCTGGAACCTGGGCCTGGGCCTGAGCCTGGGCAAGTGCAATACTTCCAGGGGTGGTGATTGAACCCTGCATCTTCACAGGAGGATCTCTGGATTGCTGTCCATATTCTATGTACTAAAATAGGGTGAACAAGCACATACAAAATTTCACATGCAGCAACAGAACTGTAGGCTGATTTTTAGCATGAGCACTATAAAGGTTTGCCAACAATTATTAAAATATTTGACATTCATGCCATAAAGGAATCTGCAAATACAACTGTATACCCTGATAAAGCACATCTTGTCACTATTGACTTTCTTACTGGAGAGGAACTTCAAGCTCTTACCTCTGGCCTCAACAAGCTGATGTCAAGCATCACAAGACCAAACAGGTTTAAAATTTTACAGAGCACTACCTGAAAAAAACCCATCCCTATCCCTCCAGGCCTGGAACAGCAGAAAAAAAGAAAGAGAAAGAGCCTAAGAGCAACATGTGAATATCAAGAAGCAGGCTACAAACCAGGTAAGAAGTCTTCCGCAAGGACTCTGATAGCTACATAGAATAGTCTGAACTCACCACTAATAAGCAAAACCACAGCTCTGAAACAGCCAACTTTAAGATATTGCATCTTGTGAAATAGTTCCGTAGCAGAAAATGAGTTTCTTCCCCACTGCTATACATTTCCCCAGAAACTGGAAACATCAGACTGTCATTTAAGGGATACAGTCTCAAAGATGCTAGTGAAACCAAGACTGCTATTGGACTTTGCAGCTTCGGGTATGAGCCTCTACCTTAATGGCAGAGCTGAACATTTTTCCTTATTTAGCTCATGCTCTTAAACTCTGCCACCGGGATTAGTTCTTCAGTATTTCTACCAATAAAAGCACCTTTAAGGCAGACACTATAGGATGAACATTGCTTTGGACAACAAGGTATTCCCACGGCTCTCATCGAACCTTCAGGAAAGAAATTTTTCCTGGACTATTTCATCAGGTCTAAGTATGAGACTGTATAAACCCAGCTGAATGACCTCTATTTTAGGGTAAAACTCCAAATCTTTAAGGGAGTGGAATATGAGTCCACTGAGGCACTTTAAAACCTTCATGCATGGACATCAGTTGATCATGCAGTTATATTCAGGTAGCTATTTCAACATAAGCAACCCAAACAGATTTATGGAAACAGGAAAGGCACCAGAGAGGCACCTTCACCTGCCTACCCTACCCCAGAGCAAAGCCTTTAAGAAAAGGCATTTGATTCTGTGGATGTACATGGTCTAAAATAATGACAGATGAGACTGCACTTCCAAAGGGAAACAGAAATTTTCTCTAAAGAATTTAACATCATAGAAAGTTAGTGTTGCTTACAGATACACTCACCTCCTGTAAATGATGCGGGAACTGTATAAAGTGACTAATAGAAGCCAAGTGCTGACAATACTGGGGATAGTCCTTCAATCTGTCAGACAAAACATGCATTAGTCAGAAGCATAAGCCCACATCAGAAACAGTATTACAAAGAAACAAGTATCAGGTATGTCATTCCCACAGTGCACCACAGAATACTTCTGGACTGCTTACAGCAGCTGTGCTATGAACAAAGCATTTCCTACAAAATACTTTTTGTTGCAAAATCTATTTAAAATGAATTAATTTAACATTAAAGCACAAGATTTATTCACAGCAACTCATCTTTTCCTACATCTCTATACTTCTGACCTGGTACACAATTGCATTTATATTCAGTGTTTGCAGCAAGCCAGAGCACACCTCACACCTAGCATCTCCATCTGCAATTCATTAAAAGTTTTGAGAAAGAACTCTTTTTGAGATTATTCAGCTATACTTGAGATTTCTGTGTAAAAGCAAAGTTCTAGAGCTTAGTTCCTAGTCAGTCCTTCAGTAATGAACAGTGCAAACGGCACTCCACTGGAAAGCACCTGTGAAGAGTAATTACATTCACCCTACTTCTAACAAGCTGTTAGGTAAGTTACTTCATCTAACTCAACGCTTCCCTGATATTTATAGAGCCTAAGTAGTTTCAGCATCTCAGTTTGTCCCACATTTATACAGGTACCACACTGAACATTTTAATTTAGAAAGTTACCCTTTAAATAGCACATTCACACATTTTGTTTCAGTTCAGCATATCTTCGAAGAAATCCCAAAGCTGAGATGTGCAATCTTGTACTGCATGATTAGAGCAGGTTCAAGGTTCAACAAGACAATACAGGCACTATTAGAAGTGTACCAAAACCCACACTCACCTATTTTTAAATCTATCTAGTGCAGCAATACCAAAATAGTACATTTTGGATGCAAAAGGCTTTCGTAAGGCTTCAAGAACATAGCGCAGGGCCAGGCCCAATGCCATATAAGTAACCAGTCCTTTCTCTATTATGCCCCCAAAGAGACAGGCTGTTATGTGCAGCTCTTTATCTGGGTACTGGGGAAAGAAACGATATTCCTCAAACAAGTTCCTCAGCATACAGTTAAACACTTCTCGTTCCCGTTTAATGTTGGAGTCCTTAAACCTCTGCAGCATTTCCAAGACCTGCAAGGAAATTGGAAATCGTTACCAACAGATTTGCTTTATTTCAGCCCTTTCCCATCTTCATGTTTCATGAGTGTTTGCAACTACTAAGGTACATTGTGCTAGCACAAGTTGAACTGCAAAGTAACTGCTTTATTTTAGCCAGCAGACACTACATCACTACAATGAGCTTCCTCTTCAGACTTTAGTTCTCTTTTAAGTGATTGTCTTCACAAAAAACTTTTTTGTGACCGCCTACTCCATTACTTTCAAATTAGAAAAAAGAAAATAATGTTGTGCCTTCCATAATTTATAGAAACGCAAATATATTAAAGTAAATTTGAAGTACTTCAAAGAGTAAGTACATCAGACCAATAATTACTCTCATAGAGACTAACAAAAATAATTATCAAAAGCTCAGAAAGTAGAACCTGGGACACTTTTATATATCTGAATCTTGTAGTCATTTTTACATAGCTTAAAACCAAATACATTTAAGATAATTTATACAGACTATTTAAAGGCACTCTTTAGCACTTATATTCAACACAAAAGCTTCCACACCACACTGAATCCTTCCCACTTAGCAGCATTTTAGGAGTGTTAATTAGACACCTGAAGTCTTCAGTCCAGAGAAGTCAAAGCTGAATGTAATGATCAACTGCAAGTTTACTGGGAAAACAACTTAAACCAAGCAAAAAAGCAATGCTGCAAGCATCTACTCCAATCCCTTTATTACTTCCCACTAAAACTAATACACGAAGGAATAATTATGATCAACTTTATTGCAAGTCTCTGGACAGGTGCTGTAATTGTTACAGAAGGGAACTCACCTCATCCACAGACATGGTTGGGTGTGGTGGATGGTTGTAAATACGCTGGAAGTAGCTGTTTGCCTCATCATCTATTTCTTTGCTAAAGTGCTGATTAGCCTCTGGCCACACCTGAGATAAGTCAGCTGTTAAAAAAGGGAACAGGTATCATGCTCAGGACAACTTCAGACAGTCAGGATTTCATCTAGTCCTTTTCAACTCTTCACCAATCTCTACGGAACTGCTTATTCTTCTGAAGAGCAGGATATTTAACCTTTCCAGTAGACAGGAATTGCTATTTTAAAATCTGTTTTCAATATGCTATATTTATTCCAAAAAACTGCATCCTAAGATAGCATTAACCTCACACTGCTGTACTCGTAGAACCCACTGCATCCCAAGCTAACCTTAACTGACAACTAAATAACTGAACGCAGAACAGACTGGAATAAGGCATGCTACACAACACTAACATGCACACAAACTTGCACACAAACTTTCAGGCCAGCCAGTGAGCTTCCAACAAGTTTATATTGAATGTTCAAGACCCAAAATATAAACCCATGGTGTTTACAGCCACCTCCACTGTACATCTGTAGAGATAAGTAACTTGGCTGTTATTGCACTATTAAAATGATATGTGGGCACTTCACCAAAAAGTCTATTTTCTTGATGTTTTTAACAGCTTGTTCTTTATAAACAACTTTGGACACTGCTTGCTGATTAGAGAGCAACATTCAGATGGTCATCAGCAATGAGATGGCTTCTTTGATAGCTGCTCTGTAACAGCAATGCGGAAGGTTTAGCATATGGCTGTGCTTCCTGACCATTTGACTGCTTCAACATCTCACTGTGAGCATGCTGCAGAGGCATAAATGAGTTAAGGATAATGGCTTAGTGTTAGGAACCAAATAATTCCTTTCAAAAACTATCTTCCCACCAACTTTTGTTAGTCTTATTTGTCCAGTGCTGCAGTCTTTTTCACTGCTTCACCTGTCAAGTTCTCTGCTGCAACAGGACCTTACCCGGGTTTAACCTTGTTACAAACTAAACAAAAAACACCCTGGTACCAGGCCATACAATTCTCTGTCAAGAGCAGGACAACACTTTTGTTCAAAACACAGCACACCAGAAAAAGGACAGAAACACACTATTCATGCAAATCCATAACACATTATATTTTTATGCTTTTATGCAGCAGGTCTTTTCTAAACCCTCCCAGCCACTTGGTAAGCTTTTAGGATACAAGTTTAGAACCACCTCTTTCAGACTAATATAATACAAGAGCCACACTTCTAACATTTACCACCTACAGATCCAAGCTTCCCCTGAAGGAAACACAGATTAATTGCAGACCACAGTCACACTTCACAGCCACAGACAACACTACCACTTACAAGGTTTCATCTTACTCTGCTGGAATGTAGGCTGGTTCAGTCCAGATGTGCTCAGCTTCCTTTGCACGAATGGGTCATTGTTCACCGCAGGAAGGCCCAGGGCTCCAGTTCCTATGCCAGTCAGGCTACCCGTAGTAAGACCACCTACTGAAAAGCAAACAATTGGTCATCTCAGTTGCACCCTCACAGTATCCACTTACCACTTTTCCTAGCACTTGTCATTTCCAAGAACTCAGAGCGTTATAGCCTCATTGCTGTCTAATATCAAGTAGTTTTAACATGAGCAGTTCTTCATCTCTGTCCCAAACTAAAATAATGCTGCTATATTTGTCAAAACACTCATCCTCTCGACTCAAATTTTTTACCTATTGCAGCTGCAACACTCTGAAGTGCTGTTTCAGCAATGACCCAGGAACAAGGACTGTGTAACTCCCTCCCATATGACACAGCTGTTTGTCCAGTGTGACTTCCCCCCCTTAAAGGGAAGGAAGCACCTAACCCACCCTTAAGGGGTGGGCTGTCACATTCAGTATTTCCAACCACAGCAAAAACAGTGCCTTAGTTCTGCCATGTCAAAAACAAACCACTCTACCCAAATAGCAGTACCTGGAAGCTGTGAAGAGAGTCCTCCGATGCCACTGAAACCGGTTGTCTGGTTTTGGGTGGAAAGAGGTGGGAATGCTTTTGCTGGTGACTGAGGAGTACTGAATGCAGAGCCCAAGTTTGGAGGGAAGCCTTGCATGCTCTGGGTGTGAGGAGCAGCTGAGCCACCTAAACTAAGAGAGGCCATTCCTGCAAGCGAGTCGATCTGAATAAAGAAAGGAAGATTATAGAGACATCCATAAACCACAATCCAGCTGATTCTTGGCATGTTTTCTACAAAGACGGCTACGTATCAAAACATTCCTGAGAAAAGCTCTTCGGCATGGTTACTGTAAATTCTGAAGTCATCCAGATAACCCCAAAAGATTAGTTTGTCTACAGAACGTACTTTTATTTTTCTTCTACAATCCCATGAAATCCTATTCTCTCACAGGTTTTACAGAAAGGCTGATTGTTCCATAGTCTGTAGTTAAGTGTAACACAACAGTAAATGCCTACAATAAGCAGCATTTACTTCTACTTGCAGATTTTTGTACTAGAGTAGTTTATGCTCTGCAGTTTGCAACCTCAGACCTCACCTCAAGACTTAAAAAGCTATTTCATTTCAAACTTAAAAGTATTTTTGACTGCCTGAAGGACCCTACTATGCCCACTTTTCACAGCTAAATACCTGAATGAAGTCTTCAAAAAAAACATTAAGACCTGGTTCATGAATAGGAGGGAAGGCACAATACAGGCTGCCAAAGCAGTAAGTTAAGGAGCTGACTAGGAACAGCAGAAAACGGTGTTATCTACCCAGAAGACAGCATGACTACAGACTAAAAACTGCTGCTGTTTGTTCATATGAGTTATTTATCATGGCTACATATTTGTAGCAGGTTGCCAAGATATTTGGAAACCGCTCTCTGCATTTAGTTTACATAATCTACTGACAATTCACTCATTCTTAAATGCTGAATTGCCACTATTTCATGTGAAATACTTTTCACCACTTAAAAATCTGCCATTGAATGTAACTGCTAGAAGCAAAACCTGTCTGTAATGTGTTGCTCCCAGAGGAGGAAGGGATGATGAGTGGCAGGGATTAACTGAAATGTACCTTGTTTTTAAAAGAGCAGTTCAGTTGAGAGCTGAAGAGCCCCAGTTATAACAAGTCCTTATGCTCTAGCACTGTGGCTTGGCCCGTGAAGCTACAAACAAGACACATCAGGTTCAAAGGCAGTGCTTAATTCTCAGAAGTCCTAGTAAATTTTAGCACTTAAAAAAAAAGCCTGTTATTTTAAATAAACCAAATATCTGTCCCTCCTCAGTGCTCACATCCTATAATACTTCACAGTTACTTCTCACAGACATCAGTGAAGTGAAAGACAGTTCTGAAGTACATCCCTCAGACATTATTCTCTAGTTACAAGCAAGTTATCCAGACATGCAAGCACAAAACTATGTGAGCCAGATGATGTTTGACTTAGTCCTGCAGAAAGAGCTCAACTAGTACAGCAGAACTAGCACTAAATCAACACCACCTTCCGAAAATGCAGCATGTGGTTGTCCTACCTGCACAGGAGAGATGGCATCCAAGCTGCTCGCGCTGGGCGGGCGTCCTTTGGGCATGACTCCGGGTGGGGGCTGTCGAGCCTTGTTCATGACATTACTGCAGTTTGCTACCATGGTGAGGATCGTCTCTGACAGCTCTTGAGAAACACTCCTGGGACACAGAAGCATGACAGTGAACCATGTAACATTCATGAAAATAAGGCCCCTAACTTTATTTAATTTTCCTAGAGAAATTGAGGCCACATTTCACAAAAAGAAGCTGTAAAACAACCCCAGCAGAACCTACATTTTGTTATTTGCACAACTTGCCTTAGATCATCTCCCAAGAGAAACAGCTGTATTGATATAGAAAAGTTTAAACTGTAGGTCTAAACCAAATGTCCAATAGACTATTCCTTTGTTTTCGATGATTCAAATACTCCTTTACAGTTACCCCAGCAAGTAAGGATTTACAGAAGGCTGGGATATGTACCTACATGGCTCCAAGCATTCTTGGAAGAGCCTTTGTCTGCTGTTGTCCATATTATGGGCTATATACAGCTTAGCCTCATGAATTAAAACACAAATAGTGATGCTGTGATCCCTTGGTCAAATCTGCTCCTCAAGGCTCCTTCCTGCACCCAAACTTCACCATTTATGGTTATTCTCATTCTGAATCTCATTACACACAAGGTCTCTCTAAAAGCTGAGACACATGGGCTATCTACTCAACAGACAAAAAAAGAAGAGGTAAATACCACCACCTGCTTCACTAAAACTCATCTGTCTACAAAATGAAAGACGTGTTTCACACACTGGCACTAAACCCAAACAGAGACAGGAAACTTAACTGTCCAAGGAAGATATAATCAAAAACCATCAGAAAACTCAAACTTAGGCACAAAGTCATCGCACAACCCAGAGCAGTCAGTACCTCTTTCCAAAGTGTTCCATGTCTGACTGCCAGGTTCCCTAACTGGAAGGAAAGCCGGCTCTGCTGCTGACTTACCTAACCACAGACATAATAACAGAACACTAACATTTTCCTTTTGGAAAAAAACAGCCAATTATTTATGCTTTCCTGAACTTTAGTTCTACCTTTTTGGTGAGCACAGCTAAAGCTGCAGATTCCTTCCTGTAATGGGTGCAACTATCCTAATAGCTTTGTTGTTCTGTTAACCTTGTCTGAAGATTCCTCATTTCAACTCAATTTTTTCACAAGCTTTTACTGCTCAACTCTTGGGATGAGGGGAAAAAGAACAAAGGAACCATCGTGGTGATTAAGGCAGAAGAATTGAAGATTAGCCTTCAGCTTTGGCAGGTATTCCATTATAGGATACAAAGAATTAGGTAAGGGCTTCTAGCTGTTCTCCAAAGCCAGCAATCCACTACGCAGTGTGGGAAAATCTCACCCATGAGAGATGGGAATCTGGAGAGGTATCATGGGTGACCAGGTTTCTATACAGGGCAATGAACATGTTAATAACTGTTTCACAAGCTGGATCCTTTACACTCTTAACATCCTCTCATCAGAGCCTTGTGTCAAAGATTTCAAAAGAAATGGGCTTGGGGGAATGTATGAAAATGCAATCAGAAATCTACCTTCAAAAAACCCCAAAGAGATTTCTTTTTCAGAAAGTGCAACCAGACATGAAGACAGACCTCTGAGCATGGCACACATTAGATTCAGCATCTACAGTATGTATGTGCCCTCACCCCAATGCCACAATCTCAGAAATCTCAACACTTAAATGTATGTATGACCTATTGACATGCACCACAGGATTTTTTCTGATGCAAAAGACATTTCAAGACCATACAGCACTTCAGTTAGCCATGGAATGGGTCAGGGGACTGTAGAGCACAGTTCACATGTGGTTACCAACCTCAGTCTTTTGCCCTCCTCCTTTTTGGGGGGTTAAATTTGCAGTCTTTATGCTTAAATACTACAGCATGCTGTAGTATTTAAGCATAAAGACTGCAAATTCCAACCTGCTGTAGATAGGTAATACGGCAGCCTAGAGTGAGGACAAATACAGACTTACAATCCCAGAGTTCGATATTTATGGTGACTGGTTCAGCCCTTTGTGCTTTGGAGAGAACCACTAATGTTTTGTCCCACCATCTAGGCAGACTGAAGGTTAACTTTTTTATCATGTCAAGAGACACACTGCCGTATCAAGTTGCAAACATCACAGTATTTTTAGATAGCAAAGAACCGCAGGTTTTCTAAAAAAAAAACCCCACAAACCAACCAACCAACCAAAAAAACCAACAAAAGCAAAACCCACAAAAAACCCCAGTCTGTATTTGAGGCAAATTAAGTCGGTGGGGCTGAGAGCCAGGGACCAGAGTCTAGAGCAACAAAACTGTCACTGTAAGGAAGTTCCAGCTTGCTGGAATCACATGTTCATTTATCCCAAAACATTTTCTTACAAAGCAGGAACAAGCCTTTTCATTCCTGAGGCACAGGTACACAGAAGCCTCTTCCCTGCTTGAGACAGGGACTGAGAAGAAAAGACCATTCCCCACAGACACGCTTGGATTGTGCAGGACATGACTGTGTGGAGAAGGCGCTCCTGCCCCTCTCAACTCACTGCAGCTCCACGAGGGAAGGACTTCTCATAAGCAGCTTGTTAATAAATTACATGGTTGGTCAGCCTGTGGTGCTTGCAACCAAGCCTGACTTCATTGTAAAAACACTCAGTAATAAAGGAAGACTTATTTCTTTTTGAAGACTCACATGATGCCACAACTGCAGTGCTCACCAGTGATAAACAAGCTGCACCAAAAATAAGTCTCAGAACATGCAGGGACCTGGTGGTTAAAAAAAAAGTATCTCCCAGGTCACAAAACAAGACAAGAACTAACTACAGCCTAATTAAAGAGCAGGCTCCTAAATCAACAGATTTAGGAGATGGCCGGCTTCAGCTAGTCAAGTGCAACTACCCTCCCAGACATATTTAATATTTACTGTGATTTTAACCTTCTAGTCTTTACAACGCCTGCTTCCATTCGTGACTGAAACCTAAGCTAATCAAAGCAACTGCTTCATGAAAGAAATCCAAGCCTTTTCTTTCTAAAGCTCAAAGAGAATAACTAATGGAAAATGACTGCAAGTAGGTCACATTCTTGTATAAAAGGGAATAAAAGTAGCTATAAAAAGAAACCAAGGGCTGTAAGAATTGTGCCAGTAGAGAACCAGTGGCGTTTGGAATTAATGGAATGAATAAATAAAACTCGGTAACACATTAAAATTCAGAACACAATGACATTAGATGCAATTCAAATCTACAGTTAACTATTAAACTTCTAAAACATAGACACTGCAGCATGCAAAATAAGGAATATAAGTTCATTTGTGAATGACAGTCTCAAAAGATGCACTTTGACCTGAAAATTAGGAGCTGTATCTTCAGACCAAGACATGTGCTAGACCATTATATTTCAAAACCAGTATTTCAACAGCATTTGAACTTCAATTGCACAGGTTCCAGCAGAAAATGGGAGAATCCTTTCTCCTAAAATCTTACAGGTACCTCCAATTCCCTTTCAGTTCCAATACTCATTGTGACCAACTCTATGTTGGTACTAATTTCCTACTATCTACATGAGAGCCATGAATCATCCTGGGTACCTTTAAAGATGTTTCTTGTCTCTTTCAAGACCACACTGGCTAAGCTAAAGGACACAGTATAAGCCTCAGATTAGGTAACACACACTTGGACATGCCAGCCTCATTCGGTGCCAAAATGTAGCCGCAAAACAAGCCCCATCTCCAGCTTACAGTCACTCTGGCTTGCACATTGCACTAAGCTGCCTCTCATTACCTCTGAAATACTGCTGCAGTTCAATACCACCTTGATCTGACAGCATTAAGAAACACCACCACAAACGTTTTACAATTTTCAGTCACGTTTACTGTGTGTGTACATAGCATTTAAAGACTGATTCATCCAACTTCAGTTTCCATCAGCCCTCCTGTATTCTACCCCTCCCTCTATCAGCTCTCAAACACAAACCCTTTTCTTTTGACTTCAGCTAAACAACCTGATCTGCAAAAGACGTTCAGTATTTTCCATCTTTGACTACTTTGAGTCTCTCTCAAAGACAACAGAAGTTACACGTCTCGTTTCAGTCTCAATTACACTACAATCACCACTCCCCACTTTTCTCCTACACATAAGGACGGCATGAGCCCATTGTGCCAGAGCAGTTACCATGCAGAAACATTTGGTTAACACAATCACAAAATCCTTTATAAAGCTACTGTTTTCCAAGATGCTGTCCCATTCCTGTAGCCATGGATTCCTTTGACTGAGTTACAGCCCTGTATCTAGTCATTACCAACTGAGGATCTGACTAACCAGCCAGCCTCTAGTCCCCAACATCAGCTCACCTGTTTGATGATAAAGACAAGAATACTCAAGCTCTTGTGATCTAGCCTACAACAGAAGTTTCAATGCAAAATTAAACGTACTACTGCACTTATCCCTGCAAGTTTATACACTCTCACTAACCCCATTCTCCATGTGAAATTCCAAACCAGCTGTGACCATGTGCCAGAAAGTGAGCTGCAAACGGATTACACATTCAGCCTAAGCAATATAATCCTTACCCAGCACAAGCTTGCAGACAGGCCAACATAGTCGCCAAGGTTTCTGGAGGAAGCTGAGCACTTTTGGGCTGATCCTTCTCTGGAGCAAGGCCACCCAGGATAGATGGACATCTTCTCTTTAAGAAAGTCATACAGGCCTGGATGAAAGGTTCCTGAGGAAAAAATGTTATCTTAATCTCCCAAACCACATCCAAGACACTATTTCAAACTTGGCAATTGCACCATAGAAAGAATTGCACTAAGCTACTATAGTTCAGTGAAAAAGTTGAACTATCAGACCACAGACACTTTCAACAACTTTAAAGCTACTTATAAAATTGTTAAAGTGACTTAAGTTAGTCACTGATAAGAGTGCAAAAATAAAGAGAAAAATCCTGCTTTACCCCATGCTCCCGTATTTTATCTGTGAGCCATTTGTCAAGTTTGAGGTATTCCCGTCGAGAGGCAAGTGCAGCAAGGTCAATAACAAAGGCAAATGGAGTACCATTTAGCAGCATTGACAAGGCCTAAAGAAAAAAAATCAGAAGACTACTAGTGAAGACACACAGATACTCCTTCTCCTTTTTCTTTCTAGTTCCCATACCTGTTTTAGTAAAGAAGTCTTATTATGACATGCTGCTACGCTTTCTTTGTCAACAAAGATTGGTACTATCAACTTCACTTATAGCTCGCTTGTGAGACAAATAAGCAAGAGCTCTGATTCGAAATCATGACTTCACCTTCTTTGAAGCGACCTTGTGCTGACAGTTTAAATTCCTCTGTGATAGGACAAACCACCAGCAAGTGGTCAAGAGCTACCAAATTGATATTACTACAAAATTAAGCAGAAGAGCCTAGCATCTCCCTGTGAACAGACCTCAAACACTTCAGAGATACTCAGAATGTATCTGCTCCAAGAGGTCATCTCTGAACACTGTAATTGCCACAACAAAACTGACTTCAAGCAGCAGCTGGTGCTTTTGCACTTTGAGACACCCAATTATTTTGCATCTAACTTTAAAAAGCAATAAAGGCCTCAAAGAAGTTAGTCACAACTTCCAGTTTTTTGTCAATGTGTAAAAACTAAGTACTAGCATTCTCAAGAAATCCCTATTCCATTATGTTTAGCAGCGCCACCTTCACACAAACATCTGACAGATATTTTCTACATTCTCATTTCAATAATTTTCAAGGTTAAAACAGTCAAAGCTCTTCCTGGATCCACACTATATTCACACAGCAAGCAGTTCTGTTGTGCTGCTTCTCAAAGTACTTGTCAGCTAAGCCACGATAACCAACCCCACTGTAAATACCAAGTAAAATGTCTTGGGCTCACAAGAGGACAGGCTGGAAGCATTTGTAGGCAGATACCACAACTCAGCTGAAGAGTACTTTAAGTCACATGAACATAGGTTGTTTTTTTTTTTTTAAGATAAGGGACAGCAGCCAGAAATGAATTCAGACATGCTTAAACAATGTAATCCTTACTAAATTAGTCTAAATTAAGCTTAGCATTTGTTAAAAGATGAGCAGGTCTGCATAAGACACCAGACAAAAAATAATGGCAGTATTTTGCAAAACTCACCTTCAAGTCTTGCGCCACATCAAGAATACGTGACAATTTAGCCTGGTCATACTGCTCCCCTCTCATGTACCATTCTGCCATGGCATGCATGATAAGCTGACGAATTGAAGGAGACTGACCCTGAGGAGAATTAAATTAGGAATGTACTTCACGATTCTAGGAATAGGATCAATTATGTGAATATTAAACAGGGTATTTCACAACTAAAAAGCTTAACATACACATTTACTCTTTAGCTTCAGAACTTGCTTCTGATTTGAGCTCCTCCTATGCAAAAATAAACTATCCAGGAGCTACAAGTAAAGGATGTAGCACGACTGCAAATGGTAAATACGTACATCCCCATCTCTTTCCTACCACTGTCCAGGACCAACTCCTCTCTATTGTAGATGAACTGCTTTTAGACTACACAAACATTTACAAAATGTTACGCCTGACATGATGTCCTGAAGTGAAAATTCAATACACGTCTTAAAAAGGAAAACATGGTATCTAGATCTTTGCTAATAGAGGGGCAATTTTAAACTACAACACAAGTAAGATTTTTATGGCAGCAAGGGTTTTGTTTAAAGGAAAAGTAAAACACCCTTATGTCACGGAATGGCTCCATGTGCCATGGCAATCATCCTTCAGTGCCCTGATCTGAGACCTACCCTGTGGAAAAATTGCCTTTTCTGCCATTTCAAGACCTCATACAAAAAACACTTCACTTCTCCCCCTCATCGTTCAGTTTAAAGACTTCCATCAGGAAAACACAAAACATTCATAGCATGACCTTAGAGGTCAAGCTTCTTGCCATTAACTCTACTCTAGATGAACAGGGAAACATGTTTGCTAAAGCAGATTCCCTCTGACCCCAGAGGCTTCCTCTGCTTTAAATTTCTTATGACTTCTCTTTGTTTAACTAGCAGTGCACACAATGATGAAGGCCACACCAAACAAAACATCCATTAGAAGTATGGGATTTGCATACACAGCTACCATATCTCTACGTGGAAGCTCTCCTTGCAAAAGGTCAGCAGCCAGTCCCAAGTTTTCAGAAAACTTACAGTGCCTAGAACAGCCTTCATCTTTTTGGCAAGTACAAAGGAGACTATTTTGGTTTAAACCTCTTCACCTCTTACTACTTCAGGTTTTTACACTTTAAATGTGTGAGGCTGAGAGTTGAGGGGGCAGGGTGGGTGATGCTGTTGTGAAGTTTTTGGCGGTTTCTTTTGTTGGGTTGTTTGGTTTTGCTTTTTTTTTTTTTAATAAAACTGTGGTCAACTTTGTTTAAAGTTAAAGGTTTAAAAAAGCCAAACTTAACTTGGATCTCTGTACTTTTCCAGGAATATTTTCTCAGTGAATATTATTGATAACCAAACCGTAACAGTTTGCTTCAAGTCAGGGAAGAGACATCCCATTACTCCGCATAAAGCATGGATCATTTACCTCTTGGGTTTTAAACTGACCAGTTCATAAACCGATACAAATGTTGCTGTAACTGTTCAATCCATTTAACAAGCTTGCAAGTTACAGGAGCAAACTACAGTGAAAATACTTACCTGTCCATGCCATGCATAGTGCAAAATGATGGCTGAGTTGGGATGGTTGCCAAGGAAAATTGGCATGAGCGTGGAGATGAGTTCATGGCGCAAGGTATGCCAGGAGGTGTTGATCTGCAATAAGGCCAATACCAGCATATCTGGGCAATGCTTGATAGGAAAACTGAAGAGCTGCTTAACCTGTTCATACTGCCCCACTTCTGCCAATCGTAACAGAGACTCTATCAAATCCAGGCTCTTCCTAACAAAAGAGAAGAAAAAACAAATAGACAACCCCCACAAAGTTACCAAGCAGCAAGTTTACAGGATCCTGGATTCCAGTATTTTATACCAACAACTGTAAGGACACATAAAGCAACACCCACTGCAAACAACCTGACACTGCAGCTCTTATCTAGTACAATTAAGTCTGCAAGAAACCATGAAAAATAACTGAAGAACTTAAGAGCTCCTGATCCTGTTAGGGAGGAGAGAGAACTGAAAGCTGATGTTGAAGAAATTCAGCTTGAGGTGGATCACTTGGATAATTTAACTTGAAATGTACTTCCAGAAATGGAATACACTCTTCAAAACACGTCAAAGTCCTCACTTGTGAAACTTAGTGAAGATACTCTATTTGTTTTGCCTGCTTTACAGACAAGTGATCATTGCCAATTTACTTGTATTCCTCATCCTTCGATTCCCTATTCTGGGTCATATAATTGAAAAAGAAGCAAGTATCTTTACTGAAGTAAGCTACATGGCTATACCAAAAAAGGGGTGTAAAGGTCAGCTCCAAGTCACACCAGTCAGCTTTATGCAGTAACTCACCAATAGACACATACATTTACTAATTAAATTTTAGGACTTCTTTCATACAAGTAGAGCAAGTTTCTCTTATACCATCCTGGAAAAGAGATTTAAATTTCAAACCACCTACTCTATCCCCTCCTTTCAGCTTGCAGGATATGCCAAAACACATCAGCAGAAACACTCCAAACAAGCCAAAGACTCCTACAAAAGCAAGGCATTATGGAAGTACACAGGAAGTTCTGACACGGTGAATAGTTTCACCAATCAAACACATCACAAATACTAATGGCTGATCTACTCGTATGTACACAACTACAATAAATCTGGCTGCATGAAAATAAAGCCACCTTTGACCAGACAAGTAGTCTTACTCTAACTCTATGAATGAAAAGCAGTTGAGAGCAGGTTTATTACCATGTAGCAATTTCTCGATTGTCATCCTCTGGTGGTGCTTTCAGGATGTCTGTGGCAACAGTATGGCAAGGGTAGTCAGCAAAACAGAAGATGTCAGGGTTTATGAGGGAATGTTGGATGAAGGAGAGCTAGATAAAAAAAAGATGTCAAAAGTAGTTTAGATACTAGAGTTTCAGGGTCCTCCCACTTTATCAAGTGGCACATTTTTGACAATGATACAAATCAACTAAGCAGCAGGGATGAGCCAGGCTTCAGTGTGTGTTTTATACAAGACTGAACCTCACACTTCTAGAATTTGAGAATGATGGATTACAGGCGTGCTGAGGGTACTTGTTTGTACAAAGCTGTGGCCTTTTTGTGTAACCAGGTAAGCACCCCAGAGCACCGCCATGCAGCAGCAGTTCCATGCTGAGCTGCACTACACACCAGAACTCTGCTGAGGTCAAAGGTATGGTCACAGAGCACAGCAAGTAACCATGTCCCACACAATGCAGTCAATTACACACTGTACTTCTGTAACACACTTGAGGCTTGTGCATTACAGGCCAAGGTGTCAAATGTGGATTATCTAAACATTCAAACTACTAATCTCCATTTATCATTCAATATATTCAGGAACTTTACAAATATTCTACAGATAGAGCAAACATGTTGGTAAACATACCTGGCCCTCTGCATGCTTCCAAGGTCTGTATATGGCATTAACTGGAAAAACCTCCATGCCCAGCCCTCTCTGGATGCCAAAGACTACAATATGCAGGCCCTTGCTATCACGAATCTGAAATCCTGGATGGTCCAATTCATACGTTACTACTTTGAAGTCCAGGCTAGGGTTCTGCAACCAGACAAACAAGGGTTGTCAGTCTTGCACATTACAATCTTCAGTACTGTAGTGAAAGAGCCTCTCTTCATCAGTATTGTATCCAGTTTAACAACCACCCAAGTTTCAGCTGAAAACAAGGGTTTTGTTTTAAAAAGAGACGTATTTATATAGTTGTGAGAATTAGATGCAAATTAATGTTTTAAACTACCCTGCGAAACTGCACTTCACCAGCACTACAGTAGCTGCCTATCCTTCCAAACATTTCATTAACAAGTCTTTAAAAACCCCAAACATATAGCTCCTTTCTTAGCATACTAACTTATTCCTTTCCTAGGCTTCCACACCCTCTAGAAAAGCCAGAAGGGTCTGACCTGCTGGCAAGCAGAACTTGCTCCTCCTTTTGCAAAAGAAACTCCAAGTCCTTGTAAAGCACCTACTGTATTTTCAGGAACAGTGTGAAACAATATTGATGAGGGAGCTTGGAGGGAACTGTGGCCATTACGGAACACAGACCACTCTTTTCAGAGACAGGTGAGCACCAGAGACAAAACTATTTTATGGCCCAAGTCTTAGAAAAACAAAACAGTGACTTCTCCATACATTAGAGGGAACAGACAGAAAAAAATCCCACCCAGTATAAGGCAAGCAAAGAAAATGGTACTCATGTCTAACTGAATGCATTACAAAAATCACTGCTTATACAGTGGTGGAAAACCTTTCCTATTTCTATAGTGTCATCATACCTAAGAAGCAATAAACAAGACTTTTGGAATGAGTACCTATAAAAATACTTTCATTTTCATCACTAATGCCTACAGTAAGACATTTTCCAAAACAAGGCTGATGCACAAAACTTTCTACTGTCAGAAATATACTGAAACGCAAAAACCCTCAGAGAACACATGCTGGAGTACATGGGGGCAGTGTGGAATGAACTTCAAACTGCACCCAAGTTACTCATTCAAGTAGCTTCTATTTCCCAGAATTCCTCAAAATTTTCTTGTTCATAAGGGGAAAAAAACCCCAAGCATTTAAATACAGTTACATTACAGAGATTCAAAGCTATTCAGGCTGTTGGGAGCTTAAAAAGGTTTATAAACACACTGAGATATATTCTGCTTTCTCCACATAAAAGACCAAGATGCTCTCAAGACTTACCAGCTCTTTAAGAACATCAATCAAGACCTCCACATTCCAGGTATGGGCTTGGCTTCCGTCACTCTTATCTTTGCCATCACTCCAAATCCCACTGCCAGGAGCCGAAATAGACTGCAAGTCAAATACACTGAATCAAACACAAGTAAAAAATAAAGCAGTCTCAACACCCACTGGCTGCAGAACTCCCTGCACTAGAAAGGTATAAACAGAAGTTCAGACTAGTAATGACATCAGTTTAACATTTCTGAGAATCTTTCATTCACGGAAGTATTACAGACATTTACAGCAGAACAGTCAGAAGTACGAGTATCAAATAATATAAGCAATTGGTAAATTCCTAGAGGGCAGCATTTTAACTCCTTCTTCTGCTGAAATATAACCTGCAGCACAACAGGCCACTCACTTGTAATGGGATGCCGTCCGTCAATCCTGAATGAGTTCGAGCCATCATCCCCAAAACCCTGGCAACCTGGGCAGCCGTGACTTCCCGAACACCAAACTGCATGATTATGTTGCGACATTCTTCAACACTAAGATGCAACAAAACAGAGAGATCTTACAGAAAAGCAGGTTTCACTGTAGCACAACGTAAGACTCCAGTCAAGTTAGTCAAATGATCCAACATAACAAAATTCCAGGACAATCAAGAAGAAAAATTTGGTAGACAATCTGTGCAATTATTTCCACGAAATACACTCTGCCACGTTTCCAGTTCAAAGCCACGTGTACTGAAGTGGCAGGGATGTCACAGAGATGTTTCACAGACTATGCTCTGTCAAAGCAAAAGCACAGGGTAGGTTTAGCACTCTTCTTGGTTAAAAGCACTTTCACTATTGACCTGTGACACAGAGCTTCAAAGGCTCAAGTTTTCTGCTACCTGAAAGCAAAACAAAGGCCTTGAGAATGCACATTTCAAAATGCTAACATGCACCGTTCAGAGGTAAGCTCTGAATGTTTGCCTTTCAGCCTGATACAAGCCATGGCATCCCTGAGCAGAGGGCACCAGCAAAAACCTCCCAGGAGCCAAGAGAGAAAACAATGAACAGATGCCTGAGTTTCAACTTTAGAACTGAAGGGTTTTTTTACAATTTTTTTTCCATTGTGTGAACACTTCATTACTAGGCCAGGAAGATTTATATAGCATGAGTATATAAACTGTTTTATTAACAGGCATGTGTTAACAAAGGAAATAATTCAGTATCTTCCAACACACAGTGTTTTGACTTCTTGGTTTAAACAGAAACTCATGTTAATACCTCTGAGATTTCATCACCTCCCCAAAGTAATCAATAGTCTTTCTCTTTAAACACAGAATCATTTAATTCTACCTTATGCTTCTTACAAAAAAGCAGGTTAGCTTCATTCTGAGGGCTAAGGCCCCCTTTAAAACCAGATGCACACTTGAAATAAACCTTTAACATATTCAAATTAACTCTTCAATAGACAGATTCTGACTCAAGTCTAGTTTCTCCTTCCACTTTCCTAGTAACCACTCCAATTCACACGTCTATAAACAAGCAGCCCATGTAATGAGGTACTTGTGCGAGGTGCTGCAAGCAAAGATTTTTAGTCCTGCTGACATGACTCCCATAAACCCACACACCTCTACGGACAACAGCATGTTTTACATGGCTCCAGCAAGTCCAGAGCTGCCCCTCTAATGCTTCAGACTGGGGTAGGGAGCAAGAATATGGAATGCTGCTGAGGATGTGGGCAATGTATGCCTACCAAAATACACACAAACCCAGGATGAGTTTAATACAGTTGTATTTTTACCAAAATGAGCCTAAGCAGGCAAAACTTGGTGCAACTGTCAAGATACTCTAGCAATTCACTATGATAATTTGAGTCTACAGCTACAAATAATCTCAACCATTAGCAGTTATTTGATTGGTAGCACACTGATCAAAATCCAGTATAAACAGAAAGTTGCTGCTGGTCTACTCTCCTGAAGTGAGACCATCTTCAGTTCTTCTATAACCTACATCATGTGGACAGTGAGCTAACAGGAGTCTGGCACAAGAGCAAAGTTCCCCCAAAACTCTAGTAGGATTTAGCTGGAATTTATGTCTAACCAGACACTTTCTTTTTCACTTAAAAAAGGGTGATAGGCAAATTCTTATGAAACCTTCACAAGGAATGTGAATCCTTTTATGTAGCACTTCTTCCCACAGACATGTAAAACACATTAGAAGAAAACAAAATACAACAGGAATCCAAATAAATGACCTCATAATACTTGATAAGATTCTTGTTATTTCAGTAATTAAAGTGTTCTTTACCCTTTGCCTCAAGAAACAAGAAAGAAAACCACCATCACCCAAAATTACATGCTTGAAAATTACATTTCCTACAAACCTTGCACAAAAACCATAGCCAACTTCTTGCATGAAATCTGCCAGAGAACTCTCCATCATGGTTTTGGCTATCCCTCCAGAATCAGGCAGGATCCTGTCCATTAGAATGTCCCGTTTTTCAGGGTATAGAAGTGGTGCAAGCACCACAGGGCAACGCTCCTGGGGAAAATCTAAAGGCAAGAGTAACAAAAAAATGTCACAACACTCAGAACACCAGTTGCATGTTGAAAGACTACTCAAAATTATTCCACTGCTGTGCTAGAGTTGGCCTGCTGCTGCAGAAATCAAGAGGGCACTGATGCAGCATCCCTCCATCCCATTCTCAGTTCTCTACTGGCACTAAGATATTCCTAGAGAAAAAGAATGCAGACTAGAATAGGTTCATGCAGGTTCACTGCAGCTCTGCAGCTGCCCAAAAGGCCAGCAGCTGTGCTGGTGTAAGTTTAGAACTAGACTGTCACTAACAGCGGTCATCCAAAAAAAGCACAGAGCAGGAAACAATACAGCAGTCCAGCAAAAGCTGCTCCTCCAACTCAGGAAATATTAGGAAACAAAGGATCTGCTACTGAGTCTAAGAAATATAGCAAAGGTAAGCCAGGCACTTAGGCGTGGAAAGAGTAAATACTCCTCCTTTCCTTCCTGGGAGGCAAAGTTTAACAGAGACGAGCAACAGAGGATCAGATCTGTGGATGAGAGTTCTGCTCACAGTGGAGAGCGGCAAAGACAACTTGTGGGTGGGCCTTCCTGAGACAGCACCGTCTTTAAGATGACACATAACATCTCCATACCCTCCAGGGCCATTCAGAGAAGAGTTCCCAATTTCCCACAGCAAAGTGTCAGGAATTACACAAGCTAATATGCTAATCTTCATTAAAATAAGTATGAACTAAGAAGTTACATTTAAACAATTACATTTAAACCCTTTTGTATAAAGGGTAGCTTCCTCTAGGTCTGTGCAGAACCAAGGAGCGGGTCAAGTTAAATTCAATTATCATCTTGAGTCCAAATCCTCCCTAGTGTGATAAGTTTACAGCAAACACTGGTTTGGAAAGGAACAGACTAAGATGGTAGCTTTCAGGAAATGAACCAGAGTTTAACTCAGAAGCACCTCCCTCACTGTGCTCCTGTTTCATCATGGATCTGCATCTAACATAATAAAACAGTGCTTAAAATGCAGCTGTTTGAAATGGCAATGTTCCTTACTCTGTAAGGGGGTTTTCAACTACAGTGCACTGATCTGCTTTAGTTAAATCCACAAATACCCTCCCATACAAGCAAATACAGACTTGAATATCCCTTACTCAATGTTTATTTATCACAACTTTTCAAAAACATTAATGTTTACTGAAAGCAAAACAGTACATTAGGACCCAACACTAGAACAGTGGTACTTTACCATCAGTTTAGAACTATGAAAATTTATCGAGTTCTAAGTCAGCGAGCTCCCAACCACTTCCGCACTCTGCACTGACAGCAAGTCATGAAAATCAATCTCAGTATCTGCATCTGGTCAGGCTTCCTGAACAGCACCACTTACCTCTACGTAATGTTTTGAGAAAAGCGTCAATCTGCTCCTGTCCTACCCCAAAGGCTCCCTTCTGCCCAAAGAGGAGATGGGAGAGGAGAAGGTGCAGGACCTCTATTGCAATATCTTGGAAGCCACCTTCTTGATTTCCACTGACGTCCGCGTCAATGTAAGAGCGCAAAAGATCCGGGAGTTTCTGTTTGATAAACTGGGCAGCTTTTGGAAACAGAAGAGGTTAGAGTCAAAACCTGGGATTCTGTTTTAATATGAGATTCATTTAGCTAGGTACCATTCTCTTAATTTGATTTTGTTTACCAGAAGCCACAACAGTTCAGATTTAAACAGAAATCTCATACCTGAGAACTCAAATATTAATGGACAACTTCAAGTTAAGGTATCACAATACCCCGATTTGATTCATTATCAAGCAAGTAATTCATGAAACAGTCCTTCAACTTCATATAAGATGACTGTGTTATCTATTGCCCCTCCCAAAGGCACCACTAACTGCAAGGTCAGGTCAGGCAGGCACCCATCTACCCATCTGGAAAGCCCATTGCTGAAAAAGGCTGTCTCTGCTGCTGTACTTCAGAAAACTTACCAAAACCTCGCAGATCTGAGCTGAAAGAGTTCAGTAAAGCCAGACCAAAAATTACCTACAAACAAAACCAAACATCATAGTAAGGGGATCTCATCCTAAGTTAAAAAGAAAAAAAAACAAATTAAAATATTTTTGAAATAATTGTTACCTACCTCTTGAACTTTACTTAATTTGATGACTTTACTCAATTGGGCAAATAAATGAGGTGAAGGCTTTAGACTCTGAAACAGGTAAGAAGAGTAACATGAAAGCTGTTTTGGGATTAGTCTCATTTGCAATGTGTCAGACTATCTAGAGTCTATTTGCAAGCTTGGAATATTAGTTACTATTCTCTGCAGGGTTAACACAAAGCTTCTATGGCTAAAGAACTTTCCAACTACTTTTGGATACATGTAATCTAAAAGCTGCTTTCATATATGCCACTATTAAACCACTATCATGGCTTTCATATTGAAAGAAACAGGAGCACTGATGATTTATTTTGGTTCTGGTGCAACAAACAAGCCATAAAGTACGAACATTAGATAAAGTACTAAAATTAGGCTCGCAGTCATTCTGAGAGATTGACTAACTTGCTTACTTTAACAAAAAAAAACCCCACACCAACCAGGCAAGCTCAGTTTTTGAAGATTTACTACAACAATGGAACACAAGAGAAAACCAGCTGGTTTCCTAGAGACCAATTCAGTGCAGTTTCTGACACTGGGGTCCCCTTCAAGAAGCATACAAACCTTCTGATAGTGCAAGGGATTGTCAATGGCGTACGACAGCGTCGAGATAAAGTTTGGTTTCGTAATCAGCGACGCACACTCCTGGATCAGAAATTGAGTCTGAAAAGAACAAGATAACTTGAAGACTCACAGTTTCATAACAGCATAATAAAAATAAACTACTGTCCACTGTGTACAGAAAAACTAAAAGATAAAGTACTTATGTAAGTGCCCAAATTCTCACTAACATCAACTAGCTTCTTTTCATTCAAGCTTTCTTCAGGTTTGCTTTGCTTTTAAGACTGACAAAGGGATGAAACATTCTCCATCATACTTGCAATGTTTTGCTTTCTGTAAACATCCTCACACATTGCAACAGACAACCCAAGAGTATTTGATTCACGGTTATGAGCTAAAAGGTCTGCGGCAAAATTGCTTAAGGATGAAAACACTCCTGCCAATAGACATAGCACCACAAGTGTCAGTTAGTGGATTTGGACAAACTCTTAAAATACACAGAAAGGCTTTTAAACTACAGCACTGCGTGTGGTAAAAAGTGCATTTGTACTGATGCGACTTGGTTTTTTCCAGATCAAGAGATTGCAAGTCAGATATCAACAATGTATTTTCTGACTTGAGGACTGGCAAAAAGTTCTTACAGTTGAAAGGCCATATAACCAGCAAAGAAGTTCATTTGAAGCTACTGCTTCTAATCTGCCTTTGCGCTTGACCTGGATCAAATCCCACTGCAGATTTTTAACAATCAAAACTAATAAACAGATGCGTTGGTGTAAATCGTACCTGATGAAAATCTTTGCCACTGCTTTTACCATCGCCACTGAAATCCACGTGCGAGAATAGACAGCGTAGTAAATGCCTATCTGCCTCGGGACCGTGCCTATTCACAATCTGGAAAAAAGTATCAAAACACCAGCTTAGTAGCAAACAGTCATTACAGAGCAAGATCTAGGTCTAGTACCATGGATACAGCAGTACTTCTAGTAGTTAAATCTACAGTTTCAACACAACTGCTAAAAATGTTCCTTTTAATCAGTATCCTAAAAACCACGCCATCAATCCCATTTACAAATAAACGTATAAACAAAGAGAATCTAGACACAAGTCACTGACACAGAAGCCATGCACTTCAGGGTGGTATTCTTAAAAAGCTAAGTAAAAAGGGGTTTTCAAGTCACCCTAAGGATTCTGCCACCAAAGCAGCCCCAACTCCACACAGTAACATGGCTTCATTTTTCCCCATTTTCCCCCACAGCTCCAGCGCCTAACTTTGCAAGAACACAACCATGGGACAGCACCTGTGCAATGAATGTATAGCAAGAATTTCTCCAAAAGACAAGCCATCATAAGGCATCTTCACTGATCTTGCAGGCAGCTTCTGCACTGTCTCCTGGCCACAACTGACCTGACTGCTATTGCTCCACAGTCTTTTAAGACATAAGGGAATATTATACAGGAAGTTTTTTCTGACATCTGGCAACACTTTCCCCACTGTTTCCCCTTTTCTAGTTGCAGGAGACACACAAATGTACTAGCACAAACCTGCAGCTTTGCCTCTGGTCTGACTGCCTCCACCTAGCCCACTGCTTCACCCGTCATGAATATCCTTGTTTGCCAGTAGTTTCTTTGTGCAAAGAGACAAAGAGGGCTGCTTTAGGCTCTGTCTGCTCGGGCTCTGATGTTTGACTGTTTTCATCTCCGTTTTTCCACTGTTATCTGACACTATGCCTCCCTTTCCCTCAGAACGTGCTTATTCCAGTGGCTGCCAAGTTTTGTTCTGCTGGAAAGAAACTTCCAAGTCAGATCTAGTTCTGCTTCTTGACCAGAGGCTATAATATACATGCCTGTGGTATGTCAGTCCAGAGTAAACAGCCCAGCTGTGGTGACAGCTCTGGCTTTGAAAGCAGCCATACCCCAGGACCAGGAAGATGCTCAGATTGGTGCAAAAGGCAGCAAACCTGAATTGACAGCAAATTCTACTACCTAGCTCAGGCTTCAGGAAACAGGCAGCTTATTTATGCAACCCAAATCAAATACAAAGATTTGGATGTGGTAACAAGAGTGACATAAAGCTGGATCAATTTCCTAAGGAACTGCTAGGTGCTGTGACCAAGATGAATTCATCAAAGTAAAGAAATGCCAAAGGAAACCGTACATACTAAAGCCATCCACACAACTTTTCTGCATCAGTAGTAGATTGCTTCCTTGCACTGAGGTATCTTCCAAAGCACAATGATTTGAAAACTTTACATATGGGAAAGAAGGGAAGAGAAGGCTAAAAGTGCAGCGTATCATCTTTCAAATCTAACTACATTCACAAAAAAACTCTTCCAGGAAACAAGGAATAAGAATTGCTAGTTTTCCTGAAGAAAGAGCTGAAAAAAAACCCTTTTTATTGGAAGCCTTGATACACATTTATGTGACAGTGTATCCAGCCATAAAATAAGATCAAAAGACTATTTTTTTACTGCAAGGGTGACCAAGCACTGACAGAGGCTGCCCAGAAAGGTTGGAGTCTTTATCCATGCTGGTACTCAAAAGCTGCCCAGACATGATCCTGGGCAACCCACTCTAAGTGACTGCTTGAGCAGGAGGTTGGACCAGATGACCTCCACAGCTCCCTTCCAACATCAACCAGTCCATGATTTAGGATAAAGCTTGAGCCACATGTATTTGGATTTATCAGGCAACATGTTTGGGCAAATACAGGATTAGAGAAAAAATAACTGTTTTTCTAGATTCAAAAGGTTTTGCTTTCCTAGTTAAACTCTTCTACAAAGCCTGTTACCCCTCTCCAACCAGGCTCTCCTTACCACTTTAGGAAAAGGAGACCACAAAAACTCATTTCAGAAGAAGCCATGGTTTAGAATTTGTGTCTGACAAATGCATAAAATATTTGGGAGATTTTAAAACATATATTCTATTGTTTTAATCATTAGCTGTGTTAAATGACTACTGATAGCACATTTAAATAGAAATTAGTTCCTCAAGCTTTGCCACTGTTACACTCAAGTGATGTATCTAAATATAAGTGTCATTTTGTCCGTTGTGACAAGAACAACTCCAAGTATGAATTCCCACAACTCTGCATGCTTAGATGGAAACTTCGTAAAATTGAGTGAATCATGCCAAAAATTTACCCCAAGCATGAGACAGCGTACACCATGAGACAGTTACAGCATGCACATATGTTCTCTTCAACTAAGGAAACACTGTACTAGCAACCACAAAAGTAAAGCAATACCAGGAAAATATATATTAAAAAAAAAAAGATGACAATGGATTAAGATTTTAGGAATTTAGTATTGAAATTCTACATCTGTTTTATAACCATACACAAACCAGCCATTTCCACACATCATGTGCCAGTCTCCCATCACACTGAGGCTAAGAGGCCTGGCTGAAGGATAAGGAACAATCTGTCCCTGCTTCAGAGAGCTATGCTCCAACTGAATGGCATATCAACCATATCTTCTCCCAAATCAACTCACGCTTCAGTCACACCTTGCTGCAAAAACCATCTGTTGAAACTAACAGTGATCAAAAGGACAGCGTGATCCCAAATGAGCCCCTGGAGTACTGAACTTGCAAAAACACGGGAAAGTTACAAAGTTACAAGAGACCTATTCCATCTTACATTTAAAGCAGCCAATACTGCTGAAATCACTCTCCTCTCACCTCAAGATAAGCAATGAATGCGCTTTTAATGACATCAAATGTTACAGAAACTCACTGCTTAAGCCCTCTGGCCTTCTAATCTGACTCAAATCGCTGCACGATTGCACTGCTGCAGGAAAAAAACCCAACATTAAGTGGCCCAGCTGTCTGCTGGGAACTGAACTAAACCAGTTTCTAAAACTAGCTCAGTAGCATTCACTTCCTCCTAAGCACTCCGCTGCAGATAATGCTTTTCAGTCCATCCTGCAAGTCAGAGCTATTTTTAAAAAGGTCAGTTAAACCAGAATTCTTGCCCAGATCACAGATATTTGGGTCTCAACATGCAGTTACTCTGCCTGCCTTTTGAAAACTCAGGGCCAAGACAGTCAGCTTGGCTTCACCATCAAGCCATGAGTCACTGAATAAAAAGAAGAAAAAAACTTCCATCAAGGGAGGAGAGAGCATTCAGAGGTAAATTACAACATACTCATGCTTTCAGTGCAACAACTCTGAACACTGAATGTATACGTTTTCCTTCCGTTCCCAATCAGTGCTCTACTGAAAGTCCAAGAGTGGAAAGATTTAACCTGGAGGAGGAGTTAGGAAAGCTTTTCATATCACCCTTCAGGAGCAGCAGTTAATCCTGATATTCAACTACAAAGTTAAGACTGATCTCAGCTCTGAGCTGTACTCCATGACTTGGCAGATGAACCAGCAGGACTATCAGACACACCCTGCAATTCCATCAACACCACAGAAAACAGCAAACAGTAACACACACAAGAGCAGCACAGAGTACAAACTCAAACGAGATGAGAAACTCCAGTTCTCTTTCCAGAATTTATTTTGTAGCACTGTATCACTTTACTTACATGCTGTATTTCCTGCTGGCTGGCTCGGTAGTTTTTCTTGGTTAAATTGTCCACCAGGTAGCTGATTTGAGACAAGGCCAGCGAGAGCGAGTCAAGATTCATTGCTGGTTGGGGCGGAAGCAGGCGGCCGAGCCCGGCGCAAAATCACCATTATTCCCCTTTAGTCACCTCAGAGACAGGTCAATTTTTTTTCCCCCAATGAGCCTGTATCTGTTTCTGTGTTACTTGCTTCAGCTCTTCTTTCTCAGTTGTCTTAGTCTGTTCTGAAACATGGCACCTGGAAAACAGTGTTGAATTAGATTTAAGTTTTGTAGCAGTGTCACATAACTATGTTCACAAGGAAAATAAAGTACTATTAAGTTTTCACAACACAAGCTCAGTTGTTTTTACGCTACCTGACCACTTTTATTTGTTTCTGCATTTTGCAGTCTGAAAGAGCCAGCAAACAGCTCAGTCAGAAGAACGACTTTCAGCACCATAAGAAAATGAGGCGAATAATGAATTAGACACCACACAGCAACAATCAGAGGTCAGGATCACTCAAAGCATCGACCACAAATTAATAAAAAAAATGCGCTTTTACCATCTCTGCTATATTTTGCCTCAGTACATCCAAGCAGTATTGCCTCAACCCTGCACACCAAAACAAGCAATCGTGAATGAGCAACACACAAAGAACTGCAATAAACTAACCCTAACATTTGGCTTATACTGAAACAGCTTTCCAGTGAGCTACAACAGCAGAGCTTGACAGCTTAATAAATTTCTATGACAACACAAAACTTGGCACTTGACATCTCATCTGTTAAATTACAGATTGCCAGTGTGACAAAATTGCATCCCAAAGCAAGTCCTGCATATCCAACAGTGTGAGGAGTCTCGAAGGAAGCCCATAGCTGCTCTCCGAAGCAGCACTGTGCATTATCAGAGGCAGAATCAAGCTGGAGAGTCACTGCTTGGAAGCTCACAAAACACAAAGGTCACCGGGCTTCATGCCAAGAGTCCGAAAATCCCTTTTTCAGAATAAAAACTGTTGCTTTGCTGTCTTGGCTCCATGGTGAAAACCACCAGTACACGATTTCTGCCTCATCATAGAGATGGATGGCTCGGGTGATGTGTTCGCCTGGCACGCGGAACTGAGGGCAAACCAGTTCAGGGAGCGTTCCTGCAGCAGCACAGCTCAGTATGTTGGGCCTCCTTCTGCCAGGACCCAACAGCAGCAGCACACAGGAAGCTGAACAGGCTGTGCTGGGTACAATTAGAACTCTTCTTCCCATCTCTCTTTATACAAAGGTTTTCACTTGCTTACACTTGGAAGTATACCTTATTTAACATCTGCCTACACTTCAAAACATCAGGAGCAACAAATCCTATCAGAGGCAATGAAGACCACTGTGCCCTTTGAAAAAGTTTATTATATTACATAAATATACGGGTAAATTATTTGTAAGAAAAGTAAAATCAACTGACTTCCAGACTTTCCTTATGCCATAGAAAACCCTGACTACTCAATGAAGGTATGCAAGATCCTTCTTATGCAACAAAACCTACATCTCACGAAGAACAAATTTTCAAGCAGTAATACTGAAAGCATTCTTCAATGACAAGGCAGTTGATCTCTGAAAGAATTTCAGGGCATGTCTAAAACTGCAGTGAGAAGAATGACACAAAACTTCCATTTCTTTTTAGTACATCTGACAAGCTAGAATTCATTACTTTTATATATAAAGGTTTAAAAGGCCACTGACTGTGGAACATCTTTGTAGAAGGGAGAACTGGCACAAAAGTTTAAAAAGATTTCTCAGTAGTACAGTACCTTTTTTTTTTTTAAATAACCTTTAAATTCCTCTTTTGGAATAGCCTAAAAAATGTCACTGGGTTTGGCAAGTACACGCTTTCCAAGACAATCTTACCGGCAAGGTTTAACATACATGACCAATATAAAGCTTCTGAAAAGCATTTGTTAAAAATCAAGCGCACAGACCTTGGCACAGTACTTGGCACTTACTAAAACCAGCAGTCAGCAAGGGGAATTCAGTCCCATCAGAGCACCAGATTACAGCAACCAGCCTGGAGAACTCACAGGCTGTTTGAACTGCCTACAGGACATAACCCAAAACCTCAACTTGACCATTTTTTAAGGCAGTAACAGAATTTCAGAGTTTGCCTTTCAGGCCCCTAGGAAGCAAAACCACATTTCTCTGGGCATTTTTCCTCATACCAATACAAACAGCACAGCAATCACACCTACTCCATCCACCTAAAAACCAGGGCTTTTAGTACTGAAATTCTCAAGCCGGGCTCAAGCCTCCCTGCTGCCATACAACACACACCCTGCAGAGCACGGACACTGACCGTCCCACCCTCCTATTAGCATCTCTGTTGTTTCCCGAAAAAGCAGGGAATGCTTTGATTGCAGGGAAGCAGAACAAGCTTTGCCACTTTCCAACTGCAAAATCTGGCAGTGCCACTGGACAATCCAAGCTGGAGGCAAAATGGGATTTTCCCTTTCAAGGAAGCCTCTTAAGGAAGAGCCCGAGCAAACATGCAGACTCAAGGACAGAACACAACAGCTGAGGAAACAGCTTCCTACTTATGTTCTAAACATATGGTTTGCACCGTGTGTATCCTGACACACAGCAAACCCTGACAGCTCCCACAGACACAACATTAACAGCACTTCAGAGGTTCAAACGGTGCAGCCTAACTTAGGAGAGTACAGAGTAACCAAGGGAGCCTTGCCTGCAAAGCAGAACTACACAGGTACCTCTCTGGTCATTCAGTGGAAGGCTAAAATTCAATTACTACAGCACTGATTAAGGAAGCTATGAATGCTATGTGAAGCAGACTTTATTTTTAGATCCATATATCCTTAGTGGGAATGAATCTCCCTACACTGGCCTCAACAATTCAAGAAGCTTTCAGTCCACGGGACAAATCTGCCAGGTTCAGACAAGTCAGGCCTCAGCTACAAGGAGTTTATAAAAATAATTTAGATTAACTGTCAAAATTAGCTACTTTCAGATCCTGTGATACAGTAATGGACTAAGATACCTGGCACGGGATTCAGGAGCTCTTACAATATTGCTATTTTATATTGTGCAATACAACCCATTTTAAAGACGTAAAAAATATTTACCAAATTCTACAGCACTACACACCCTGAACACTTCCTAAGGAAAACAACAGCCCATCAGCAAAAAACACTTGGCATCTATTTCAGGAGACTTTTTTCAAGAGCAGAGTTCTGTTGGATTAAAACATAAATGCAATAAAATTTCAGGCAAGAATCCAAAAATCACAAAATAGAGAGGGCCAATATGAAACCACCCATCAGGTGTGACAAAGACACTCCCTACTAACCAAAAATCACTAGTAGTAACTAAGCCTTGATGCTGAAGTTCACAAACCTGAAGTCTTCCACAAATTCAGAAACAGCCTCACAAAGAAAGTAATTTCAAAATTACTTTAAGCTACCTTTGGATCTTTTTTTCAGAATTAACTATTCCCACTGGATTTCAAAAGCTGTATGATTTTAGGGCACATGTGCTGCATGTGGAGAATAAAACAGCAATACGTTTGCTGGTTAGGTTCTTAACTCCTGTCAAAAAACATCACATAAAACATACTAAAGGGACCACTACTAAACCTGCTCTTCAGAACAGTCCTTTACCCTCTTTTCAAACCCATGAACAAACAGAACACTTCGAAGAGCAGCACACCTCTCTGAAGGCCCACACTGAGAGCAATCTAAGGGAGGAAGGTGGTTTTGAATCATACTGTACTTGGTATTTCAGGATGTCTACCACTTTGAAATCTACTGAGGAAAAAATCCCTGGAGTGGAAGTCACATTAACAGTAAAATAAACTCCCAATTCATTCGACCAGTTCAAATTCAGGTGTTTACAAACAGAAAAGCCACCTGAACATTCCATATACTGGAAAGCTGCACTCAATTCCAGTAAACTGGAAGTCATGAAGATGATTAGACAGTAACTTTAGTTTAGAATGTGGCTGAACTAAGCACCTATGTTGTTCCTATACACTCAGGCCAGTGAAGTTTCAGTTTGGAACCTACCTCAAATACATGAGACATGCATCAAACATGACACGGCTGCTTCAGGCATTTTCACATCTCAACCTGGACTGTTTAAAAACAACAAACCCCAAGAAACTCTCACCTCCCAATTCTTCAGACAAGCACTGCAGAATAAAGTTTCTGCCGGAGGGAAGAAAAGGAGGGACCTGTTCTTAAAGCCTTCATGCTTTTTACATTCCAAAAAGTGTTTTAAAACAGCTAAATGCTATTTCAAAAGTCAAAGGAAAACTGCAGTATTTATACATCAGGGATGTTTACGGAACAAAAGAGAAATCCGGCTAAAAAAGTGATGGCCTCAACCATGATTCTCAGTGATAACAATTCCCAACATGATTTAGTTATGTCCCATCACGGGGACACAAAACATTACTGTCCTCTATACCTAAGTTATGTTTGCACAGTTTCTCTTCCACTTACTCAGCTGAACACCAAGAGTGGCCATTTCAGCACAAATTCAAAACCTAGGAACACTATATAGGATAAACAGGATAGGTATTTCTCCAAAGAGACACAGGTAGACAGCAAACTGGCTGTGAGTTTGATTTGGAGACACCAGGCCAACAGCATCAACAGTTAAGAGTGAATTTAAAAGCAAAAGGGCTGAAAGAATCAAAATAACAAACGTGGAAAGGACAAACCAGTATATTACCAACTAAGTTTGCTTCCTGCTTATAAGATAATCACCCCACCTAGCTTCACCCTGCCTATAAGTTTAGCCACTGCCAAAGTAGTTACCTTAGAAACAGGAAACACTTCAGTTGGGTACACTAAGAATGACTTGTCAGAGTCACACCTGTTTTGTTACCTGCTTAAAAAAAAGTTCCTGAGACCAGCTGCCATGGTTCCTTGCAACAAGTGGGACTCAGAAACAATCTGAGTACATGATGTACCAACGGACTAGTGTTGTATTTTCAGTATTATCTCACTTCTGTTGTAAACACAGTCCAAACTGATTGTGGCTTGTTGAAATTAAACTATGAGTATTCACTGGCCTTCTTGTATAAGGAGTAAACTGTACTAATCCAAGTTAGAAAACTATTGCAAAGGAGCTGTTGTACCGATACAGCATCTGTCGAAGCGCCCAACTGTTGCTATTTCTAGTTTAGAATTATCCATTTTACTGGGCAGCATATTCGTAACTGGAGGACAGCACTGAGAAGGATTTCTCCGATGTGGTCTGCAAGAAGGTTATGTCACCGGATTATTTACTGCAGCTCACTTTTTCCGTCTTTTCTGTAGGCAAGTCACAACAACAGCGATCCCCTACGGAGGCCACCGAGCCCGGCCGGGGCAGGCCCGGGCCGGAGTCCTCAAAGCTCCACCTGTCACTACCAGCGTTACACAAGCGAAGGGGGAGAAATGAGCACAGTTCAAGAGCTGGCGGTTTCCCCGCCACCTCGCGACGCTGCCGCCGCCACCTGCCCCTGCCACCGAACCGTGAACACTCGCGGCTCCCACTCCGGACCCTGCGGAGTTTCCCCTGTCGCTCAACGACGGCCGCAGGACCGAGGAGCGCGGGGGGAGAGGGCCGCGGGTCCCGCCGCTGCCTTTCGCACACCCCGGAGGACGGCCCGGCCGGGCGGGTGCCTCAGCCGGTCCCGCAGCCCCCCAGCGCAAGCCGGCCCGGCCCCGCTGCCTCCGACCCCGTCCCCACCGCGACTTCCTCCGCCCCGGAGCCCGCAGTGTCCCCACAGCCGCCCAGAGCCCCCCTCGGGACCGGGCGGGCGCCGCTCCCACCTCGGCGGTGTCGTGAGGGCCGGGCTGGGGCCGCTCGCGCGCTTCTCTCGCGCCGCCGCCGTTCCGATACAAAATGGCGGATGGGGTCGCGCGCTCGCGCCGCGGCCTTTCCCCTCCCCCGTCCTCTCGCGGGGGGGGACGCGGGGGGAGCGGAGGGGCGGGATGCGCGCGGAGCTGCCGCGCCCCCGCGGAGGGGGCTTCGCCCAATCAGAGCGCGGGGCCGCGTGAGAGCTGGCCAATCAGCGCCGTGCGACCTCGGGGGAGGGCATCCTGCCGCTCTCCGCGCGGAGCCACAGCCGCGCGCCATTGNCTCCTCCCCGAGTGGTGCGGCCCGCCCCGTTCCCCCTCGCCTCGCTGTTTCCTCCCCCCCGATGGTGGTACAACCCAGGAACGGTTTTTCCCCCCCTGCGTAGTGCCGTGGTATGGGCCCATGAATTGGCGTCTCCTCCCCCGCGTTGCCTTGGTACGGCCCAGGCACTGCTCCCCCACAACATGGCGGCCGTGGGTCCCTCAGAGCCCCCGGCCCGGGTCTCGCGCGCTCCAGGGGCGGTTTTTCCTCTCTGAGGAAATCGTCGCTCCATTTGCACGCTCCCGGATGGCCGGCCTCAGTCCCAGAGAGGAAACTCCCTTCAGCCCCTTCCCGCCTGTCTCAGCCACACCACAAACACCTGCCGGCTCCGGGGGGAGACACTGGGGTGCCACACCAGGACCAGGGCCCACAGAGCCTCCTCTGGCATGCCCCGGCCCTGGGCGCGAAGATACCCCGGAGGATGAGGGCCTGAGGCAGGCGGTGAGACTTCCCAGCTCCACACCATCCATTCCAAAGCTCGGAGAGCTGGAATGGCATTTCAGGATATGGCTTCATGCCTGTATCCCACCCGGGAGCATCTCCCACAGAAACCACGTCGTGTTGGCCTGACACACACATCACAATGTCACTTTTATTGAGTCGAGTTCCCTCCACTTTCTGCATGTACAAAATACATGTTAAAAGGCCAGTGTTTGTAAACAGGGGAGCAGTAAGGCAAACAGGAACAGCCACAGCACCTCCAGACCTGCCCTGCCCTCAGGCACACGGACACTGTGGCGGCACCAAGGGAGCCCAGGTGTTCTCCAGGTGACAACCGAAGATTGGGACACTGTGTCCTCCTCCACTTTGGCCAAGGGACCTCCTCATGCCTAGCACACCTTCAGGAAAGCCAGGGCCACAAGAGCCACCAGGTACCAAACCTTTTTATCTTGGTGGGCACTGGAGGCATTTTGGCATTGGCATGGCTGAGCATCTCTGCTGGGCTCCAGGGGAGGTGGCTCTGTGCTCCCTGCATCCAGGACAACTGGACATTTTCTTATGCCAAAGGGTCCCCTGAGCCCCAGGTCCTGCTCACAGGCAGGAGCCTGGCAAAGGGGCTCAGGACACAGCCAGTGCCATACAAGTGGGGGTTTGGTGGAGCCTGGTTTTGTCAAAAGATGAGGGCACAGATGCTGAAAATCCCTTGGGAGAGGCAGGAGGGATCTGTACCTTCACAGCAACCCTCAAACATTCCTGCTGTGCTTGGGGCTTTTCTTCCTCCTTCTCCATCTGTGTCCCCCTGTCCCGAGCAGCAATGGGGAGGGCCCCATTTACACGCAGTGTTTATAAGGAAAGACCAAATGTTTCCACATGGGGAAGCACCCACATGCTGTCGCCCCTCCTGCAGCCTCTGGTTGCAGAGGGAAAGAGCCACCTTGAGAAGTACAGGAGCACAAGCCATGGTTCTCCTTCCCACCACAACAGCCTGTGCTGCTTCCAGGAAATGCAGGAGATGCAGGGCCAGGTTTGGACAAATCTGGGCTGAACCCTTGTCACAGATGCATCAACAGGTACACCTGAATTCCTCCCTCCCCAAGGGTTTTAGAAGCCAAACAAGATAAAAAGGAACTCAAAGATAGAACAAGAGAATTTTGCTATTGAGGTTTAACGCCCCCCAACCAAATCTGCAGCTGGGGGAACTGCTAAACCCAGCAAAAGCAGGAATGAAACTATCATCCAAACAGGGAACAGAGGGACAGCCCAGAGCAACACCAGCCACAGACAGTGTAAATGACCAAGGGCACAATATAAAACAAATTAATACTGACTGCTTTATCTCAAAAGCACCCCTTAAAACCTGGCCCAGTCCCATTCCCTGGACACCTGGAAGAATGGGATTATAAATCTGGAGAAGAGCTTTGCTCTCTTGTAGTGTCTTCAGTAGGTCAATGCAGTCATAGCTTCTCTACTGAGTGAACAACCCCTGGCAGGGAAAACATTGCATTGGCATGTCCCTACCCCAGGGTCATTCTGATCCTCAAAAAAAACCAACCCAAACAGGCTGAAGGCAACCCTTTGTAACACAAAGTGCAGCCCAGGCAGAGTGAGATGTGACAGCAGGGGCAGGAGACCATCAGGAAACCCGAGTTCAAACCAAATACTGACACAGAAGAGGACTATGGGGGTGTCTCCCTGTCTGATAAACATGATTACTATTCCCTTTATGCAGAACACTGCTTCTCTCTCCAAAGTTGGGAGAAGAAGGAGTTTTAGCTGTGGAGAGGAGCTCCACCAGCACAGGGGTACACAGATGAGAGCTTTGCAAACCCCAGCTGCTTCCAGGAGGTGATGTCTCAGGGAGTGATGTCTGCCCCGAGGGGCCGAAAGGGCTTGTCCTGGATGACAGGTCCCTGTGTAGTGTTGCTCTGGCTTCACCAGGGAGCCAGAGCTGAGAGAAGCCTGACTGCCTGGTGCCTTAAGACAATGAGATACAAACCACCACAGGGCTTGTTCAGCTAAGCCCCAAGTCACAACAGTTCTCTTGGATCTTCCCAACACACCAACATGTTTTCTTCCCACTTCCCTTTGGTCCTAGGGGAAATCTCCATCCCCTCAGCAGCAGCAGTGCAGTCCAGCCTGGAGGAGTCAGGCTGTAAGATCCACAAAGATGGCATTGGCAGTGGTCTGTCCAAAGATGAAGGCTCCGAGGGTGACCATGAACACCCCATAGCTGACCTGGGCCCACCAGCTGTGGATGCAGGAGGACAGGGCACATTTAGAAGGGTCCTTCACCCCAATATCCACAGGGGAAGCGGGGAGAGGGGAGGCACATTTCAGTTACCTGATTGCCTTGGTTTCTTGGATCTCAGAGAGCTTGGCTTGAATCAGGCAGAGCCCTGAAAGGCAGGGAAGGAAAATTAGAACCAGATGAGGACTGTCCCCTGGGGACTGAACAGACACTCCACAAAACAGGGAGCTGCACTCCCTGTTACAGAGCACCAAGTCCAGCCAAAATAGTTGGGCTGCTGACTGGCCTCACACCACATTTTTGTCCTCCTCTAAAAATCTCCTGGTTCCTGGGTTTCCATCCTGCCCCTCCCTCTTCGAGACACATGGCCATGAGACCTTCGTCAGCCCCTGAGCATCCCAGGATACCCTACCTGGGAAGACAAAGATGAAGCAGGCAGCCAAGCCCCCAATGACAGAGATGACTTTGCCAATGTCAGGGATGAAAAGAGCCAGGAGAAGTGTCAGGAGGAACCAGCTGATGGTCTGAAGCAGGCGTCTCCTCCGCTCCCGAACCACGTCCTCCTCCACTGTTACCCCAGTGTAGCGGAGCCAGAGACCCTCCAAGACAGCCCTGTGGACACAGACCCAGGACAGAGGGGTTTCCTCGTGCTGCTCCTCCTTCCCACACCAGCCCCATCCTTCTCCCAGCGCTCACCGGCCACAGAAGTGTAGGATGGGGTAGGACGTCAGCACACAGAGGATGATGAAAGCCCGGGCAAGGGCAACAGGGATGTCATTGGAGGGGTAGGACATCAAGACATCCTGCTCCACGCCAGCTCCAAAGGTTAGGAAGCCACAGACACCTGCCAGGAAGGGAGTAGTCAGCAGGGGACAGGGACAAGTCTCCTGAACATCTCTTAGAAGGACCAGACTTAGACAGATATGGCACAGGGCACATTGCAGAGGTATTCAATGGACTCTCCTCCCTTCTCTCTCTGACCCTTGCTGACCAGAGGGTCCCTGCCCTCCTGAAGCTCACAGCCAGTCCAAGGACTGTGCCACACTCACACGGTGTCCCCTCACTTACCAGTGCCTGTGTAGACAAAGAGAGCAATCACCATGGCTGCTGTCACCACTGCCCCCCAGGTCTTCACCTCCGGCTGCTTCATGCTGTTAAAGACGGGCACGCTGCTCACATGGCACTGCCAGGACACAGAGAGAGTGGGGATACACGATGGGCTGAACCACATGAGATCCTACTCGTGATATTCCGCATTTGTTGTGCTACTGTGATCCCCCCAGGTTTGTCACTGGAGAAGAAAAGGGGGGTGCATAGGCTACCATGTACTTCCTAGCTGGGGTAAAATGGACCCGTCTCCATCCAGAGGTGGTGAGATGTTAAAAAAAGCAGTGCAGTGAGCACACAGGCAGGGTTTTAGCCAATCACTCAGGCAGGGTTTTAGTCTGCCACTCAAGCAACCACAGGATGAAAGGGGAGTGCCAAACTCATGGCCTTACCTGGAACCCAAAGCAGATGGTGGGCATGGCATTGAAGACAGCTGTCCAGGTGGAGGGGCTGGCAGGAGAGAAACACCCACCAGTCAGACCAGAACCCCTGTGCCTCCCATCCAGTGCCCCAGGGGAGGATGAGCTGGGAGTGCTCAGTGTCTTTGCTGTTACTGCATCCCCCCACCCAGGATGATGCCATTGCATGGAACGAGGTTTTCCTGGGACCTGGTACTCCCTGAATACCAGGACTTTTCACTGAGACAGAAACAGCCAAACCTGAGCATACAAAGTAAAAGCATCAGTAAAAAATAAGGATCTAGTTGGGCAGTGCAGAAAACTGGTCTAACCTTTGCTCTGCCATAAAATTCTGCACTGGATCCAGAAATATACACTGTGAGGAAGGGAATAAGCCACAGTGGCTGTGCTGGCCAAGGAAATAACCAAAATCATCCAAATATAGACACAGCCCTTGTTGCTGGGTGAGCACAAGCACTGCACAGGAAAACCAGGGCCTGGATATATCAGAGATAAAAGCCAATCAGTGCTCATCAAAACCTGCGATGGGGACCTTTAAGAGGTCCTTTTCCTCCTCTTTACCACCTGCTCCTCTGAAACATGCAGAGGTGCAGCCACTTGGGAGCTTCTGGCAGCAACATGCAGAGTCCCCAGGACCAGGGATGGGAATCATGAAAGATTCATCCCCAGCCTTTGCAGCCCTCGCTCCCACAAGCCCTGCCTGGCTCTGCCGTGCTGTGATGGCCACCGACAGCATTGTGTCTCTTGCTCTCACCTGGTGGGGATCTCCACAGGCACCAGCTCCTTGTCAGGCCAGATGTACTTGATGATAATGACTGCTGTGACATACCATGTGCCAATCACACTGAGGGAGCTGTTAGAGGGGATAGGAGGCTGTCAGTGCTCTACCTCCCCACTTCATGAAGGGTCTCCTCCCTGCCTCTCCATCCCCATCTTCCTCCCTGCACAGCCCAGACTACCCGCCTCCTGCCTATCAGACCCATTTTTGCTCTCCTTTCCCATGGGAATATGCCAGGAAATGCCACCCGCTGTACCCCAAGCAGATGCCAACACAATTCTGTTGCATTCAGGGGTTATCCCATGCTTCTGTGAGTGGCAAACCTGCCAGACTTGGGCTTTGGGCTGGAGAAAGAGGTTGAGTGTTGAAGGAGTGACACTCCTTGGTGCCCCTGGTCCAGCTTCAGCAGCCAGGTCACATCAAGATGCTTGATGGAGTAGGGCTGGCCTGCAGACTACCCGGCCTAGGGACACTTACTGGCTCTCCTTTCTGCTGGATTGCCAACTCCAAAGACAGGAGACAATGCAGTTGAAAGCAGCTCTCCCTGCTTCCTCCAGCATGCAGAAGGGAGGGACACAAGCCCTGAAGTACGGCACTGTGGCTGCACGGTGCTCAGCAGCTCCTTTGCTTCCCAGATGGGGAAACTGAGGCATGGGAAGGCAGAGGGTGAGTGGGCAGATATGGCACTAGAACCACAGCATTTCCAATCCCTGTCCCCTGCAACTGTGCTTAGGTGGGTGCTGGCTGGCCCACCCCGACTCCCAGCCCCAGAGGGCTCTCCCCACCCACCTGGCATATTTTTGGAAGCCAATCTCTTTGGGGATGGAGAGGGGCAGGATGAGGAGGAAGGCGGTGATGCTGATGGTGAACTTGCGGTCTGTGTACCAGCGGCTGCTCCCAACTTCCTCGGGCTCCTTCACCAGAGCAGCAATGACTGTGGGGGACAACCGAGATGGTAAGGTTGGCCCTTCCAGCTGAAGGGACAACAACTGGTTATTATTTGCTCCATGGGACACACTTACTCTTGTCCTCCTGGTCTCCAATGATGATGAGGAAGGCGATGCAGGTGCCAAAGGTGTAGACAGCGATGGCCACCTCGCACAGCACACCAGGCACCTTCCCGCAGACAGCCCACACAACCTCCTGGTAGGTGCGCTCGTTGCTGGCCTGCGAGCAGTACGCCAGGATCACCAAGCCTCCAATGATGAAGATCAACATGCACTGGGATGGGGGAAAGACAGGGAGGGAACGCTGAGCCAACAATATAGCAAGGTCCCTGAGCCACCCCAGGCAGCCACCCTGAACACACTGAGCATCTCCTGGTGCACCTCACCCAAAAGAGCTTCTTCCCAGGAGCCTGGTCCTCCCCAAACCCTTTCTGGGGCACCATATGTCCCTCCCATGCATCCTCCCAGGATGGGATAGGGAACTGTTCCTTCCCCACTCTCTCACCATCTGCAGGGCGATGCCCGCAGCCACACCGCCAGCCATGCTGAAGGCAGCAGGGAAGTTGAGCAGCCCAGCCCCGAGGGCAGCGTTGACCACAATGAAGACAGCTCCCAGAGCCGACGTGGCCCCCAGACCATTTCCTTGGCTCTCTGAATTTTTGGGCACTGTTTCCACACTAGGGCTCTGCAGAAGCCTGGCCCGTTCGCCAGCATCGTCGCTCCACTCCCAGTCCTTGTAGTCACTGTTGATGCTCCCAGTGCCCTGAGCCATTGTCCCTCCCGGGGTGGCACACGCCACCGTCCACGTCCCACTAGTGGTCCTGCACCAGGCTCAGCCAGGCACCTCGAGGAGGGTCCTCAGCCAGCGCTGGCTCCATCAGGCAGGGAGGGCAGCAAGCAGGCTGGAATGCAGCAACACGGGGAGTCAGGCACTTCCCTACTCCTACAAGGGGATGAAGGAGAACACTGTTAAGTGTTAGTTAGATTATATTAACAAGGGACAACCTGGGCATCAGGTGGGGGCACAGGGGAAATGAGTTCCCTGGGTATTAGCTTGGGGGGTCACAGCACACACACACCAGCAGAGATAGAGCAGGAGAACTCACCTCTTGTCCTTCAAATCCAGGGAGAGGACACAACTGCTGTCGGATGGGGGACTGAGCCCTGGCTGTGGGGCTGAGGAGCTGCAGCCTCACAGCAGGACTCGCCTTTCTGTGGGCACGAGACCCAGTGTCACGGCTCACTTCCTGACTTCCAACCCAAATTTCTGCAAGCTCTGCAAGAGCTCTTGTGCACGTGCTCCTGAGTAAAGGGCAAGGCTGGGCTCAACAGGAATGACCCGTGTGCAGCAGAAATACTATGTCAACAGGAAAAGCAGGACTGGCCCCTTCCAGTGCACCCCCAGGGTGACCACCAGCAGGAGATGATGTCTCAGAAGCTTTTGGATTTGAAGATCCGGTGTTTCCAGCATTGCAGCCCTTGGGGGTTGGAAAGTCCAAATCTCATCCCAATGCCTCCAAGCTGGAGGAGATTGACCCTCACAACCCGGCAGGATTTTACAGGAATCTACACAGCCACGAGAAATCTCTTTTCAAGGAAACCTGGTTCTTATTCCTAGAGGACTATTTCTGCCCAGCTCACTCTTTTCTTCTGGGCTATTTAAACTCTGCGGTTGTTCTATGTATCCTCTGTAAAGATTTCTGGGGAAGGGGAGGAAGGGCCGCCCTCTGCCCTGTGGATAGGAGCGTGGAGGGACAGGCCGGTGGGTCCGCGTGGGCTGAAGTTCCCACCCAGCCGAGGATGCTGCAGGGGGTCGATGCTTCTCCCATGGCCTGGGGGAGGATGCTGAACGGTGTCCTTTCCCTTCAGGCAAAGCCGCCATACTCTGGCAACCAGAAATCCCGAGAGCAGGCGTTTCACCGAAGGTGACTCGACAGACCCGCGGCCCCGCTCGGGCGCCGGCGGCGCCCCCCGCCCGGAGGAGCAAGGCCCGGAGCCGGTGAGGGTCAGCCCGCGATCGCAGGGGATGCCCTGGTGGACGCCACGCTGCCCTTGCGGGTCACCGGGCTCCCCGCGTGTGTCCCCCCGGTACGTCCGTACCCCGGCCCCACTCACCAGGTGGGGAGCGCGCTCTGCTCCGCTCCCTTCGGCCCCGGCGCCGGCCCCGGCTGAGCTCGGCGGCAGCGGCGGCGCGGCGGCGGCTCCGCCCTGCCCGCTGCACGCCGGGGGTTGTAGTCCGGAGCCCGGGGAACATCAGCCAAGGGGGACCATCCCCCTTCGGGTAGCCCTTCCCAGCGGCTGAGCCCGCGGGGGACCCGCGGCAAGGAGAGGCCGAGAGACGGGGCTGTGCTCCAGGGTGCTTTTATTGTACAGAGAACGGGCAGGAGAACGGCTCCACGCGGGTAAGAGGCCAGGAGGCGGCAGCTCCAGAGCCACGCAGAACCGGGGACCACAGCACAGGAACCCACAGAGCCGTGGGGCAGCATGTACGGCGTGTGCGGCATGGAAAGCGGTTTATTGCACAAAGGACAGCAAGCAGCGGCTGTGGGCATCGGGCCAGTAAACAAGCGGCGTGGGAGCGGAAACCCTCTGTCAGGGAGCGGCGGGAGGATCCAGCCTTCCAGCAAGTGTGGCAACAATGTGCACTAGACCGGGACAGGTGCACCAGACCGAACCTGTCCCAGCTCCAACAGGCACACAGCTGCTCTGGGCAGGAATGGGAAATGAGGATTGCCCTGCTAAATACACTGGTATGGCTGCTGAGGGAAGAGGTGCCAGCGGATGGAGGAAGCTTATAGGTTCAAGAGGTAATGCCTCCAGATCCGCCTAGGGAGGCTCCACTCCATCACGCGCCAGTGGCCAAGAATGGCCCCATGTCCCAAGGCAGACAGCCTTTGGGAATTTGTCCTCTCCCCAGCAACACCTACGTTCAACGCCATAGGCTTCAATTTCAGCTCCATGACACCAGCTCCCATCTGGACAACCTCAGTTCACACACCCCTGTGCTCCTGAGGCATATCAGTAGCAACTGCCCCTCTCCACCTGGGATTCTCAGGAGATGAGGGTTTCACTGGTCATGTAAGATCCCCTGTGCTGGCATGTCCCTGAGAGGGAATGTTTGGTGCATGGAAGGGACAGGATCCAGCTGCACAATGACAGGATGAAGTCCCCAGCTCAACATAGCCATGCACCAGTTTATTTGGATTAAAACTCAGAGTCCAGTAAGTCACAAGACCTCAGGGACACTCTGTTTAGTACAGAATGTTTTTTGAGTCATCACCTCTCAGATTTCTCTCAAAATCTCTGTTTTCTGGTGTCACCAGAAATGTGGTTGAAGAGAGCAGAGAGGGATGCCCCACACCTCCACGTGAGGGAGACACTGCAGGGCCAACCTCCTGGCTTACAGCTTTGGGATGAAGTCTTTGTGTCCCACTCCCCTTTTGTGCTGCAAATCCCACACACAAAGACTGCAGGGAGGGCTGCTGGAGGTATAGGGCTGGACTACTGGGCTTAGGACAGGAATGGGGTGAGGCAGAGACCACAAGAGAGCAGTTTTCAGAGGAGATTCTTATTGGGGGGCGAGGGATGAGAAATTGTTTGACCTCCGGGTACGAAAGTGAAGTCAGGAGAACCAGACAGGTTTAAAAGAGGGACACTGGTCTGCCCCACGCACTGATGCCACTGTGAATTACACCTGAAAGGAGAGTCCCAGACGGAAAGAGTGAAGCCAACGACGGAGCTAAGTTTGGTAGTGAGAAGTCCTCAGAGCTGGTTGTCAGGACAGCTTTGGTGCTGCCCAGCCCCAGGCTGGGATGATGGAGGAGGATGGAGCCTGCTGGTAGCAGGGACTGGTGGAGGAGCTTGGAGGAGAGCACCAGAGCAGCCCTCCCACTCAGCCCACCCAGCTCCCTGCCTGCTGCTGCTTGGGCAAGCAGCCAACAGCCTCACAAAGCCTTCTCATAGAGAAATGTGTGCGGAGAAGCCTTTGGTGCCTACACTGGTAGGATGGCATTGCTAAGCACTTGCTTCCTCCAGCATAGATAGGGGCTGGGGCTGATGGAGAAAGGATGGACAGCAGGGAAGAATGGCTGTGATGAGCAGGAGCCAGCAATGATGTCCCTGCTCCACAACACAGGGCGGATTTGACTAGGCTTCTTACAACAACTCATCTAAAAGATACATTCAGCAGCGGCTTCAAGTGCTGTGGTTGGAAGTATTCTGCTTGTTTCTTTTCCCTCCCCATCTTCGACTGGTGGGGAAGGGAAAGCCACCAGCTCCAGGGCACACCTTTGTCTTTACTTTGTGACTTGATGGATGGCATGAGCCAGGTAACCTACGTTGCCTGATGTAACTCCCGCCACAGAGATGCGTCCATCCTTTGTCATGTAGACGGAGAACTCCTTGATCAGCCGCTCCACCTGGGGTGAAAGAGCAAAGTTCAAACTGCAGGCCAACCTGTGCTCTGTCAGCAAAGTGCACATTTACCCAGCTTGCTGAAACCCAAAGCGAACTGGGTGCCAGCAGACAGGGCATCCCATTACCTGCAGAGCCAGCAGTGTACCCTGTGCACCAAGACAGATGCTGCTCAGTTCTCAGGCCAAGCAGCAACACTGCAGACGTTCAGCTAGAACAGTCACCTCATTTGATCTGACCTTTAAGGTCACCTCACAGCAGCACTAAGTGACTGCTTGCTTTGATAGACATGACAGCTACATTTAGTTTCAACCTAAGTACAGCACGGAACAGAGCAAGACTGGAGTCCCCATGATGTGCCAGTGCTCAGGGCTTGGAGGATGTTCCTCCTGAGGAAGAACTGCTTACAAGGGCTCATTTTGGCATCTGCAGTCAAAAACTTACTGTCAATGACCACAAATGACACTTTGAGACAACGGGAATTGTGTTTACCTGCTCAGGTTTCAGCCCTGTGAAGCAGAACATGCCGATCTGGTCAGTGATGTGCTGCCAGTTGTGGGAGGATCCCTCTTTCTTGAGGTTGGACACCAGCTGAGTCCGCATGCTGATGATCCGGTCAGCCATGCCCTTCACCTCTGTGAGCCTGAGAAGCCAACCCAGGAACCATTCAGAGCAGGGCTGGAACATACCAATGCTGCTCTCCCCACCCCAGCTACTGAGAATCAACCTCTCCACCTGAGGGGCCTCATAAGGGGATGCAAATAAGCAAAGATCAGGGAGCATGAAGATGTAGCTCCAGCTGGGGGAGCTGCTTCTTCCTCCTGATACCTGAAGGTGACCGCCTTTTATTTATTCCATTGCTGCTGGACACTACTACCAGAGTATAGACATTTCTCACATCTGAAAGCCATGGGTCAGCAGGATGCCTCATTGCAGCACTATTCAAACCCAGACAAATTAGTATCTGCAGATAAACCAAGGGTGCAGGGGTAGCACTGGCAGACAGGCCCCACTCCAAAGCACCACAGCTAGGAAATGTCTCTGCTGGGCCCTGGATCAGGCACAAGTGTCAGGCTGCCAAAAGAACACAGCCCCCAGCAAGGCCACAGCACACTGCCAGCCTTTGTTCTGCCAGGCCAGCTGCTGGGAGGGACCCAGCACCAAGGGACTGGGAAAACAGCACAGGCTGAAATCAGGAATCAAGCTTAGGGTATGAGGGTTACATTCCTGGGTCTTATTCCCAGGGGGCTTATGCTTCCACTTCCCCCACATGAGATACACTACATGGCTACACCACCTCAGACTTCTATGCTTCATGGATAGGCAGCTCCTGCAGCCCTCAATCCTATGGGAGCTTTATCCCCTCCTTTACAGTGTTTTCTTCCATGGTAACGCAAGGAAAACCTGTTTGTGTCAGGTTAAACTAATACCAGCTGATGCCAGAACATAAGCAGTGATTTCTCCAGAGTAAACATGGTTCTGACTGTTCCTGAAGTTAAGAGCTGCCTGTGACAGCAGCACACAGTAAGCACAGCACAGGGCTGCACAAAGAGACCTCACTCTCATGAACATAACAGATTTCTTCTTACCACTCCTTCCGTAGGTCAGGGGTGTTCAGGATCATAGAGGCAATGCGCGCTCCGTTCACAGGAGGGTTGGAATACATGGGGCGGATGAGGATCTTCAGCTGTGATTCGACCCTCTTGGCTTCATCTGCATCACTGCAGATCACTGTGAAGGCACCTGCACGCTCTCCTAAGAGAATCACAGAGTATCTTGAGTTGGAAGGATCACTGAGTCCAGTTTTTGGCCCTGCACAGAACAACCCCAAGAATCCCACGACTCTTGTGTCTGACAGCATTGTTCAAACACTCCTTAAGCTCTATCAGGCTTAGTGATATGACCCCTTCCCTGGAGAGCCTGTTCCAGTACCCAACCACCCTCTGGGTTAAGAACTTTTTCCTAATATCCAACCTAAATCCTCCGACACAGTTCCATGCCATTCCCTTGGGTCCTATAACTGGTCACAGAGAGCAGATGCTGCCCCTTGGGAAGAAGGTGATGCCTGCGATGAGCTCTGCCCTCAGTCTTCTCTTCTCCAGGTTGAGCAAGCCAAGTGGCCTCAGCTGCTCCTTATATGGCTTCTCCGTTAGACCATTCACCATCTTTGTAGTCTCCTTTGGACACTCTCTAAAAGCTTTATATCCTTTTTATACTGTGGCACCCAATACCATGCAGCTTTAGTGGATCCCTGTTCTCTAGAAGGGTCTCCACCAGCTCCTAATGGGTTACTCCTGCTCAGTACTGCAGGATCAACACAGGCAGCAGGAAGACACTGGCTGCTAAACCCTGGAGGTATTGGGGTCCCACCAGCAGCCTGGATGAAACTATTTCCTCGCCGTGTGCCCTACTCACCGTACAGCCCCATGTTCTTAGCAAAAGACTGTGACAGGACGATGTTGATGCCCTGCTCGATGAAATGCCGCACAGCCCAGGCATCCCGGTTGATGTCCCCACTGGCAAAGCCCTGGTAGGCCATGTCAAAGTACACCAGGAGGTTTCGTTTCTGCCAGCAGAGATGGAAGAGAGTGTCACAGAAGCTGAGCAGCCCTCCAAGGAGCAGGGCAGAGAAGAGCCATGCAGACAGCAGTCTGTCCACCTGCAGCCATTCTCCTCCAGAAAGAGAGCCATTCCCCTTCTTTCACCCCAGGGAAAGCAACCCAAAACCTGCAGCTACCTACCACACATCAAAACAGCAGCTGAGCACCCTCCAGTGCATTTATGGGATGCGCAAGTCTGGCCCAGGAAGCAGAAGTAGATTCAACAGTAATAAAACAATCTACTTCAATGTCTTCTGTATTATCAGTTTCCAGGAAAATCATCTGGGAACTCTCCACTCAGCTAGGCAGATACCCTAGATGCACTGCCCCTTAGTCAGGAGACCCACCCTTCCCTAGGCCACAGAGATCACCTTGATATCTACCAATTCTCAGGACACTACTAAGGCCAGGCATCTCCAAGCCAAATTTCACTGGCTACAGGCTTGAGGGCGCAGCAGGAAGGAGGAGAAGGTAGAACCTGTCCCCGTCTGTTTCCAGCTGAAGCTTGCAAGGAGATACCATGCATGTGAGAGCTCTTCGAGCATTTTTAATACACCAGCACTGGGTGCTCTGCTCCAGCAATCACAGTTCATGCTTTCAACCCTGCTGCTCCCCTTTCAGGTCTCCCTACTCCAGCTTCCTGGGACGGTGCCAGCAGAAAACCCAGTGATCAGCTAGAAGCTTTCTGGGCGCATTTGGCTGGCTCCTGTCAGGAACATGACACCCATCCTAGCTTCAGGGAAAGGAATAACCTTTAGTGAAGTGAAGACCAGGTGCTACCCATGAAAGGCCAGAGATGTGGTTTCCCTAGGAATGGCACAGTACCCCTGGGACATTGCTCACCTTCACCATAGCTGCCATCTCCTTCCATTGCTCCTGTCGGGGATCCACCCCAGTGGGGTTGTGAGCACAAGCATGTAAGAGGATGATGCTCTTCTCTGGAATTTTCTAAGGAAAACATTATAAAGAATGAATCATCAGTGATATCTGAGCACTCTCCTCAGCAGATCAGACAGCTTAGATGAGCTCTGCAAGGCTTCTAGCCTTGATTTAATGCCTTCATGCATCATAGAATGATAGAATATTCCGAGTTGGAATGGACCCATAAGGAGTCCAACTCCTTGGCCCTGCACAGGACAACCCTGAGAACCACACTACATGCCTGAATTGTTCAATCGCTCCTTGAACCCTGGCAGACTTGGTACCATGACCACTTCCCTGCAGAGCCTGTTTCAGTGCCCACCCACTTTTCTGGGTGAAAAACCTCCTTTTCCTAATACCCAGCCTAAACCTCCCCTCACACAGCTTCATGCCGCTTCATCACATTTAGGGTAAAGTAAGATCACCACCCATTTCCCCACACAACCTCCCTTCTTCCAGGCATGGAAGGCAACTCACAGAAATGTCATCCATGGCTCCAGAGAAGTCAAGGCTGCATGTCTTGGGGTCATAGTAGCGATAAGCCTGAAGTTGCATGCCAGCATCACGGAAAATGGGGGTGTGGTTGCCCCAGGATGGTTTGGGTAGATACACATCACGGCTGGCCTTGAAGAATCGTTGCTGGTCAATAGAAAGACAGAGTGTTCAAACAAGTTGAATACATTCAAGCAGTTAGAAAACCCTAAAGATTCAGCTCAAGTCAAAATATGTTCTTTACTTCCACTGCTGACCAGGGACTCACCAAAAAATTGGCTCCAATTCGCAGAGATCCAGTTCCAGAAATACCCTGCACAGTAACATACTGCAAGGAAAGAAAAAAAAAATCTGAGTCTGAGCAGCCACGTGGTGTTACAGGGAGAGAGCAGTCACTACGTCAGCACTGGCAGCAGCACACCAAAACAGGGACAAGGAGCTGGAGGGACCACAGGGGTCATCACCTCCAGCTCCAGGGCAGGGAGTTAGGCACCCTGGCAAGGTTAAACCCCCTCCTTGGACACGGCTGTTTCACCCCAACCTTCAGAGGAAGCAGTGATCCTTGTGCCTAGCCAGCCCACAACTCAGAAGCATCAGTACCCCGCTAGTTCTTCCACATTTGCTGTGTACCCACACAGCAGTGCCGTGTGTCCTCCTCACACCCTGTCCCCCAGCCTCTCCTTACCCGGCCGCTCTTCAAAACTTCACTGTTTTCCCCCAGAGCCAGTTCTGCGGATGCCCGGGTGAAATCCGCTAGTCCCCCGATTGGCAAGTACTCCTTATCCATCTTCTTGGATGCTATCATGGCCTCCGCCTGGAAAGGAGGACACCAGTTCAGCGAGTAAGGCATCACCACGGAGAGGATGATGGATAGCTCAAGGTCACTTCTCTGCATATTTGCTTGCTTGAAAGGGGCAAAGGTTGGTTTACAGGAGTTTCTCCCCAGGGCTCATTCCAAGCAGGGAGCAGTAGTAAACATTTCAGATGAAACCCCGCAACCACCAGAGCCCTCAGTGGGTGACAGCGTTGGTACAGTGGAGCCAAGGAAACCTGGCACCAGAAGAGAGCACTACTTCCAGCCCATTACAAGTCAGTGCTGCTGCACAAGGGGACACATTTCTTTGCCCAAGCAGGAATAGTCCTGTAGGAAGGCAAGACTTGAGTGCTACTGAGAGGCAGATACTATCTCTGCATGGGAGACATCCCCAAACCAGGTAGGGTAGCAAGCTTTTGCAGGGCCTTGTCATGCTGGGAGTGGGACAGACCCTGGCAGCATTCACATACCACCAGGAAACTGTCCCTGTGACACCATCCAGGCTCCCTGGTTGTGACCCAGCTGCACAGAGAGGGAGGGCAAGGGATGGCTCTAAACCCAACACTGATGAGACACATGAAAACTACTCCCCCTGCACCCTCCCTGTCAGTGCAGCCAATCAATGCAAATTGTCAGCTGCCAGCTATTTAACAGCCTATTTCTACCCCAATAGCCCTGAAAGACCCCATAATCCCCTCAAGGGCAATGTCCACACCCAGCTCCCTGGGCTAGAGTTTTAGACTGGCTTATGGAGAAACTGGTAACATCAGCTCAGCAGAATTTCTGAGGCTAATCCATTAAGGGGCTAATGTCAGCTCTTTCCTCCTTTGTGGGGTGCAGTAAGGAACATTGGCTTATTCAAGAAACACCTTGAAGTTCAGAGAACAGGTGCATTGGAGAGCTCATGGAAGTCAGCAAGAAGTTAGTTACCTGAATGGGAACAGGACATGTATTTCCTGTTTTGTCCTGTACTACTTAATGGCTCTGTCGTGTCTCAAAAGCATTAGTCCTGCTAAGGGAAACATCCAGGAATACTGTCCTACTCTGTTAGAGACAAAGCTTATTTTAAGGACCAACAGACAAAACTTGCTTAGTGGCCTTCCCCCTCCCTGACCGCCTCAGGGTACCTGGCACCTGGATCTGGCCCTGCCCAGCAGCCAGCACCCGGCTCACCTTTCGAACACAGTTCAGGACATACGGCTTCCCGTTGTCATCCCGGTATGCCCCCACGCCCAGGTTCATCTTCTTGGAGTTGGTGTCACGCTTGTAAGCTTCTGTCACCCCCAGGATGGGGTCGGGGGGACCCATCTCCACATGGGACCACCATGAGCTAAAGGGAGAAACAAGAAGCTAAGCATGAGGCTTGAGAACTGTCGAGAGATGTGCACCAACAGAAACCCTCAAGGGAAATCTTGTCTTTAAACCACCGAAAAAGGTACAGGTAGTGTTACAAGAATTATCCAGAAAACCAAAACAAACCCTTTAAGCTCACATCTTATATTGCAGAATGGACAAAGAGCCTCAGTTCATTGAGCCTGAAGATAACTGACTCCCTCTCAGTCACTAGCATGTTGAAATGCTCCTGTTTGTCTTATGTGCTAACACCACAAAGAGCCCCTGAAACAGAAGCCTTGAACTCTTATGCTCTGGACAAGGGCCCAAAACCTGCACGTGGGATTGCACAGGTTATTTCCCTCCAGGAAAACTTGGCCAGACCCAAGCAACTGCACAAAGCATGAATATGGAGTCTCTTCCAAACTCCTGGAAGGGCTCTAGTACATGAAAACTAATTTGTTTTTCTCCCAATACTGGGTGACAGAACAAAGATATTTCCACTCCTTGCCCTACAAACTCTGCCTCCCCTGGTGTTGTAGACAAACACTGTTTTCCAGGAAATCACAGAAGACAGTTTCTTCCCCATCTGACAAGTGACAAGCTCTGATGTGAAGACCCTTCCCCTGCCGTCAAGCACAAAACCTCCCTGCATCAGGAGGAGCTTTTTATTTCCCCAGCACAAGGAGCCACCTGCCTCTGCCCTGCTGGCAACACACCCTGAAGATGGAGAGCCTCTCTTAATGTCAAGGGCAGAGCAGACCGTGCTATAAAAAGAAACCTGTTATTTCCTCTGGCCACAGTCTCTGCCCTGTCCCATGTCCAGGCTTTGCAGGCCTGCAGGCAGTGCAGGAGCAATAGTGTGGTGGTTTTTAACCTGCCTGGTAGAGGGCTGTGGCTGTCACAGCCCCCTCCTGAAGGCACTGCATTCATCTCTGAGCATCCTGACTCAGCACACAGGCACCTTCCCAGGTCCCCCAGGCTGGTGGTGAACAAAGGGTGCAATACAAGGTAGATTAGATTTATCTCCTGAGGGGCAGAACTCAAGTCTTGATTGCTGAGGGAGAAACACAGATGGAGAGACATACCAGCTTTACTTTGCAGCCCAGGAAAGGCTACCTCATTCGATAATAAGATCCTTTCCCAACTTGGGAATGCTGTCCGGGGGGTGGTCTCCGCCCCAGGCAATGCAGGCAGCCTGGAGCCAGCCCAGGGCCAGCCAGACCTCCTGCTGAGTGTGTAGTGTGAACTGTAAGCAGATATGGATCTGTGGCAGCAGGGCCAGGCGCGTTAGGAGAGCTCTAACATGATCAGCAGAACTCACAAAATCATCTTTCCTCTCCACTCTGTCCCTGTTTTAGATCCATTTAGGCCCAGTTTACTCACTACAAAAAATTTTGCACTGTTCCATGTATGTAGATTGCACCTCATGGAGCCCCAAACATCATTTGCCCTCTTCAGACTAACAGCTCTTCCCGTCTGTACACTATTTCCAAATTTTAAAAAAAGTCTGTTTCTCCTTTTGACAGGTTTTGAGGAAGAGGTAGAGCCACCTCAGGTAGTTTAAAATGGAAGATGTGCTTAAGGTTTTTTAGACCACTAACCAGTCTTAATTACCTCTTAAGTATAGGATCAGCTTGGAAAGGAGGATGAGTCAGTCATGCAACACACACCCTCAGAGAAGGACAAGGGCTGCAGCCAAGTGTGGAGGGAGTGACCTGGGGAACCAACCGGAGCAGGACACATCAAGGGGACTGACAGGGCAAACTCCTGCTGCAGGTTCAGGCGGCTTTGGACAAACCTCTCCCAATGTGCTCCTGGCAATGGAGAGGCAGGGAAAGAGACAAACAATGTGCAGTAGTGTGTCTCTCTGCAGTTTACCTGGTGTAGGATTATTTTGTTTGCAGGAGCCTGGCCATCTATTTTAAAGAGATGCTACTTTAGAGATGGTAACAGTATCTTGTTTCTGCTGGGCTTTTCCCCAAGCAGCTTACAGTTTGGGGTATTTAGGTCCCGATCCTGCTAAGGCTTAGGCAGGTCACTGAGCTCTAACATACTACAATTAATGCTGATCCTGCAGGCATTTACCTAAGCTGCAGCACTCCAGAGAGTTAAGTACTTTTGTTCTGAGCCGGTTTTTCTGTTGGCTTAAGGCACAGAAGGGTAGGTTTAGGACTTATTTTCCCGTTCTCAGCATGAAAGTTTCCAGGCGAAACAAGACTCCTCTGGTGTTTCCAGGGAGGTGAGCTTGCAGGGAGACAGGAGGAAAAAGTCTAGGCTGAGTTGTGCAAACACATCAGGATACCAAAGAGATCACAGAGGCAAATCGTTCCCAAAGGGATTTGGGAAAAAGGGATCTACTAGGGGTCCAAGGCCACAAACCCTAACACACTGCTACCCCCTGTTACTGTTGTTGTCCCTGCACTGCCTTATATTTTATTTTGAGCAATTAAAGGAACATTTGGCTTGAATAAAGGTCAAAGCTATAAACTGCACATCTCTGCCAGGCCAGAGGTATTCAGTGTGGAAAACTAACTAGAGGTAAACTTAAGCTGGGGTTGAAGTACCCGAGGGATACTCAATGTAAGCCAAAGGAAGCACATTCTCCAGCTACAGGACTTCAACACAGAAGGCCCAGTCAGAGTTTAGGTGCTCATCAAAGCTGGTATCCAAGTAGTCTCTGTACTCTTCAGCCAGGCCGGTCTTCTGAGCTGGTTTAATGCACAGCTGCAAGTGCAGTGGGACAGAGGGGGTGGGAAAATGCACCAGGAATTGCATAAATTTGCAACAAAATATATATGTGGAACTTATGCCTCAAGTGCACAGAACTAAGAAGTGCTTAAAGACTCAAGCCAAGCCCGGAGAGCAAGCATTTACAAGCCCAGTGAAGGCTTCCATCGTGGAGAGGCCAGCCCACGTTCCCTGAGGTACAGCCACATAAGATACCGGATTTCAGAAGCTTTGCCAAAGCCCCCACAGCAGTTCTGCAAGCCAGAGCAGAGCCGAGGGGCCAAAGGCTGTCAGGCTGTGCGTAAACCACATCTGAAGCAAATATTTACACAAGAACAATGCCAACAGGCTGCTGGCTACTTCAGGGCCTTTCAAGCCTGCAAATTTCTTGCCCCAGTGAGCTCCGGGTAAGCTTTCCACCAAGAAAAGTATTTAAATAGCTGTCTTGTGACACATCAGAGCAGCAGACTGAGTTATCACCCTCATTAGCATTTGTGTGTCAAGGGAGCCGTTTTAACCATTTCCATTCTCTTTATCTCTGTCCTGATTTCAGAAAGAGCATTCTCAGCACAGAGTAATGGTAGCAGCTGGAGCACCACATTACATTGCTGAAGATAAGGAAACAGAAACTGCTAATCACTGCTTGGCTTCCCTTTGTGCATAATAAGCCACTATTCCTGAACAGGAAAAAGGAGGGTCTGTGCACAGAGACTCCTTACTTACAAAACTTAACAGCCTCTCTTGGGTGACCTCAATGCAGTTTGGTAATTTATAGTTTGCCGTATAAGAAGCTTGAGAAAAGCAAAGTTTATGCCACCACCTTTCACAGGCCTGCTACAGTCCATGAGCACAAAACACAAGTTCTAGCTACCTCCTCTTCTGTCCCTGCTGAGAAGAGCCGGAAGGTTGGCTTAGAAGCAGCAGTGACTACTGGAATGAAGATTTTAAAAAACCACTGCTTTCCTGCTCTGACATGGGCTGGACAGTTTCTTAGAGACTTCCCCACTAGCGAGGGCCATGAATCAAAGGGTTCTGGAGAGCAACAAGGTCTTGTCCAGGTCCCTCTGCACATTCTGCTTCTTGGCCATCTGGTCTCAGTGGTGTTCCCAGCACTGTGGCTCTCAGGTCAGCTGTACTTTGTGGAAGCTGTTCAGGGCTTTTCACTCAGCTCCAGCAGCACCCCGCATCCTTCTATCCAAACCTCTGCTGACCAGAAACAGCAGAATCCAGAGCTGCCAGTGCAGGACTGGTCCTCACAGAAACACAGCCACTCCCACCCTGCTCGTGCCAGGGTTTGCATCCCTGAGGGCACAGCTCTAGCACAGCCAGCACTACTCCCACCCCATGTCATGGATCATGGGGTCACTGCAGACCTGCTGCACCGTGCATGATCCCCAGGCCCACTGCACAGTGCAGACGTGCCTCTGGTCCCACTACACAGGGCAGCCAGACAGCAGCACCTCAGCCCCATTTCATAGCACACAGAATCCTGGAATGGTTTGGGTTGGAAGAGACCTGAAAGAGTACCTTGTCCAAACCCCTTCCATAGACAGGGACACCTTCCACTAGATCAAGTTGCTCCAAACCCTGTCCAACCTGTCCTTGAACACTTCCAGGGATGGGACAGGCATAGTTTCTCTGGACAACCTGCGTCAGGGCCTCCCCAGCCTCACGGGGAAGAATTTGTTCCTAATATCTAATCTAACCCTGCCCTCTGTCAATTTAAATCCATTCCCCCTTGTCCTGGCACTCCATGCCCTCGTCAAAAGTCCCTCTCCAGCGCTCTTGTAGCCCCTTTAAGTACTGGAAGGCCAAGCTAGGTAATCCTGAAGCCTTCTCTCTTCCAGGTTGAATAACCCCAGCTCTTTCACTCAGCCTTTCCTCACAGAAATGGTGCTCCATTCGCCTAATCATCTTTGAGGCCTCCTTTGGAGTTGCTCGAACAGGTCGATGTCCTTCCTGAGCTGGGGTCCCAAAGGTGGATGCAGTGCTGCAGGTGGGGTCTCAGCAGAGCGGACTAGAGGGGCAGGATCCCCTCCCTTTACCTGCTGCCCACGCTGCCGGTGATGCAGCCCAGGACACGGTTGGTTTCTGAGCTGCGAGCGCACATGGCCGGGGCACGTCCAGCCTATCATCGACCACATCATTTGTGCCCTGTAGCACAGTGTATCCCGCCAGCAGCACCGCGGCCCCGTTACTCAAGGCACAGGGTGTCCCCAGCCCCGTCGTTCAAGGCACAGGCTCCCCCCAGCCCCGTTTCTCGGGGCTCCCCGGTGCCTACGCGCCCTCCACGGCGGCGCCTCAAGGGCAGACGGGGGGGCGCCGGGCTGGGCCGCAGCCAATCAGAGCGCGAGGACCCCCCTCCCCAGCCAATCCCACCGCGGTCCNTACAGCCGCGCCGCCCGCCCGCTCGATCCGGGGCAGTACTGGGTTGTGCTGGGCTAGGCTGAACCGTAGCGAGGCGTGCTGGGCGGTACTGGGCGGTACTGGGCTGTGCTGGGCTAGGCTGAACCGTAGCGAGGTGTGCTGGGCGGTACTGGGCTGTGCTGGGCTAGGCTGAACCGTAGCGAGGCGTGCTGGGCTGTACTGGGCGGTACTGGGCTAGGCTGGGTTGTGCTGGCATATGCAGGACTCCACTGGGATGTGGTGGGCCGTACTAGGCTGTACTGGGCCATCTTGTACCAGGCCATACTGGCTGTACTGGGCTGTCGTACACTATACTGGGCTGTAGTAGGCTGTACTGGGATATGGAGGACTCAACTAGGACATGGTGGGCCATACTAGGCTGTGCTGGACCATCTTGTACCAAGCCGTACTTGGCCGTACTGGATGGTACGTACAGTACAGGCTGTACAGCGCTGTACTTGAGCTGTATAGGACTGCACTGCATCATATGGAGCCATACAGGTCTATACAAGGCAGTCTTGGGCTACAGTGAGCTACACAGGATTGTAACACTCTACACGACTCTACAGCAATATACAGGGCTGTACTTGGCCATATGGAGCTGTACAGGACTGTACCGGGCCATACTGGGCTGTATGGGCTGTACTTGGCTGCCCTGTGCCATTCTGGGATGTACAGGGCCATGTGGAACGGTAAAGGTCTGTACTGGGCTGTGCTTAGCCGTATAGGATTTACAGCACCACACAGATCTGTACAGCATGGTACTGGGCCATACTGAACTGTATTGAGCCACCACACTGGCCTGTACTGGGCCGTACTGAGCTGTACTTGGCCACATGGAGCAATACAGGGCTCTGTAGGACTGTTTTGGGCTGTATTTGGCTGCCCTGTGCCATTCCAGGCTGTACTGAGCCACAGAGGGATGTACAGGGCTGTAATGGGCCATACTGGACTATATGGGGCTGTTCTGAGCCATATAGGACTGCACTGTACCATACTGGGCTGTACTGAGCCATACTGAGCTGTGTGGGGTTTTACTGGGTTATAATGGGCTGTACAGGGTTGAACTGGGCTGTACATGTCCAGGTGGGAATGCACTGCGCCATACTGGGCCATACAGGCCTCAGCTGGGCTGCACTGGATAGTACAGGGGTGGGAAAGATTGCACTGGGATTCCACCAGCATCGTCACCCTGGGAGTGGTTTCCAAAACTGGGAGTGGAGGAAACAACCCTTGGGAGGCTTTGGCAGGGTCTGGGAGGGGTGACTGGAAGGGGTAACTGGGAGGTACAGTGTCCCCACCCAGCCTGCCTGCACTCTGCTTCCCGGGGATTTTCCAATGACCCCTCATTCCACGGGGGCTTTCCCAAATGCTCCATCTCTCTTCCCCACCCAGCAGCCACATCTTCAGTGGGATCAGAGTGTGGGGATGTCTCCCTTCTCCCTGTCACCCCACAGCCCACCAAGGGATGGAGAAATAGAAGCTCCAGTCTAGCAGTACTTGAATTTATTAGTAAACTGTTCTTTGGTAAATGATAAAAACTCAAGAAGAGACCAAAGGAATGAAAACAACACCCCCGCAAAGAAAAAAAAATCACATATTTAAACNCTGGCGCGGGAGGCGGCGGCGGCGAGGCGCGGGGCGGCGAGGAGCCGGCGGCTGTGCAGGAGCGCCATGGCGGCAGCGGCGGTGGTGGCGGCGGCGTCGGGCGAGCACTTCACACCGCGGGCGCCGGCTG
>VXAD01000401.1:0-31745 GCA_013399195.1 Dicrurus megarhynchus | reverse complement strand
GGCCATACTGGACTATATGGGGCTGTTCTGAGCCATATAGGACTGCACTGTACCATACTGGGCTGTACTGAGCCATACTGAGCTGTGTGGGGTTTTACTGGGTTATAATGGGCTGTACAGGGTTGAACTGGGCTGTACATGTCCAGGTGGGAATGCACTGCGCCATACTGGGCCATACAGGCCTCAGCTGGGCTGCACTGGATAGTACAGGGGTGGGAAAGATTGCACTGGGATTCCACCAGCATCGTCACCCTGGGAGTGGTTTCCAAAACTGGGAGTGGAGGAAACAACCCTTGGGAGGCTTTGGCAGGGTCTGGGAGGGGTGACTGGAAGGGGTAACTGGGAGGTACAGTGTCCCCACCCAGCCTGCCTGCACTCTGCTTCCCGGGGATTTTCCAATGACCCCTCATTCCACGGGGGCTTTCCCAAATGCTCCATCTCTCTTCCCCACCCAGCAGCCACATCTTCAGTGGGATCAGAGTGTGGGGATGTCTCCCTTCTCCCTGTCACCCCACAGCCCACCAAGGGATGGAGAAATAGAAGCTCCAGTCTAGCAGTACTTGAATTTATTAGTAAACTGTTCTTTGGTAAATGATAAAAACTCAAGAAGAGACCAAAGGAATGAAAACAACACCCCCGCAAAGAAAAAAAAATCACATATTTAAACAAACCAGGCAGATGGGTAAAAAAAAAAAAAGAGTTTTCCCCCCAAATGGGATTTTAGCGACCTACAGCAAACCCAAGAGCTGTTTGGGGAGCTCTGCAGTGATGGGGGCTCCCCCCTTGTGCTTGTTTTCGGGGAGGAGGAGCGTGGGCTGTGTGTATGAGGGGTCCTACATGGGGGGCTCATTGCAGAGCACCATCTCCAGTTCCTTGCGGTAGAGTTTGCCCCCGTCGGAGAGGTTCATGATGCTCTTCCTGTAGTTGGTGAGCTGCTGGATGTTCATCTCCTGTAAGGCATTGAGGGGCAGTGGGGGTGGGCATCCCCTTTCTCCCTGAGGAGCACCCCTAGGCTGAGATTACACTGCCCCCAGCTCCAGTGCAGCTTCCCATGAGGATGCAGGGTCAGCACCCAGACCAGCATCCGCTGGTCCCCATGGAGCATGGACATGGGATGTTGCTGCTGGGAGAGGGGAGAAGGAACTGGGGGGCTCTGGGGGTGGCACCCAAGATCTGCCCCCACTTACTTTCTTATTCTTCTCATACAGGTCTTTCAAAAGTGCATCCAGCTCATTCTCATCAATGAAGCCATTTCCATCCTGGATAATGTGGGAGGGACATCAACAGCAGGAAGGACACAAGCCCCACAATTCCCCCTTGGACGTGGGCACCCCCAGACCCTCACCCAGCACAGCCAGAGGTAAACCCAGTTCTCCCACCCCAAATCAGAATGGGGAATTGCCCCAACCAAAACCATATGATTTGGGGTTATTTTTTGCCAAGTTATATTGATTTGGGGCAGTTTCCCATAAGCTGGCTCCCTACCTTGTCGTAGAAGGCGAAGATGGCATTGAACTCATCTGAGGACAGCTTCATTCCCTGGTAAGTGGCAAGGGACACCAGGGTATGAGAGAGGGGTTGGAGGTACAAGCAATGTGAATGGGTTGTTGTTGTTGTTATTATTAGCAGTAGTAGTATTATGTTACCTGAAACTTCAGAAGAAAGTTTTCTTGCACAGGCAAAAGTCTGAAAAACAAGAAGGGCAGGGAAGAGTGGGAAGCAGCCAGAAAAAGACACTTTCTTAAATCACAGTGATGTTTTGCTCAGAAATATGAGTAAATTAAAGAGGGAAACAGTTTTCCCTGGAAGCTGGAGCTGACTCTTCCTAAATACGAGTATTTCAGGTGTCTTTCCCTCCCCAGCTCTTCCTTCTTGCTGCCATGACCTTACCGGGACATCTCGGAGAGGCCCAGCTTCCCATCACCGTTCATGTCAAACATCCGCAGCTGTTGGGACACAAACAGTACCCTGTCACCCATCACTCCTCCTCCCCTGCATGCCACCCACCTGGGCTGGTGAGACCCGCTGGGGACACAGTGCCCCAGGTCCCACTTACGATGGTCTGCGTGTACTCCTGCAGCTTGGGCTCGTCGTAGGGCCGGTTCGCCTTCTTCAGCAGATCCGACAAGAAGCCCTGGGAGGAGAGGGTTTTGCTGGCTGTCCCCATTCCCGGCTGTCCCAGCGGGGATGTCTCACTGGCAGGGACCCAGCCCAGCCCACCCCACCCCATGCCCACAGCCCACCTTGAGCTCGTTGGCTTCGATGTAGCCGCTGCGATCCGTGTCGTACCTGCGCCAAGCCTGTGGAGGGACTGCTGTGAGCCTTTGTGGGGGCTCGTGTCCCCCACTCCCCCCTGACATGTGTGTGTGTCCCCATAAACCCCCGCTGGGAGCCTCCCCCACCACCCTAAAGGCCAGCTCACAGCTCCCTCTGGTGCCGCCTGCTCTCCCTTGGGGCTGGATGCTTTTGTTTAGCCCCACACCAAGAGTTCAAGAGCCTTTATCCTCACGTCAGTATGCAAGATCAGGCTTTAATATTTAATAATATTTAATTGCATCCCCCAATTAAACAATAGTGCCTGCTTACCCCCCCCACCATGTCACAGCTGCTCTTCTTTCAGCCTTCCCCTCCACCCAGGGTTCAGTTTCCAAGTACAAGCTCCTTCCTCTCCGGGATGCTGCACATTCCCTTCCACCCCCAGCTATGTTTTATTCCCTCATCTGTAATTTCTCTCCCACTTCTGTGGATTCATCCCATGCAAGGGCACAGCGAGGTTGTGGGGTGGCCCAGAGCAGTGTTGGCTTTGGCACATCCCTTGGGCACTTAGGAGCTACCATGAGGGGAAATTTACAAAAAAGTCCCAAATCCTTTCAGCTCACCTCACCTGGAGGCTGGGATGAGGCACCTGGCTGCCCTGAGAAGTATCCAAGAGTGCTGAGACCTGGTAAAACTCACCACACTCCCGCTCTTCCCTAAACCAGCACTGCCTCCCAATGCTGAGTTAATGCCAAGAGTTTTGGGGAGACTAGGCAAGGTTTGGGCAGTTCAAGCTCCCAGTTGTTCTCCCATGGTGGAGCTGGACTGAATTCCCTGGGGATCCCCCAGCACGGCCGGCCCCACTCACCTCCATGAACTCTGAACTGGAGCCCACATGCTGGCGGAAACACAGCAGAAAATTCTCCTCCGTGGGCAGGATCTGGGCCAGCTGTGGGGAACACAGGCATTGTGGAATGGTGGAGGGTGCCATGGGGATGGAACATGAACAACCCCAGGGTCTGTCAGGTCCAGCACCACTCACCTCCGCCATCTCAATTTTTCCATCCGCATTTTTGTCATATTTGTGCATGAACTCCTTCATCTTGTCACCCAAATTATCCTTCTTTAAGTCCTGCCAGCAAGGAGAGAGGGGATGGGAGCATTTTCCCCATTCCCTGCACTGGTGTTCTCCCTCTTTCCTCCCAGAGGATCCCCAGTCCCACTCATCAGTGCACAAAGGAGACGGGGCTGACATGAGTGTGAATCTTTGGGCACGAGGGAACAGGGGAAGGAGGGAGCAAAACCAGGAGATGCTCTTACCACGCCCGCCCCCTTCCTTGCACTTTCCAGCTCCTGGAAGAAATTTTCTAGCTCTTTGCCTTCAATGTAGCCATTTCCTGGGGGAGGAAAAAAACCACATTAAGAATTCCACAGTGTCAGAGCACAGGAGAGGGACAGATGCTCCCAGGGGACACGGTCCTTGTTCCCTCTGCACCAGGACATGGCTCCAAGGCAACTGTGGCAGCAAAGAAGCACCAGCCAATGTTGATGCTGGGTGTTACACATACTGGCGATGCCCATATTTGCCCAGGTGATACACAACCCTGGACTTGTCCCTTGCACTCATTTGTAGGGCACAGGGGACTTCGTTCATCTTGGTCTTTGCTGCATTTTCTGTATCTGATGCTTCAATCAGGCAGTTTAAATAAACCTCCTCATCCTGTCCAAGCATCTCCCAACCACGATTGTCTCCTCTCAGCCCCCTGTGGGGGCCACAAGGACAAATGGGGAGCAGAGACAAGGCACCTGGAACAGCATCCCCCCACCCTGGGTGCAGGATCAGCCCCAGGAAGGGGTGACCCCACTGCAAATCTCCAACGTGGCCAGGAGCTCCAAAAGATCCCTGTCCTGTGTACCCTGCACCTCTCACTGGCAGTATCTGTGCTGAATGTGGTTCCTCTGGAACCCGAGGTATCCACAGCCCTGCCCTGCCTGTGGCATGCGCGATGGCCAGATGGCTCAGCCACACACGGCTCCCACAGTGCTGGCCCTTGGTGGTTTTGGGGTGTGGCTGCTGTGCCTGGAAGCAGCAGGGTCACATCACAGCTGGGGACAGCAGTGAAGACACTGGCTCCATGGTGCTGCCAGGCAAGGTGTCACCTCCCTGCCAGAAATCCTTCCAACAACATCTGGACACAGCAGAGGGATGCTGCCCTTTCCCCTGAAGTGCCTGGCTGAGGGATAGCTAGGGCTCTTCCTTGTGAATATTTCCCCCGGGACTGCTCTGCATTTCAGCCTCCGGAGGCTTGGACCACAGCTCCCTGCCCTGCGCTGCCTTCGGCATCATCACCTGCAGCTCCCCAGCAGCATCTTCTCCCCACTGCAACACAGCAGCTGGGAATAACCCATCCACATCCCAGCTTGAAGCATTGTGGAAGTCCCAGGGTACCCTCCTCTTTGGTGACCACGTCCCAATGGATGAGCAGCATCCTTCTCAGAAGGGGATGAGGGGCTTGGGTGATGTTGGGGTGCTGGTGTGAGCCACTGAGGTACTTGGCTTCCCACTGCTCTTCCCAGAAGCTCTGCTTTTGTGGGTGAAGGAGAACCCCAAGCACCTTTGAATTCAGTTGGGGGAAAAAAAATCAACAAGAGTTTTGAGCTGGGAAAAAAGAATAAGGCCAAGAAAAGCTGTGGCCGGTAGCTTGGCTTCCTCCAAGCAGCAGCTTGGACAGGTCTGATCCATGTCTGCAGAGCAGCGGGATGTGAAGTGTCATGGAAAATCCTCTCTAGAGAGCCACAGCCAGTCCATGCAGCTCCACCCTGGAGCCTTGGGGCAGCTGTGGCTGGTAAAGTGAGGACATCAAAGACATCCAAGGGGACGTCTCTGGGGCATGACAAGCCTTGAGGGGAAGCGGCTCAAGGCATGGAAGCCACATTGAAGGGGTTTAAATGCAGGGATGAGCTTGGGTGAAGTAGTCCCATGCACAGGGGAATGAACCCCAGGTCCCTCTGTTGGCACAGGGAAGCAGCCAGGGCTATTGGAGCTCCTGCTTGGTGCAGCCAAGCATTGTCCTTGTCAAGGCCACCTTCTTCCTCGATGCCTGAGTCCTTCCTCTCCTGGGCACCTGCCGTGCCGCAGCTCGACAGCCTGGCCCTGCCAGGGGGCCGTGGGCCAAACTGGATCCGTGCCTGATGCTGTGTTTTGGAGATGACAGAGCACATCCAAGGGCACAGTAGGATGTGCTGCAGGGAGGCAGCTGGACACCCACATCAGGAACTGCCCACTCCCACTGGAGTGCCACCTTCCCAACCCCTTGGTGGCTGCTCCAGTGCCAGCTCCAGCAGTGACAGGGACCCATGTCCGTGTCCCTGGTGCTGTGGGGCTGCAGGGGGGGACCCCCAAAGTGCAGCCAGGAGCGAGGGGAGCTCCAGTTCCAGCAGCGCAGCTGGGGAGGCTGCATGACGCAGTTCCCAGGAGGGTTTTGGTCCCCAAATCTCCCTGCAGGAACAGGAGACCCAGTGAAGGGCAGGAGCTTTCCCCTGGGCTGCTGTTCCCAGCGGGCTGAGCCTCCTTCACGGCACCGCAGCACTAAAAGAAACTGTTTTCCCACAAAACAATGCAGCTTTTTGCATTTCCCCCCTTTTGGGGCTGACAGTGGTAGGAACAGGGATGTCCTGCCCAGATGTGGCTCCGTGGAAAGGTGACATCCCCATAGTGGACATGGTTTTTGCCACAGCGTCCCGGGGAAGAGGTTTTGTGAGGCTGGGGAGCAGGCAGGGAGGGACCGAGCACTCCAGATGTGGAAGGACCGTTCCTCAGCCTGCTCCGGGCATGGGACACCCACTCTGTAACCCCTGGCAAGGGGGTGGCCCTGGGGCTAAGCTGGTGGCCGCGCTGCCCCCCTCCCTCCAGGTACCAAGTATGGGGCACTGCTGAGGCGGGGGGATGGAGGGGACCAAGGGTGAACACTGCGCACCCTGGGAAGGGCAAGACCCCCAGAGCAGCACCCAGAGGTGACACCAGCCCCGAACAAATCCCAGCTCTCAAGGCATCCGGGGGACGTGCCAAGGAGACCCGGGATATCCCGGGCTCAGCGTCCCATGGGCTGAGGGCTCCCCGTGGGGTCCAGTTCTGGGGCTCCCCGTCCTTTCCCGACGGGGAGGTCCTGGGGAACCGATCGCCTCCCCGATCCCGGAGCTTCAACCGATGTGGCTGCGCCCCGGAGACTCTCCATCACCCCGGAGACTCTCCATCCTGGAGTCTCTGCATCCCGGGGGCTCTCTCCGGTACCCCCAGGCTGCGGCGGTGGAGGCTCTATCCTCTCCTCCGGGATGTTCAGGGACTCTTCACCACCCCCCCTTCAGCCCCGCGCCCCCAGGGATGCTCAGCCCGGTGCCCTCCCCGCCGGTTTTTTGAGGATCGAAGTGTCCCGCGCGCCCCGGGACTGACCGTCCGCGTCGAAGTGCCGCCAGATGTCGAGGAACTGGGAGGCGGTGAGCTCGGCCAGGTGGAGGTGCGGGGCCTGCTGCGGGCCGGCCCGCCCGCTCCCGATCCCGCTCCCCGTCNACCGGGACAGCAGGATACCGGGACAGCGGGACACCGGGACAGCGGGACACCGGGACAGCAGGACACCGGGATACCGGGAGAGCGGGATACCCGTACATCGGGACAGCGGGATACCAGGACAGCGGGACAGCGAGATACCGGCCGGGCACGCGGGGTAGCGGGACACCGGGACAGCGGAATACCGGGATACCCGTACACCGGGACACCGGGACAGCAGGATACCAGGATAGCGGGATACCCATACATCGGGACACTGGGACAGCAGAATACCGGGATACCCGCACACTGGGACACCGGGACAGCAGGACAGCAGGATACCGGGACAGCGGGATACCCATACATCGGGACACCGGGACAGTGGGATACCGGGATACCCGTACATCGGGACAGCAGGATACCTGGACATCAGGACATCAGGATACCAAGATACTGGGACACCAGAACATCGGGATACAAGAACATCGGGACACCAGGACACTGAGATACTGGGACACCGGAACATCGGCATACCAGGACATCAGGACACCGGGACACCAGGATACTGGACACTGGGAACAACATTGGGCACTGGGGTCCGCAGCCTGTGCCCTGACACTTGTCCCTACTTTGTCACCTACCCCTACTCTGTCACCTATCCCTGCCCCAAGTCACCTATCCCTGCCCTGTGCCAGTTACCCCTGTCCCACATCACCCACCCTGCTTAATGTCACCTGTCCCTTTCCTGACACCTAGCCCTGCCCTGTCACTCTGCCCTGTCACTCCTCCTGCCTGTCACTCCATTCCTTCCCCATGACCCTGCATCCCTTCCTCTGCCACCGAGCCCTACCCCAGTCACCACACCCATGCCCCATGTCACCACATCTGTGTCACTGTCCCCCTGCCTCATGGCAGCTCCTCGGCTCATGATTTGCTGGTCCTGGCAGGAAGAGCAAGGCGAGGGCAGTCCCTGTGTCACCACCACCAAGGGACCATGCAATGGCCACAGCAGCTGTCACTCGCACCCATGGCTGGAGCAAGGACACAAAACTTGGACACTGCAGCCATCTTTTGGAAGAAAAACCAAGGAATCCTCAGATCAAGGCTCTGCCATCCCTGCTGGAACAGGGCTCCTTGGGGGATGGAAAGGATGCTCAGCCCAAAACACATTTCTCACCCTTGCTGCTCACCAGCTCATTGCAGGATTTTCTTTTCCCAAGTTTTCCCAAAGGGCAGGGAAGTTTCTAGGCCCCAACAAAATCACCGCACATGGGGTTTGTCACTGGCTCCAGCACAGCCTGCCCAGGGGAAGCGTTGCCATAGCTACAGGGGAAAAAAAAATCAGATCCAGCAAGAAGGCTGAGCCAATGGAAGTGCTTAATTAAAGATGAGAGGCATCAGGGAAGTTCAGATGTGCGCAGAGCAGGGACCCAATTGGCAGCAGGCAGCTGCTGGGAGTTATCTGGGGCACTGCCCATCCTGCCAGGTGCCGGTGCCTCTTATTTTTGTCTTTTGGCTGGGAGAATGGGGAAGGGGGAGTGAGGTGCTCCCTCTGAATGGCAGGGGCCTGGAGGAGCTCAGTGCAGTGGAGATGGAGCCATGCCTGGCTCTAATGCTGAGGGAAGCTGAGGCAGGGCAGGACACAGAACCTCAGGCACGGGAAGAGATGCTGTGCCAGCACCCCATGAGGAGAGCCACACTGGGACACGGAGCAGTGTGATGGCCTCCTCCTCCTCCCTGCTGCATAACGCAGCCTTCAGGCACATGAGGGACACTGAAGGGTGTCCTGTGTATTCCATTCACATTTCCTGTGGTTTGGCACAGAAATTAGTCCCAAAAAGCTTCTTTTTTCCATTATTGCAGGACAGTTTTCCCCAGCAGAGCCTATAGCTTTACTGTCCCACTCCCTCCAGAGCAGATTTTTCCTGGGGGTTGAGAGGGAACATTCACTGCTTCTGCAGGGCTGGGTTTAGGGATGTGTCCCCAGTTGTGCCCAGGGAGGGGAGAGGGACCAACACCAGTCCATCATCTGCTCCACAGGGCGCACAGCTCCAACCCAGCGCAGGGATTGCTCTGGGTCACCAGCCCATCACATTCATGCTGCTCCATGACACCGACCTCTCTGCTAACAAAGAGCCAAGGTTGCTCCAGGTTGGGGCCTGGGAGCAATATTTGGGCTCCAGGTGTACTCCCTCCCTTCTCTGGGGAAATGCTTCCCCAAGCTGCCTCTCTGAAGCAGCTGGCGAGGCAAGAGGGGCTCGTTGCTGCAGGAAGGGATTTGCTAAGATTGAGAAGGACTTTTAGAGAGGGCTGTGAAGCTTCAGGAAAGGAAAGCAAGTGGTGGTTGTGCTGCTGTTTGAAGCCATCTCCCACATGGGTGTCCAGGCACCAGGGATGTCCCTTCTCTGGGAGAAAGGGCTGGATGGTTCCCTCCAGCCTTCACCCCTGTCCCACCACCTGGGCTGGGTGTCAGGAAAAGGTTCTTCACCCAGAGGGTGGTTGGGCACTGGAACAGGCTCCCCAGAGAAGTAGTCACAGCACCAGGCCTGATAGAGTTTAGGAAGCATTTGAACAACACTCTCAGGCACATGATGGGATTCTTGGGATGTCCTCTGCAGGGCCAGGAGTTGGACTTGAAGTTCCTTGTGGGTGCAACTCAGGACAGTTTATGATTCACTCTGAACATGCCATCAGATTTTGGAAATAACAGACCATCATGCTGCTTACAGAGCCAGGACTTAATTCAGCAACACACTGACATCAGCCCACTGCTGTGACCCACATCGCTCCCCCCTGCTCTGCACATTCAGCACAGCAGGGGAGAGCTGAGTTCTTTCCTGCAAATGAAATCCTTGCAGTGAAGACTTAAAGCTTTTGGAAAAAAACCCACAACACACCACTATAGCAGAATTCCCTTATTTCAACTGCAGGCTTTCAATAAAGAGAAACATCTAAGGGAATTTTGATAACTTGAAGGCAAGGCACATGCTCGCTGCTGAGACAGATAGCACAGGTTTTTAAAAGCTTTCTGATTTACTTTTATATAGGAAAGAATGCAAAAGGCAAACCTCATGTAAAAAAAAATGTGGGAAACCGAGGCTTGCAAAAGAAACAGGATGAATTACACCATCAGATTTTTTGGGTCACAGGGTTGTTTCTCAGATAACAGCAGAGATCTCTACTTAAACACTCCTGACATGGTCCTGCCAAGGGCTGTGGCAGAGGTTTCTCCTCTTGGCCTCACACTTTTATGTGAATCCCACATGAAGGCATCAGTATAACACCTCTGTCTTCTCCAGGGGACTGGAAACAGCAGGACTCTGTGATCTGGAGAGTTTTCTCTGGACTGATGAGCAAGGAAAAGGAAAAGGCTGGCACAGAGATGGGGCAGACTGGCTCAGAGTCCATGGCTGTCAGCAAGTAAAGGAGGAACTGTGCCAGCTCTGCCTTGCACTGACACAGGTGTTCCATGTGTCCCTTTGCCACAGGTACAGCCACATGGGACAGCCCTTTCTGGTGGCTTTCCCTAGCCAGGCAGCACCTGCGCTCACTGCCAACCACAGCACTGAGAAAGCCATGATCACAATGTAATTTGGGGCTCTTTCCCACTTGCCAGGTGTTTTAACTTTCCACACATCTTTCAGCTTATCCCTACAACCACAATGCCCTGGACTTCAGAAGCAGGTAAGTGGCACAGAATACAGGAATGATGAAAGCCGAGGTTGTCATTTCAGCCATGGATATTGCCAGAAATCACCAAAAGCACTAAACAAAAGGCAGAGCATCAAGGAAACCGTGTCCTGCCTCCAGCACAGATGACTTGCTGCACTGGCATCACCACAGCCCACCGCACCTTCCAGCTGCTCAGAAGTTAGTCGAGGTACTTTGGTCCTTGGTATTTTTTTCCTTAAATTTGTCAGCCTAGTGGGATCAGTAAGAAATACCTGTGCCAAGTGCTGGTCAAATGTTGGTCCTGCTTATCCTGAGCTTTGAGTTCTAGTCCCCCAAGGATGTGGGGCTTCCCTGAGTTATCTTCCAGTCTAGGGGTTGGATGTAGGGGGAGCAGTTAAACACCTCCTTCCTTTCTAACCAATGGCATTGGCACAAGCAAACAAAACCACAAATTTCAGGATCACAACAGGTTTTATTCCCTCACAGTTCCTTCTCCACACATCTTACCCATCTTGCATCACCATATTTCAGACTTTTGAAATTCATCAGCAGTAAAAAAACCCCAAAATGCATTAAAAGTATCTCCAAAGCCAGATGAGCTCACTCTGTTAATTTTTGTATTTCCTCTCTTGCCTGCTAATGAATAAGATCCTTTCCAAAGTGCCCAGGGCAGCTTCCTCTTATCATTGACAGGGACAAAAATCGGGATGTTCATGCAGAGTTTGGGCCATCCAAGCCAACTCTGGGCAGCTGAAAGAAGAACCCCAAACTGTTTAAGGGCTCAGATGCAATTTAGAATTTTTTTTTTTAAAAACCAGACGTAATTTGCTGAAGATTTAGCTGCACAGTGATTTTCAAATTCAATTTTAAGTTGCATTTCAGCTGTATTCAGACACAAGAGCATGGTATCTGCCTCCGGTGCAGCTGGAGAGAGGAGCAGACCTGGCCTGCTGAAAGCAGGTGCTGCTGCCAAGCTCCTCATCATCTCAAACCCTGCCTGAGAAGTACCAGCACAACAGCAGGTTTTTTTGGATGCTTCCCTTCACATCTCAACCCAGCCTGACTCTGATTAATTAATGGAGTCTGCTGAAATCCCAGCCTTAACTACTCTGGCTGCTGCTAGCTACAGCGAGCTGCACAGCTGCCTTCCACTCCCACTTGAGAGACTTTGTATTTACCAAGTATTAATTAGATGAATGTGAAGCACCATTTTCTAGGCAGGGGAAATTATCTGCTCTCTCCCTGGCCTGTAACAAGCCCATACTGGGACAAGTCTGAAAAGGGAGCAGGTAGAAGTGGTTCCTTCTTGCTCTGCACATCTGCCACTTTTCATATTTCCCTGCTTGTGCTGCCCCTCTTAACAAGCACTTCACTCCTGATTGATCTGTAAAGGGAACAGCATTGTGGAAGATGGAGCTGGAGCCTCTTTCCCTTTGCAGATTACCACCAGAGCTGGTTCCAGAGACTCTCCTGACAGTTAGACCCACCAAATGGGAAGAGCTGCTGTCTCTGAGGGCTCCTCCAAGTGCCAGGAGCTTCTGAACAAGTGACTCTGCCACAAAAGCACAAGCAATGAATCATTCCCCTCCACAAGTCCTCCAGACCGGGCTGGGCAGACATTTCTCAGGGCTGACCAGAGGTAACACTGCCCAGGAGGAGACAAGGGGGCCACCCCAAGATTTCCCCTACACCTGAAGTGCTATCATTTAATGGAAAACATTCACAGCACAACTGTTCCTCCTGGTGGCAACATCTGCACCACGGATACTACAGTTGACACCGGTAATTGCAGCATGAAAGGCTTCAGGCAAATACCCATCCGGAAAAAAATGGAAGAAATGTCATGGAAGGCTGAAGGCTGTGACGGAGGGCAAGCATCAATGGTAAACAACCATTGATTGGTCAACTAAATTTAGGAAGGCAGGTTGGGAGCTCTCCATGACCGGTTGGGTGTCTTCAGTTCAGACCACTGAGTCAACTAAAAACATTTAGCTGTGACAGTGATGGGCTTTATAGAGAACTACAAGATAAATGAAAGGAAAAAGGTTATCTAATAATTACAGTCACTGTTTCACATCCAGCTGCATCCACAGCTCAGCTTGACCTTTGAGGAACAATGAATAATGCACCATTCTGGTGAATGTTCCCCCTTCTTTGACAGACCGTCAGCACACTGGTAAGGGAGAACCTCTCCTGTTTGTCCTTTACTCACTGCTCAATTTCTTTATGTAAGAGGACCAAGAAAGTCCCAGAAAAATATCATACCTGTTTCAAAATATTTCCACTGTAATTTCGCATTGCTAAAATCCACAAACCATTGGTGCTCCAACACCTGCTGCAGGGACAGCAGCCAAGATCATGTGAAACATGGGATCAAACTGATCTCTCTGTCTTTGGGCACCAACAGGAAACCAGTCTGCAGGGCTGAAGCCGCTGATCTCCAAGACATCCAGAAACTGATCAAAACTAGGCAGAGATGGACCTGGATTCTGTTTCCAGCTTGGCAATGTTTACATGGTGCACAAATAAGTCATGCCTCGTACGGAGCTGAATTTTCATGCCCTGCTAAATTGGGCAATGAAACAGAAGGGAGAGGTGTGAGAGGTGCTGGGGATGTGCTGCATTGTAGCAAACAGCTACTGAGCTCTGCAGCTGGTCATGAGGAGCCAAGGATGAGCAAAGAGAGGGCTTTCTGGGAGACCTCCGGGAGGGGAAGGTCACACAACCCCAGGGGAATGCAGTGGTTTTCCAAGCTGTAAAATCAATTGCAATTCACCTGCTCTGCACCATTGCATGTTCCAGGCAGATCTCATCTCTAGCCTGGCCTGTTTCATGCATCCAAAATTCAGTCTTTTTGTGGGTTTCCACTGGCTTCAGACCAGGCCCCACAAAGCAGGCCCAGCAGGCACCAAGCCCCACGACCAACTCTTGACCTGGCTCATGTGCAGTGGGGGAGCAGAGACTTGGGGCAGGACGGTGCCCCAAGAGAGACAGCTGGAGGTTACAGTACCCAGGAGCTCTGCTGACATTGGGGTTTGGGAATGTGCCAGAGTGTTTAAGTGCCAGTCAGCTGTTCTGGTCACTGGCTACTAACAAGGGGATCATTCTGACAAAATTCAAAGCGAACCTCTGCACCTGATCAGATAAAGCACAAAGATCAAAAGGTCTATTTAAAATCGGGAGAGAAGGGGACAGTCCCACCAACAGGTCACCCCCAACACTTGGTAGTGCTCACACACATTATGATATGAAGGATAAATGGCTGGAGGTCATGGAGAGTTTGTGCTTTCCCCCAGCTTCCCAAGGAGGTGCGTGATCAGTTTCTGCAGGGCTTCAGCCCGGACCACCGAGATGCGCAGCACTTCCTCATGGTTGGCTTTCTCTTGGCTGTTGTAGCTCATCACCACTTTGTTGGTGATGAGGGAGATCCCAAGGACTCGGAGGCCGCAATGTCTGGCTACAATTACCTCTGGGACAGTGCTCATGCCTACAGTAAGAGAGGAAAGGACCAGAGTGAGTCGGGATTTACACCAAGACAAGCTCTCTCCAGGGCTGCAAACCACGATCCTACCTCCAAGCACATGCCCTTGTCTCATTCCCCCCAGCTCTGTGTCTGAACTCTGTAATAGTTAAAGGCTGTGATATGTATAAGGCTCAAATAGCTGCAGCACTACATTTACAACTCTGCTCAGCACAATAAACCTCCTGCATTTGATCGTTGTGCCACAGCTCCCTCCTCAAGATGTGTCAGACCGCTTGCAGACTTGCTAAGGAAGTACTGATGTGCTGTGTCATTTGGCTCTTCTCTTCCTTGGCTAAAAAAGCTATTGCAAATAAAAATGGCTTTGCAGGGAGCTGAGCTCCTTTCCTCACACACAACAAACCTGCAGGTATTAATGAACAGACTTCCATGAGCCAGGGGTCATGGGAGGAATCATAGCTGGAGGAATCATATGGATCACGGCACTTACTTTTCTTGTACACAGTTGGGAAGGTATCCATGATTGCCATCCCTAAACAAGACTCATAAGGAGGGCTGGTTTGTAGAGAAATAGCACAGTGCAAATCTTTACAGTGTCAGAATTAGAAGAAAAATACTAGACAAAGACTTCATTTTTATTGGGCCCCACTCAGTTCTGCTGATGTGGAGCCATCTGAGCATGAGAGACTTTGTGTCTGGGAAATAAACACAAAGTTGTGCTGGGATCCTTGTCCTGCGCAGCTGTAAGCACAAGGACTTTGTGCAGATCCATCCCAGGAGCTGCACTAAGCCACTGCAGAATGAAGCAGAAATACACAAAGCTCATTTCTCCAGCCCCAGGAGACTTAGAGAGTCAAAGACTGAAGCAAGTCAGCCTTGAGCAGAATTAACTGTTCAATCCATGTGCCCGAAGAAGCCTGGCAGCCCAGCCTGGCAGCTCACCCACAGCATCAGCTCCCAGCGCCTGCAGCAGGCGGCACTCGGCGATGGTCTCGTAGCAGGGCCCAGCCAGCAGGCAGTACACTCCTTCCCTGGTGAAGCTCAGGAACCCCAGCTCCTGTGCACTCTCCATTGCCAGGCTGAGCAGATCTTGTTCATAAGCATCTGACATGCAGGGAAACCTCACTCCAAACCTGAAAGGCAGCAAAGGACACAGCCATGTGATACTGCTACTGCTCCCTCCTTCAGAGTCCAAGGATGCTCATTCTTTGGAGAAAAGGGAAATGGTAAGCGCAGACCTGCCATGGATGCAATCTCTCTCATTCTTTCCTTATCATCGGACAATTCTGCCATCAATCATAGAATAGTTTGTGTTGGAAGGGACCTTCAAAGGCCATCTCATCAAAACCCATGCAATGAGCAGGGACATCTTCAGCTAGATCAGGTTGCTCAGAGTCCTGTCCCACCTGACCTTGAATGTTTCCAGGAGAGGGGCACCTACCATCTCCCTGAGCATGACATTCCTGCTAGCTCTAATCACCAAGACTGCCAGCACACAGAGGTTATGGCTGTTGGAAGGTCTTGCACTGCTTCCCTACTGCAGAAGCCCTTTTGGAATGGTCTTTCAAGGGCTCCTGTCTCTAGGGAGCACTGATGGCCAGTTCTCTCTCTCCCCAGTAACTGCCCATGATGACTTCTAAACATTCCCCACCAGACAGCTGCTGCTCTTTGGGCTCCCTGAGGCAGAGTCCCACAGGCTGTCCCTGGGCAGGGGTTTGATGGAGCATCAGCCCCTACATTTAAGGCCCATCACAGCAGGCAGCTACTTAACATCTTGGAGCTCCAGGGCCGTATTTTAGGTAGCTTTCATCTTCTGCTTCAAGGCTGGGTCTCTTGCTTTAGGTTTCAAAATAGCAGCTCAGTCCTGCTCCTGATGGAGTGAAGCCTGATCTTGACTCAAGGAGAGCAGAGGTAGATGGCAAGGATTGTAATGCTGCCACTGAGGAAACCTGGAAAATAAACTCCCAGCCATGTTCACCAATGTGGTTCAGTAGGAGTGGACCAGGTCCCTCATTTATGCTATTAAAGCTTCTGCTTGTTTACATGTTCTTCCAGCTGAATGCTTAGGGCAGTAGGTGGCTTATTTTGTTTTTATAAACACTAAAAATTATATACATAAAAACAAACTTTCCCTTCTGGCCTAAGGTAATCAGTATTCATCACCATGAAAATTGCTTCCCTTTTCTGAAGGATGGCCAGCAATGCAGAAGCCCAATCTCTAATTTATTAAAAAAATATTATTTCCACATCACTTCATTGCCTCTAGTTTTGCTCTGTTGTGCTTAGATAAATCCTTCCTGGTAGCTCAGCTGGACAGGATTTTAGGAGTTTGCTCAGCTAAATCTCTGTAATACTTTGAAACTTGATTCATAAAGACCTTTTGCCCATTTTGATGCCTTGGTCAGCAGTACAAAAGTCACCTCCCAGAGCACTGCAGACTTCACCAAGAAGCTGCTTTTGGGAGGCAATGAGGCAGCTATACTGTCTTTGAACATAGTCCAGATGCAGTTGTTTGATTGGAGTTTCTCCTCCTGCTCCAGAGCAATTATGCAAGTCCAGAGAGCTTTAAACACTCCATGTGGCTTCTCTGCTTTTGATCACTCTTTCCTCCAACCCACGGCAATACCTACAAAAATGTAAAGATGTTCCACTTCAGATGGGTACTGTCCCCTTGCCATGGAATCGCAGCACAGCGATTATTTCTCCTGAGGCAGCTGCCACCACCTTTCAGATTTCCTCAGAAGCAAGAGCCAGGTCTGCTGTTACATCAGGAAGGAACTAACTAACTGAAAACCAGGCAGGCCACCTTGCTCTCAGCAGAACTTTCTCTGAGAGATCCGAGGACAATCCAGATGCCTGCCCTGCAAATGTCCATTTTTCAAGATGAAGGTACCAAATCAACAATGAATTTAACCATCTATTACCTGGACTCACTCTTCACTCAGCAACTACCCCCTTCTTCCCCACCTCCCTTGCCTGTCCTCTGGCTTCACACATCTGGCTTTCACCTGGTTTCTTTCCTGCCAGCTTGTTTAGGAAATAATTCTTGCTACTGTTTTCTCCTTATGACAATCCAGCCCCTTTCTTTCCTGCCATAAGGCTTGTGACAGCGCTGGATCTTTACTGCTTCCATGCTGACTTTCCTTACATTTGATGTGCTTCCCTTTGCTCAGCCTGCATCTCCACTGGATGTGTCCTAACACTCTTTTTAGCCCCATTTGAGAGCCAAAGGGCTTTTTTTTGTGAACACTGGTTCATCTGGCGTTTCCCCTCTCAGTGCTATGACCTTGCCCATGCTGGTTGCCTTCCACCTTACAGTCTGATGGTGTCTTGGAAGGATTTTAGGATCATAAATTCATTTTGGAAGGGACCTCGAGGTCATCTAGTCCAGCATCCTGCTCAAAGCAAATCCAAATCTGGTGGCAACTGCAGTTCAGGGGTGAGGATATGTTAGAAGCCCCTCTCTGCACTGTCCATAAGGTCAAGGTTCTGCTACGCAGCCAGGACAGGAAACCTGACTTCCCAGCTCAGCCAGTGGCAGGTCACTCTTGTAGATCTCAAGGCCTCTGAAGAAGCTGCCAAGACAACCACCTCTCATCAGAGCAATGCCTGCAGGGCACCCCAGTTTCATGACCTGAATACAACAGTGGTCATCAGGAAATTTAGAGGTTTCATCTTTGCTCTGCCCTCCACTTATTGCCTGGTCTCTGCTGTACCCATTCCATCACACCACAAATGGCTGTTGATAAACCCAGGCTGGAGACAGCACAGTTCACTGATTGCTCAATTAAGAGGAACCAGCAGAGAGAGGGACTGACAAGAAGAGGAGCAGTGGGTGTCTTTAGCAGATGGTACAGCTGGTCATGTCAGGAGAAGGATCAGAAGCCTACTTGTACAAAACAAAACCTTCTGGGGGTTTGTGTAAACTCCTTGTAGGCTTGTAAGAGTAAGCAACAGCCAAAGGAAGGCAGGGCAGGTGGCACAGCACACACAGCTATTGCTGTAACTCTTCCCTTGTGGATACCTGGAGCCAAACTCTACCTCTCAGTAAATATTTGTCAGTAGGCACAACTGGCAGTCCCAGCCCATGGCTGGAGGAAGAAAGGATTAATTGGTAACACTGGAGCTGGTGCCTTCTTACCTCTCATCATTTGGTCCGCGCAGGGGATTCTGCCCTCCCAAGCCAAACAAGCTGATGTGATCTCTTATGAACATGATGTCCCCCACTTGGAAGTGGGGATTCAGTCCTCCAGCAGCATTTGTGACAATCAAGATCTCCACCCCCAGAAGAAAGAAGACCCTGATGGGAAACGTGACCTGCAAGAACCAAAGGCCTATGTGCAATGAGTATCACAATCAGTAGACAGCTACTGCTACTACATTTGTAATATCACAATTTGTGGATGCAAAGAAGAGTCATATATGGAGACAAACCAGCCTGCTTCAATTTTAAACATTTCTCTAATTTAAATAGAATGTTAGCGCTTTTTAAACAAATTAAAACATAATCTTGCAATGAATACCATTAAAATCCAAGCCCACACTTCCTACATTTCCACTGAGGTCAAATAAAGGTGGTACAGAAAGAACATGCAGATACTTTTTGGTCACTGCCAAGGTCTTGCAGAGATCAAACCACTGTGCTGATTGAAGTAATTACTTATGCACATGGACTGGGAGAGTAATCCAAAGTTAAGGAACAATTAGGAGCTGGAAAAAAAAATTAAGCTTGATTTTGAGGAGTCACGAAGGAATTTGGATGATACCTGCTATCAATCAAATGCTACCATGAGCAAAAAAATTCCTAACTATGGACACCACTTCTTCAAGAAATGAGTTAATTTTAATAGACAAACATGTCTTGATAAAGCTAGTTTTGTATCGAGTGATTTTAAGATAGTTCTTTTTCTACAAGAAGTTGAGTGGTGCCAAAAATTAGTTTATATCCAAATGCAAACAACTTCAATGCAAAAAAGGAAAATCTCAAAGTTATGCAAATAAAAAAAGAGCCAATAAATAAATATTATTGGTGTTTCCTAACAGAAATGTACATATGTGCATGGTAGGTAACATAAATGCAAATATCCACACATTCTAGTATGTTAGCTGGGAGGTTATAGCAGCTTGCAGTAGCCTGGGAGCTTTTTCCAGGGAGAAAAAAAAAAGCTGTAAACTATATAAATGCAAAAGAAGATTAAAATAGATTATTCTTATTGAAGTTTTCTGCTTGCTGATTTAAATCATGATTAAACTGACTAAGTTAAAGCATGTAAATTAATCTGCCTTATATGATAAACTATTTCCCCTGCAAGTGTAGCAGGATCAGCCAGTCTGTGTGGCTGTAGAGCATCACCTTCATCCAGCAGAAGCCAACCACCTCTCGGTTTGAACTCCCAATTTTATTTTTTGGGGACAAATCTGAAATCTAAGAAAGACTCATTTCAAGAGCAATGTCAGTTCATTGCAAAAGCTAACATCCTGCAGCTAGACAGCAAGGCAAGCAGTCACTTCTGCAGCTTTTACAACACATCTCCCCTACGTGAATGTTTTCCTTAAGGAGAACTCACCGTGCTGAAAGAGTAGCCTTCGTAAGAGTGGAACCGTCCCTGCATGCACACGCAGGGCTGTCCATTCAGCTCCCCAAACACCAATCTGCCAACGTGCCCTGCCACTGGAAATTAACAGAGCGTCACTTTAGTCACAGGTCTCAAGGACTTTGACTTTAGAGGGATCTGTTAGTTGATGATTTTGCTTTTATTTTATTTGATTTCCAGCTCCTGCTTTTGCAGGGCCAAGCACTGCAAAAGCAGGAGCTGGAAATCAAATAAATAAATACATATTTCTGTGCTGTATTTATGTTATTTTACTGAGAACACACATTTCACCAGTGAGGGACTGGTTTGCAGACTTGAGTTGACTTGAGTGATCTCCGTGTAAGGCTCTGCTGCAGGCTGCCTGCTCACCTGTGCTCCGTGGGAAGTGAGGGATGTCCTCGTACAGGAAGACTGTCCTGTTTTCCAGCACATCAGCCAGACCTCCCAGCCCAGACCCGCAGATGATGGCGATCCTGGGCCGCTGGGCAGAACGGGCACGCAACCAATCTGCTGTTTCCTTATACACCTCATAGCTATTTCTGCAGGAGGAGAACAGGTCAGTGAGACTATCAGCGCATTCAAAGAACAAGCTTCAAAGGATAAAAGTCCTGAAAAGTTGCAGAGAAAAAGAAATTTCATTAAGACTATACTAATAGAAGCTTCACTGCTATTATTGAAGATGTATCGCTTTTAATCTCATGTATTTTACCCCTGACTACAGGGAAATAATTTGAATCCCCTTGGCTGGTTTCATGCTGTAGATGAAGAATGGCTAATGATACCTAGATCACAGAAATGTCACAAGGCATAACCACTCCTGCTTCTGATGGGCTCTGGTCTCTCCTGAGTTACTGAAGGAAGGCAAAAGCACAGTTAGACTGAGAAATTGCAACCTATATGAGTGTGCACAGGGATGTCCAGCCTGTGATGGGGAAATCCAAGCACGTGGAGCTCTGAAGGCACCTGAACAACACGGCTGGAATGCTGTGCTGGTGAAGGAGTAGACACTGTCATCTGCAGTAGGTAAACTTCTGAGACATGGGTCAAGCATCATCTACAGAGATGGAGAAGCCAATCTCTGTAAGTGCTGAGTGCCATCAGCTCCCACTGCTTCCTTCTAGGCCGGTACCACATGTCAAACACCCACCTCGATACCTTGTGCCTTCAGTACAGAAGGATAAACATGGAGATCTTACTCAGCTTCTTCCCTCCCACAGAGTGGGCATGGGATCACACCTGCAGTCTAGACCTAGCCAAGAGGCCCAATGACATCAGTCTCCACCAAAACAAGTGAAAACCAGGAATCTGGGCTCTGGAGCTTATGCTGCCTGATTCAAGAGGGGGACTCGGCAAATACCTTGGTTAAAAGCGGTCTTATCCAGCAGGGAGCCCCACTGCCTGAAGGTGGGATAGAAGTTGGCATTACAGTGCCTGTTGTGTATCTGCCTCATGGCACAGGAGAAGAGTTCTACTTTTAAACTCTTAGCCCAGTATTCAGATGCCTTAATCAGTTTTGAAACACAATCAATAGCAAAATAATCCTATAATCCTGTTTTGATTAGGACAATGCAGATACTTCCTGACAGTCAATATCAAGGTTGGTTGGAAACTGTCCTCAAAAGCAGGGGTACTAGTAGCAGTTCTTGGTAGCAACTCAGTCGTTACCATTGATGAGTAGAATAAATGATTGTACATGGTAGGGGACTGGGTCGTGGAGTTAACCTGAACACAGGCAGGGGCAGTGGTTCTCTATATGAAAAGATGACTGATTACTGAGAGGTGAGAAAATCAGATACTGTGCGGCTGCAGGTGATGTAAAATTGACTGGAGATGGTGATAAGCAGTCACTGTCTGTCCAGGAATGTTTCTTTTGGTTGTTTTTTATCAAGTCTCTTGTTTTGAGAGGCGTAAACCTTAGCAATGCTGTGATGCTGCTCCCTGCAGCCTTAGAGGACAGACAGAAAAGCTTTCAAAGTGGAGCTCCTCACTCCAGGAGGTCTCAGGCCTAAGAGGACTGTCTGTGTACAACTGGTTCCTCCAACTAAAGCACCAGATATTGAAACAAAGGTTCTTAATTCCTTGCTTTTTCTTTCTTTATACTGACAGGGTCAGTAGCTACTGCACAGGTGTTTTCTGTGAGCTTTTCATCTCTTAGCTGTCTAGTTACTACTGTAAGTCCTATCCAGTGTATGATACATCAAACTTATGGTCCTAGTTACAAACTGTGACGTCAAAAATACCCAAAAATGTCATAAACCTGAAATCCAATGGGAAGAAATAACTTCCACACACATGGATTAAAATGAAGAGTCATACTTAGCTGAAGTACTTTCCAAAGGAAAAGTTTGGAAATGAGACAGTTTATTTACCATCACATACTGAATTTTCTAAGTGTATCATGAGCTCCTGAAATAAGCAGGAGCTGTGAAAGTGACATTAATAAAGACTACACTTGACTACGTTATCACTTGCTCCCAGACAAAAGCTTTAAAAGTGCTTTACATACATCAATGAACAATTCCCCCCAATTTCTCTGTTGAATAACTGTAATCCTTATTTAGAAATTAAAGGGAACCAAGAGAATTTATATGTAATACCCAAGCTTTTGACATACCTGTGGAAGGCATAAGAAAAGAACAAGGTCACCAGGATCTGCTCTTCCTCGTGACCATAATACTCCTGGTTTCAGTACTTTTTTTAAAAAGGTGCATAAACCCTTGCAAAATAACATTAAAGAATGCATATTATTCCTATATCCTCACAAATTTTAGGAATGTGGGACGGATCCCATTCAATGTCTGCTGAAGACATCAGGACTGACTGAGCTGTGCCAAGTTACTGTGATTTTTTTTCCATTTAAACAGAAGATATTAAAATACTTTTTAACCAAAGAAGTAAATCTCTGGTGCTGCATATGTTTCCTTGCCTGAAAGGAGCTCCAGCAAGTGCAGAGGGACCTGGCAGAGCCCTGTCCATCCCAAAGGCTTTGGGCACATCAGAGCTGTCCCCAGTGCTGAGAGCACAGCGATGCCAAAATTAATCTTCTTGCAGTATTTAGCTTTCAGAAACCTTCCGGATGACATCAAAGGGACTGGCAAGCACTGATAATTTCTGAGTGCAAGGGAGATACCTGCTCAGCAGGAGCAAAAGGGGAGTTTGACCTGTGGGTCACCAAACCGAGTGTTCGGCCGGGAACTGCACGAGCACAAGGCCCGTGCAAGCTTTTTGACAGCTGGAATTAATACATGTAGCACAAAGGCCCCTCTAGCTGCTCTAACAATGCACACCTAATAATAGTGCTCGGTAGCATCGCTTGGGATTAAATCACAGGATCAGCTGAAAACACAATCCCTTTTATTGTGATTGCTGTCATCCACTGGAGAAACGCATCTGTTGCAAAACACAGGACTGTCACCGGTGACAGATCTTTTATGGCATGAAAAAAACCACCCTTATTGTGCTTCTAGGTTGGCTGAAAGGAAATCCTTGTAAAAAAGCAGACACATCCTAATAAACAGCTAAAGCATTACGTTTGGGGGCACACGGCCATACGTATTCGCAGTCTATGCCTCTCCACAGCAGATATTTGCCTCTTCTGGCCCGTAACCTCTCCCAAGGTCGCCTACTCGCTGCCATATTTCATAATACCAGCACCTGCACAGGCAGATGGCCAGATTCCTCTCCAATAATAAGATGTTTACTTCTGAGCAGCCTTTGTCTGACATTTATTGAGTGCCCAGTAGAAAGAAGAGGAAAACAAGGTGAGGAAAAGCAATGTAATTTTGTTAGCCCCATCCAGCTTGGATGCCTGTGTATCCCCTATTTCTCAGCACCTTACCTGTCTTCCTCAGCATAGGCCATCCTCCTCCTCTCTGGTTAACTAAAAGTAGGGGATGGTTGCTGGAAATGGAGCTGCAGGGTTTTATTTGACCAAAGAGCAGAGGCCTACTGAACCTGCAGAAGCTGCTGCTGTCTCTGGCAGTGAGTCAGGGAGGTGTGTCCCAGCTTCTCTCTGCTGTCCCCTGAGCATCTCTAATCCCCCAGTAGGAGGGGCACGGTCAGGACATCTGCTTTTCTGGCCTCACCCCACATGACACACATGCTCTAGAGCTCTGCAGAAAGCTTACACGCATGCACACACACACTGTAATGCAGATTAAGCCTAGAAATTTCACACGCACGCACACAACTTTTCAGCGGCTGACAAGGGATCTGCCTGGATTTGCACCTCTTGCGTCACCTGGGAACCAGCTGGAGTCACCTGCTCCTGTGCAATTCAAACCCCTGGGAGTGTGCAGACTCTGCGAGACAACCTGTACCACCTACCACTGACACCAGACCTTTCCATATCTCACACCGTTACCTTCCCATTCTTTCATGGCAACCAGGGGTGATGACCCATTAGCTCCCCTCAGGGTTTTCTGTTCATATTTAATTGCCTCACCCTTGCCAAAAGGAAATGCTGCTTTGAGATACGCTAAACCTCGGATTATGGGAGACACAGGAAAGAAGACAGACACCATCTGCCCCTTTAATTTTAGCTTTGCTGTATATGAAAACAAATATTAAAACAAATTTGTCGTATGGATCTGCTTGTGCATCAGTGTTTAATCCCAACAACTGACGTGAACCACATTTTACAGAGCCAGAGATGTTTCCAAGACAATTGAATGCCAAAAAAATTCAAGAAAAGCAATGATGAGTAGAGACCTTACATGCCCCAGCTGAAAGGCCACATCTACAATATGCATTCACAGCTTAATAGATCCAAAAAGGACACATGGGGGTAGAATTTATAAATATCCCAAGGGACAAAACCTCAGTTAGAACTTGTCAATTCTTAGACAAATCAGCCAGACATTAACAAAAATTTAGAAAACTGGGCAGCACCCATTTCAGGTCTTCGATTTCTTACTTCTTCCATTCCTCTTTCCTTTTTGGTCTTGAAGACCTTGCATCAAACAGAACATTGTTGCCCCAGAAAACTGTCTCTGAGAACTTCAAAGTCAAACAAGGTAATAAATGAAGCAAGAAAAAAACCTGGGCATTTTTAGAAAGAGATATACTTCATTCTGGAAAGCAGAAATTCAGTGTTGGCCTCGATGCCAGCACAGGCTGGGAGTCTGCAACAACCAGCAGAATTTAAATATCCAATTCTGTTTTATTTGTTGGAAAATACAGTTGCCACTGAAGAAACAGAAAATGGATCTGAAGAGAAACCATAATGAGGGCCTGTTCTCTTCAGGTTCTTGACCTTCTCCCTTTCTCCCTCATGTTCACACTTCCATTTCTTTCTTACTTTCTCTTAGAAAGCTTAAAATGCCTCTTCTACAGAGACAAGCAGGTGGGGTGCTGCCACTTCAGGACCCAGCAGTACTTTGCTACACTGGCATGGTGCATCTTGCTCTCAGTTTGCTGGAGGCAGTGGAAAAATCAACATTAAGGATCTAATATTGCTCTATAAATCATTTTCCCTTCTATGCCCTCTTTCTAACTCTGTTTTTACCATGTTTCCCCTCATTTTTCAAATATGTCTCCTTTTTGTCATTCTCATTCTTGTATTTCTGAATCCTGGTCATCTCTGCCTCTGCCTGTTCTAGGTATAGCCTCCTTTTTTTTTCAGCATTGTTTTTCTGTACAAAACACAGCAGACTGAGAGCAGAGATGGTTTTAGGTACATTTAACTGCACCAAATCCTGTACCCAAAGAGGGCCCACACTGCTTGGCTGTGAGCCGGTGTGCCAAAGGACTCTGCAAGTCACCATCGCCCCAAGCAACATTCACCCAAACTCAGGGTCTTAGAGCCACTTCCCAGCTCCCTCAAGTCTTTCTGCCCTCTGGAAGTCCAGGCTCCTCTTGTCAGTACTCAGGACTTCTTTGAAACCCATTATTTGCTGCCATTAAATTAAATTGAAGAGCAATGTTAGGCCCTTAATGTTGATCTTCCATATAGTTTGTCGGTATCAGCAGAGTTCTGATGCCCCCCAGATATGTTCCCTTCTTCAGCCTTAACCTGATTACGTTCATTAATCTGATTCTTTTCTGCAAAGCAGACAAGAGAGATCAGACAGCCTGAGAGCTCTTCCCAATTTGCTCCCATCTAAGACAATCTCCTTCCTACTTTGGATTTACATGGAAAACAGGATTATCAAAAAGGGGCCATTTTATCTATCTTTCTGCAGTGTCTGTTATTTAACAGAAATTACTTGAGTTTTAACCTGTAATGCTGCATTGGCTGGACAAGTACAAGATAAATGTTCACCCTACTAGAACAAAATTAATTTGAGCACTGAGGGCATTCATGCCAATTAGACTGCAGGGAATACTCCAAATCAGATCTATCTAGAAAAAGAAGGTACTGAATAGATTGCATAATGCTGAAAAAAAGTATTGAGAGTCTTCTGTCCTGAAAGAATCTCAGTCGTCTCTGTCTGTATGTGTCTGCAGCAATTTGTATCTATAATCCTGATTTTACTGCCTTGGCTGTCATTCAAGCCCTGCTTCTGTAGCAAGAACTTCAACTGCTACAGGATGCAGATACAATCACCTGAAATCATTTTCTAACAATGCTGTACATTCCCACAGCAATTTCCATCTAAAGAAGCGTCGTGAAGTATTTTGCAAGCATTTCATCAAAACATTTAATTAATGCTTTAGGGTAAGTCTCCACCTCCCTGTGTGCTGACATTATCGCAGTATCAAATTATCTTGCAGTCTTCTCACACGTACTGCACATCACTCTTTCGGGAAGGGGAACTGAGCTGCAGAAACATTCACAGGGTGTCTATGCAGTGGGGACAGCCTAGTCCACAAGAAACTATCCCCCCAAAGCCCTACAGGCATTACCATGCCCTTACAGGTGCAGTCCTCACTTACCTAAGGGGCATTTCTCCCAATTCTCTCATATTTAAAAAAGCCAGCATTGTACCTCAGTGTTTTGGAGGAAGATGAAATGGGTAAAGCTTGGAAAGATTTTGCTTTTCTGCTGACTACCGAAAGCACACGTTCCAGGTTTGATTAAAAAATTACTAAATGCCAAGAATCAATCAGGATTTTTGCAGCAATTTGGAAAGACTTTGTTGGGGAAACTCATTGTTGTCTGTACACTGGCTAGCCTAGACAGCCACTGGAGTGTTACTAGCCACAAGAAAGGTAAATAAAATCAAATTATATACCAGAAAAGTTATTGCCCAATAGATCATTTTAATAACAATCTCTAGCAAGATCTGCCTGGAGTGGTGTGTGTGCTGCTCATTGTACATCGACAGGAGAGAGACCTCTGACCACAGTGAATGCAGCAAAGGGTTGGCCAGGGGAACAGAAAACCAGACATTCAAAGAGCCTGTCATGGTTAGCTGAGCAAAATGAGAGCAAAGCAACGCTTCCATGACAGCCTGAAAATGTTGCCATGGAGGCAGGAGAGATACAGAAACTTAAGACAGGCAGCAGGAAACCGAGAAGATGCGTGTTCAGTTAGGCCAGACGTCAGAAAAAAGCTTCCAGCTGCCCAAAATGCGCAGTCCTAAATAGCCCTCGTGTGAGGGCAGTGGGAAAAGGCTTTTAGGGCAGAGATCAGTTAATGTAAAGGGTTTCATGATATTTACTGGCAGGGAAGCAGCCATAACACTACAAATAGTATGCCTGCTCTGTAAAACCTCACCATCATTGTAAGACTCAAGCAGAAAGAGGAAACAACTTGACAAAATCGGTGAATAAATGATACCACAGAAATCAGTAAAAGAGCAGAGATGTCCTAATACCAGCCAACACTTCCATCTTCCAGCTCTAGGAGACGTATTAAACAGCAAAGGATAAGACTGGGGTTGTGGCCATGGGAGTTTGTGGAAGCAAAAGCACCTGTGGCAAGGAACTCAGAGAGAAAGAGTATAAAAAAGGATCATTTTGGGATTTGAGAGAAAGGAGTTCTACCTTCTGAAGAGATACAAACAGCACAACCAGGGATTAGCAGTATGTCAGGCTTGGGATGAATGGATGGGCTTTTCAATGTGGAAGTGCTTTGAGGCAGGCAAAAAATCAGAGAGCTCAGGGGAAAGTGTGGTGGAGGGCTGAAATAATCCTTTAGTGAGGATAAGTGGAAAAGAAACCACAGATCCTGGTGGACTAGAGACTACAAAAATCCAGGTACCCCTCTGCCCTAAAATAAACACAAATAACTCAAACTAAAAATTATAAGGAATAAGGAAGAAATGCTTTCAGGCCTATCACAGAAGAAAACAATTCTCAGATAATTAAATGATACTACACAGCTCATGTATCACTAAGAATTCTTGACAAAGAGGTATATTTCCCTATTCAACACAGGTAAATGCAGTTCATATCCTGCACCACAGCCAGCTGCTGGCCTGGGGCTCCAATATGCTTCTCCATATGAAGAATATTACTTCTCCCTAGGAATGCCACTTACATATATCAAAACAACACAGGACCAAAGTTTATCCTGCTCTGTGGTCCAGTTTCCTCTTCATTAATTGATAATACTTTCACCCAATGGAACTTGATACCAGCCCTTTCACTAGGTCTCAGAACCATGTCCTCATTTCCCCAAAGCCCCCTTTGGAAAACACTGCTTCCTGGAGGTCAGTAGGTGAACATACTACCACTTGTAGCCGTGGTCTGTCAGGATGTGTTTGTGCTGTTCCAACAGGATCAATGCTTCCTCATTATCTTGTTTGTGGTGCAATAATAACATATTATTGAATAGTCGATAGGCTTTCCCCTTCATTTCAGTGATTTTTGTTTAAAGAAGCAAAGGTTAGACAATTGTACGTCATTTTACTAACTGGCTGCATTAGACACTGTTTACTGGAGTTTCCCAACTCACTTTCCTTGTAGCAGATAGTGGCTGCAATTCCTCTGGTGATGAAAGTGAAACAAAAATCTGCCTGACTTTGGACTGCAAGCCAGAAGCAGAACAAGAATAACCCTTACAGATCAGTCCTCAAGGTCATGGAAACCCACTTCATTAAGGGCAACCAGCTGTCCCAGCATCAAGCACCACGTTGCAATAGATGATAGTGTTGTGATTTAGATACCACGCTGGCAAAGTTTAGATACTGTATTAGCAATAAATCTAATCATAATCATCCACATAATCACTGTGGATGATTCTTCTCATGTCTGACTGAGAGCTTTCTCTCAACTGCTCTGCCACACCAGCGCTATCACCCCAATTTACAAATATCTTGCATCCGGCACAGTGATAGATAAACCATGGTGAGATCTGGTGCAAAATTATGTGGTTTTGGGACTGATCTTTAGAAGCAGGGTGAGAAGTACTGGGTATCCCATGGAATCTATGAAGTTTCTTCCATGGCTCAGCATAGTCTTCCCAGACGACTTCAGGCACATCCAATATGATTGAAATACTCCAGCAATACTCCCCAGCTCCATCACATAGTATAGTTATACCATATATCTACAAAATTTAAAAAAAAGTCAGGGGCATAAACAAGACTACTTTGTTCTTAATGAGATGTTTAACGTCCTATGTTTAACTGCCCAATATTCCCTCAAAGACAGATGCTTCCATCTGGGGCTGCTGGTGCCACAGCTGTGCACACAGGTTATGTTCTGATTGGGAAAATATCAGCTGTTGATCAGCTGATAAAAGTTTAGCTCCATAGGAGCAGGACTAATGCAGTGCTATGTTCTCATTTTAAGTATCTTACATGGACCAAAAAAACCAAACCAACAAACAAACAAAAAAAGAGAATATTTTGCATAAGACAGAAGTGTCTACTCAAATTTCTGCTTTAACTTGAAGAGATTTCAGAAAACATAGGAGGATCCTGAAGCTCACAAGCTGAGTTAAAAGTTTCATTTCAGAAAAAGCATCACATTTTTCTTAAGCATGCTATTCAATCACATTTATTTTAGCTAGGACTCTTGTGCTGTCATGTGCTCAGTGATGAATTGTTCTCTCCTGTGATTTGGAAGAGCCTTATCTTCAGGAGTCCCGGGGAGTGTAACACTGAGAAGCTGCAAGCTACCGTAAAAGCCTGGCAGGGCAGAAATGCAAAGGTCAAGTCTTGCTTACATACCACTGTCCCCAAGCTGAATCGTAGCTGTCCTCTTGGTAATGTTATCCAAACACTCAAGAACCCAAGAACATGTGAAAAGTGATGTGTTTAAGACGAAATTTAAAAGAATCAACCCTTAAACTCAATGCTTTAATTACCTACAGCCCACAGAAGTCAGTCAGTGTAAACCTTGTGGCTGGTGTGTGAGTACACAAAAACAACAAAAGGAAGGCAAACAAAACATCACAGCACCACTGGAGATATCAAAGATATTACAAACACAAGACACAAACATTTCAGACTGTAACATATCTTTGACCCTTACATATCTTTAACTTTAAATTCTCATTAGCTAATGACAAGATTTTAGCAATGCCTATACTGTGTGCCCTGTACAATCAAGAGAGACCAGACCAGGCACTGGAGAATCCACCACACCCCCAGCTCCACACTCTCAGTTCCCCACCTCACCAGCTGCCCATACACTTTCATTCATTTGCCCCAGCTCTCCCTCTACTTTCACAGAGCCAAAGATGTTGGTTGAGTAAAGGTGATTTTCCAACGGGCCAGTCAAAGGGCAAAGAGGCATTGAGACAGACATAGAAATCTTCCATCTGCACCTCAGCTCTTTCTCATTAGGTAAAACTTCTTTCTGATGAGGTAGCCAGCATTTACCTTTTTGTTACACCACTATTAGGGGTCAATATGACAGTTTTGGCCTGAAAAATACATTCCCTCTTCCCCCCCCCCCGGGCGAGATTTAAAGAGTTTTAATTTGGGCTTTTTCTATACTTATGATTCTTTCTATTTTGTAGTAATATTGCTTCATTTTAGAAAACAAGCAAGTAGTTTAAAAGAGGGGAGGAAAGTCGTCTGGTTATAGATCCCTGTGTTCAATTATAAGTTTAACATATAAATACTGTCATGGACCTAGAGCAGGAGAAAAGATCACTTATGTATACATTATTATATCCTTAAGATAGACATGTAACCCTTTACATGTTTTTTTTCCAGTTACTGGGCTTCAAGCAAAATTTTCCCAAGTTATCAGTTCTGGAGTGCCTAATTCTGATAGCACTGAATTTCTGTACCAAAACTGCTTCTGGCTTAGGACTGGATTGAGCTTCATGAAGAATATGTGAGAGTGCAAAAATCAATAGCAGGAAGCCTGGTATTAAAGCAAAAGGATTTCTGCTTACTCATGCTCCATTGTTGGCTATTTGTTCCCACAAGGGCTGGTGAGTGCCACATTCCTGAACCTGCATATAGGAAAATCCCCGCAGTATTTAAAGTCTGGACGGCAACTTGCACCTGCTGTCTACTGTAATAATGAATATGCTTTGACCTTCCTGCTTCTGTGTGCTGTTTTGCTGTCTAATGTGTCTGCGTGTTTCCAGGGATGCTGCAATGGATGTTTGGCGATGCTCATTATGACTCTGTTAATATTTCAAGGCTCTTGCCTCCTGCTAACCCAAGCTGGGTGTAGCAAGTCTCCTGGGGATTTAGAAAGGGCAGCAAAGTGAGTTATTATGTGAAGAGTCTTCTTAAGTACCTGCCTTGTGGGTTACAGACAGCAAAGCAAGCTCTGGAGGAGCATCACTGCTGACTCCGGAGACCCAGCGTGTGCTGAGCCGTGGCCTCGGCAGGGCTGGGACACGATGGCACTTGGCTCAGGCTCCCAGGGCAGGCAGCCCAGGGCGTGGGGGAAAAACACACAGGGCGCTGAGCCCCAGCCCTCCCTCTCCAGCGGGTGGCCACACATTCAAACAAAGCTTTTCTCCTCTTTTCTTCCTGAGCAACCCGTCACTGTTAGCGAGTGGTAAGTGCTGCGGGGATAACTCCTAGCAATGCTGTCCTGCTGGGCTGCCCCGCTGCTGGGAGGCGGCTCCTCTGCGCCCCTTTCCCCGTGAGAAGCAGCCGCTCTTAAGCTCCTGTTTAGGAAATGGAGCCGATTAGCCGCGCTGCCGCCTGCCCGGCCTGTGCAGCCTTCGCGGGGCTCAGGGGACCCGGCTGCTCTTCCCCCGTCCCGGCTGCGAGCCTTGCCCAGCGCTGATGGCAAAGGCCCTGCGGCAGGAACCCGCGCGGCCCGGGCCAGGGCGGTGCCGCCCGAGGAGAGGGCGTGCCGGGCGGCGGGCGAGGGGCCGGGCCGGGCGCGCTCC